>OY292473.1:8770000-8775000 GCA_958496255.1 Camptogramma bilineatum | reverse complement strand
CTAAAATTAAATCAGCCCCCTTTTCGCCAATCATAATAGTAGGTGCGTTTGTATTACCACGCACCACAACAGGCATAATCGAAGTGTCAATTACTCTGAGATGTTTGATTCCATACACTCGTAATCTAGGGTCTACCACGGCAGTTTCGTCCCAATGTGGGCCCATTTTGCAAGTTCCACTTGGATGGTATGGAGACGATGTGTAAGTTCTAGCAAGACAGGCGGTATACTTATCACTACCCCACTCATATTCCCTGCAACCTGGTAATCTTTCACGCACAAAACGTGCTCCCATTTCCTTGAACGCTTGAGTGTTTTCCAAACTCAAAAGGAACCTTACTCCTTTGATTATAGGGAGCAAATCTAAATCATTGCCTAGATAATTCGCGTCTATGATAGGATAACCGTATGGGTTTGTTGAGTTCAAGTAGATTCGACCGCGGCTTTTTGGTACCAAGTTCATGGTTCTAGGTATAATTGCATCGTAATATGCGGTTGGGTATGTTGAAATACTTTCGTATAATGCTGGGTTTGCCAAATACTCCTTCAGAATAACATTATAGCATTGGAACTGAACATCTACGGCTGGTAGTGCAGGATCTGTTTTTATAAAAGCTAAAGAATTGACTGCACCGTTACCAGATATCGGTCCATTCTTTACTTTATCCAGTTTGTAGTCCAGAATATCTTTGATAATGGTTCTGTCATCAACAAGAGTAGAGTTATCTTTAGGAAGAGCTATGGAATACCCGTTGAAAGTCAAGTGATCGTGTAAATTGTATCCAACAGCTAAATTCTCAATAACTTTGATGCCTAGGCTATCTAAATGATCTTTAGGACCTATACCAGACAACATTAGTAATTTAGGAGAGTTGATGGATCCCCCACTAACTATAACTTCATTTTTCGCTATAGCTGCGTATGTTTTCCCATTATTTACATACAAAACACCGTAAGCTCTTTTATTTTCATCAATAAGTATTTCCATAACTTCCGAATTGATTTTGACTTTCAAATTCTTCCTCTTATACCGAATTGGTTGGATATAAGCAGTGTTTGTGGAAACTCTTTCTCCATAGCTTGAGATAGTCTGCCCTTGCATAGTGGCGAACTGATTGGCTCCGGTGAAATCCCCTAGTGGAATTCCCCTTTCGGTGAAAGCTTTAGTCATCATAAACGAAGGTCTGTCGATGTATGGGAGATGGGAGACGTCCTGCTCTCCACCTGACCCATGGTATCCTTTGTCCAGGGAGTGTATGTTCAAATTATTTTCAGATTTTATGAAGTAGGGTAGAACCTGGGAATGTAGAAATATTAGTGAATGCGGAGCCTATTGAATTTTTCATAGCAAGAATATGATTGCTAATACTTTTGATACAGGTGTTTCAAAAACACTTCTAATATTGGATCATGCATGATGTTTTCAAGTACCTTCTTCGTATGAAATAAGTTCACTATGAATTTCATGAACTGGATAGAGTCAACTATAAAGGACTAATAACTGATTTAGATAAAGCAATTGATAAGAGTAGGTAAGTAAGTATACTAAATTGGCTATAAAATATCACGGCAAAAAACAAGTAGGTAACTACGTAGAAAGCTACGGTAAGTTTTATGAATGATAGATTACAACATAGCGGTAAAGAATATTGTTGTACTGAACTTACATTATCATAACTCCATCCTTCGTTGCCCATAGCTTCCCAGTCATCGTAGTCCACTTTATTGCCTCGTACGTATGACATTGAGTTGATGGTGCTACTTCCTCCCATGGTTTTACCCCTGGAAGTTCAAGATTTTCATCTAGAATTCAATCAAACTACACAAGCATCCAACCGCAACACATGGAAATTTTTGAGGGAGGCCTGTGTCCAACAGTGGACTCCAACGGCTGAGATGATGATGATGGATGACACAAGCAATCTAACTAGTAGTAAGCCTTAAATTAATATCAGTATTACAATAGCATAGATTTAAGACAATTTATTTAAACACATATCTTATTTTAATTTTATTTATATTTGGTTTATTCTTTGCCCTCATCTCCCTGTCCTATCTTTTAATTGGGGTTTGGTACAACAGGTTTTCTTTCAACAGGATTTCCTCTTGGTTTTCTTATGTACCTAAATAAATAAATAAACTAGATACACTAAGCACTAAGCGTAACTTCGTTTTCTTTGCTTGCTTCAGTAAAAAATTAATTAGTAGGTAAAATCTAATAGGTAATTTACTAATTTCATGCAGTTGAAATAATAAAACATGCAAATAATGTAAAGTCTTAGAAAAATAAATTTAAAACAAATAATATCATGGTTTACCTAGGCCAAGAACACCTTTGTCCTTGTCTGCCCAAACAAGACTTTCCATTTGGTTTGGTGAAGTAGTTCCAGTCGATGTTGGATCCTAGGAACGAGGTGGATAGACCTGGGACCAAGGTAATATCAGGCTGTTCCCCACCAGCTTCTAGAAGTAACACCTAGTCCAGAAATAATAGTTAATTCAGATATTATATTTGAGTAATATAAGTTTAGGAGATGATTTTTTTGACAGTTTTCAAGGGAAATTGAGCAATGAATCATCGTTATCATCGTTTGAGACGCGATTCACGCCTATATGAATACAAAAGGGGAATAACAAAACTCATGTCTAAGATACGAGACGAGTACAGCGACGAGTCTATCTTACAGTTACACCTACCAGTCAAGAACAAGGAAGACCGTGTCGTCAATAGTTACTCGTGCGTAATCTGTGGCGCTTAGTTCAAAAGACACAACTAGATGTCGCTAGTAGTTTTAAGACCAAAAGCTGAATCGCGCTGACGAAAACACACGGCGCGCAATGACCTGATTGCTCGAGTTTGGCTATCGTCACTCTGGTTTCCCTTCAACACGTACAAATCTTTCGCCTTTTACTAAAGATTTCCGTGGAGGGGAACACTCAAATGAGTCTATAACTTGTTTTTGCATGCCTCCACTTCGGTGAGGGTTAATTTAATAATATTATCATAATTTCGGAAACAAATAAATAGTGTTTGTTTTCGAAGTCAAGACCAAACCAACCGTAAGGATCACACTTGCTCGTGGTCGTCGTAGAGACAGTAGTAGGAGTATTCTGTTCCTTGGTTGGCCATACATACATAATAGGGATGTGCGATCTTTTCATTTGATCCGATTTTTAGGATCGTAACGGATCGCATTGTATCGATCCGATTTTCAAAAGATCGTATCAAAAGATCGAATGAAATAAAACCAAATAAGGTATTTTTAAAATGTTATTTTAACATGCAAATCAAACTTGCATTGCAAATAAACATTTCAACCTTTTAGATTAATGCTTTTAAGTGTCAATTTTTTATGTTTACACTTTAAAAAAATAAAATTAATAGATGATTTGGAAGACTCATACGACTTAGCAACTTGCAAGTAGGCAAAGTGATGTGTTTTATTTTGCTAGTTACTTAGTACACCGTCCAAGTTGTGATTATAGCCCCGATAATATCAATCTTACCTATCCGTTTAGTTGATTCATTCGATCTTTTCGATCCGATCCGATCTCTGGTGTAGTTCATGCGATCCGCTAAAAAATCGAATGGCTTTCATACGATCCGAAAAATCGCTTGATCGTATGCAAGCGATCCGATCTTCTAAAAGATCGGATCGGATCGGCGCATCCCTAATACATAATACGCCTACTGTTTATTTTCATTACCTGCTTTAGGCAATCCGAAACGTAAATAGTCTTGGGCTCGAGATCAACCCCTTTTTATTTAATAATCATTAATTTGTTTGTTTCGGACAACCTAGTCCATAGACAGACAGTTATTATCATCTGAACAAATTCGCAGCAAGATTTATTTTAAACTAGCTGCTGTCCGCGGCTTCGCTCGCGTTGTACCCGGATAAAAAGTAGCCTATGTTACTCTCCAGCCCTCCAACTATCTCCACACAAAAAATCACGTCAATCCGTCGCTCCGTTTTGACGTGATTCCACGACAAATAAACAAACACACTTTTACATTTATAATAGGGGTACGGATCAGCTATCTAGGAATTCTTCACATTGATTCCGCCCTTTATACAATTATCCAGATGATAAGTTTTATTTTAATTCAGTTGAGGCTTTATAATAGCAATTGGGTTACATGCAGGCATGTTTTAATTTATCAAAATGTAGATTAAGAACTTTCTTGACTTACTCTGAAATTGTTCTCCACCAATCTATTCGTCACTACACAACCAGCCGCCCCAGCGCCGACAACTATAAAATCATAGTCATCTATTTCTTCCTTATTGCCATATCTATATCCATCTCTATTGTCCGACTTATCACTTTCATAGCTTTCTTTTCCATCTCTGTTATATGGGTAGTTTTTATCACTGTATATTTTGTCCCCATATTCGTCTATTCCTAGTTTTTCCTGGATTCTTCTATCTAAAGAGTCCCCAAAGAGCTCAGCTATGAAATTGAGGTAGACATAGCCGAAGTATGAGCAGGCTGTTAATTGGTTGTTTGCTGGGCACACTTGGGTGAGGTTGACTGGTTCCCAAACCATGTCTCTGAAAGATGTTTTTTGATAATCGTAAATATAAGACTACTACAGATTTTTAAAATCTGTAGTAAGTAAGACTTATCAATCTTATTGAGACGTAGTTCATGTGCATTTGTGATCAACATTGATTTTCGATTGCTTACAATCCTACGCTTAAACTTTATTAGGTAGGTACCTATTATTAAAATTTGATGAACATCATGAAGATTAAAATAGGCTAACATTCTAGTCTTTGCTATTCCACCAATGCATGTATGGTTGCAATATTTTATTAATAAGTAATGTAATATTTCAAAAACTTACCGATTTATTATATAGCCTATTGAATTAACAAAATAATCCACTCATTCGATTACAATAGAAACTAAGTTTGAACAGGTCAAATCGCTCCTCAGTTTTTAAGCCAATAAGCTTTAACAACGGATCTTCTCAATTACAATGCAATGCTGCA
>OY292473.1:8400000-8765000 GCA_958496255.1 Camptogramma bilineatum | reverse complement strand
ACACTCCTTCAAACTCGACAGAAAGTTTTTTTTTTCTACCTACAAGCGCGTGTAATTTTGGTGACTTGTGACGTCACGTCCGTTTCAAGTGCATGAAAATGTTGATAAATTTTAAAAATTATTTTTGTTATAAAATTTTAGTTTTTCGGCGCTGGAATTTTTGTTACGGTTAATTGACGATATAACCTATCGTTTAAAACCATAAAAAAAATTGATGCATATTGCCTATTGAGGATATTACTAGTGCCATAATAGCGTACTCGTATACTATTTCCAAATAAAAATACAGCAATACTGAAACTGGTCATTTTAATAGGTTCGCAAGGCCGGACATGCCAAAAACACGAGTCCTGCGAAACACCCTGCTATATTCTAGAAGTTAGTTTCAGCACTGAAGTCCGATAGACGCAGCGCTGCTATCGCAGAAATTAGGTTACCTATGTAAAAAATTACTAATTGTCCAAATAAAGCTTGAACAATAATAATAATTATGCTAGTTTGTACGTTCGTTAGCTCATACACACCAGAACAACTGAACGACCTTGAGTAAAAGAGCATAATAAAGTAAATAAAACAATTATGTAGTTCCCGCTTTTGTCGTAGGACTTGAGTGAAATGAAATGAAATGAAATTTATTGCTCAAAATGTGGTCAAGTACAGATGTCAGTCTTAAAATAAAATAAGTTCAGCACATTTCGCTTAAAGTCAGCATGCAATAATAGAATTAAATTAGTCGAAAAAATACATTATTAAGTCAAATAAGATAAAATGTCACACATTACTTTTAATAATAATAATTCAAATCAAAACCTACGAACGATTTAAATTTTAGAAAAATTCATTTAGGTTGTAAAAGCAGCCTGCAACTAGCCAGCTATAAAGTTTTGAATGAAATTTTCGTTCCGGGAGTTCTATAATTTCACGTGGAATACGATTAAACACTGTGCTGAATCCTACTCTATGTATTTTATAGATTCTGTCTACATTTGAATAAGTTTAAAAATTTCGGATGGACCTCCATCTCCCGTATGGTCTAGTGGCTAGGATACCTGGCTTTCACCCAGGAGGCTCGGGTTCGATTCCCGGTACGGGAAAGTACCTTTTGTCAGATGATTAGAAATAGATACTGTTTTGTCTTTATTTTATACAGCTTCAAATTTCAAATCACTAACATAATAGGTTTTTTTTTGTTTTATGTTGAAGTTAATAATAATAATCATGCTAGTGATTTGAAATTTGAAGCTGTTAAAAAATAAAGAAATATCATAAACCGTAGTATATTTCTTTTGAAAAAGATAGAAGAAAAAGTTCATAAAAAAGAAATAAACATGTATTGTAAGCTAAAAAAAAACTCTTAAAATAAAAGCAAAAGATTTTGTCAGAAGTGGGATTCGAACCCACGCCCTCAGAGAGGACCAGAACAGCTCATACACCTACTGAGTAGGCAAGGTTAACCTTGAGTCTGGCGCCTTAGACCGCTCGGCCATCCTGACGATATTCGCAACGGCGAAATTGTAGAATAGTTGAATTATATAAATAGAATATTATTAACACGCCAATAATTCAACCCAAGTTCGTAACAATTTACGACAATATACTTTTCTACAACAAAGTGATTATGATCCTGGAATAATGATTGTAAATCTGTTTAGGTAGAGAAATCTGAACCCTTTCGCAAATAGGTTAGGTAGCTCCATCTATACAAACAAAGGCAAACTAATAATATTTTCCAAGCTTTGCAATTTGACGCCGAATTCTACTTCCCGATAGATGGCGTTACGCCTGCCTGCCTGCCTTTTACTGATTTTTGATATAATTATTTATTTAGTTAAGTACCTAATTTTAATAATATAGCACAAAATTACAAGACAATAGCAAAGTCAATAACTCAATAATAACGATAATTCAAATCAACTTACGGAATCCTGTGAACTTGTTCGTTTCTGATGAACTTGTTCGAAATTCGAATTTCTGGTGAACACTCGCAAGATTTTAAATTTTATTTCAAGACGAACAAAAACATTACCTTCGGTAATGTAAAAGAATAGGTGGAAGTAGAGGATACCTACTTATTCTTTTTTTAAATTGTTGATTTATTGACTGACACTGCACGCAGTGACCGCACTACACAAAAAACACACACAACACAACAGCAACAGGCAAAAATCTCCAAACTTTTCGTTGGTTTGAGAACACTGAATTATGTAATTTCTTGGACTTAGAACAAACTAGGTATTGTAATAAAATAACTCAACATCATACAAACTACACGTAGGTCTAATCTACAAACGTCTCCAGAAGTTTTTGGCGTGCAAATACAAAACAGAACGAAAACAAACAAAAACCGCCTGAAAAAAGTTTTCACCGACACGAACCTAGGACACGAATGAAATAATGAATGAACGGAACGAACTTCGAAAAAATCAACCAAACAATGTTGCCAACACAATGCTTGTTTACCGATTTTAGTGCTGCCAGCATTGCCGGCCACAGCTTGTGGCCACAGAACACTTTTTTAACCTACAGTTGTGGCCACATAGACAGGCGGGTATTTATAGGTAAAGTCAACATAAACTCTATAGGTACAATTAGTTTATGTACCTAACCTACCTATGTTGAAAAAAGAATTTTTTAAACTTGTTCGATGGTAGAATAATAATTCAGTCTGTCTGGCTGAACACACACCTATCCGCGCCGAATCCTCTCGAAACGTAGTATCTCTACCTAATCTGTGCTCTCGAAGTACTGCCACAGATTTAGGGCAGGTGTGCAGTGCGGGGTTTCATACGATTTCATAGAAATAATTTTAAAATTTGATTCGGCGTGGACAGGTAGTCCGACACAAAATAATAGAAATAAATGGGGGCGCTACTGTGCAAGCTAAATACACGAAATAGATAAATTCTCTTTTAGAAGTAAATTATTACTTCTGACTGACGTCTTCGGTAGGTACCTATACCATAGAAAAGAAACCTGTACTTTACCATAGATTAGGTAGAGAAAGGGTTTCCAAAGTACCTACCTACTGAAATTTTAGTTGCCGTGTCTACCCGTTTTTGCCGGACTATACGGCCACCATATGTAGTAGCGGGCACTTTTCAGATAAATTCAATACCTAACTCAATTTCCTTTATACGTTTTAATAAGAATGTGGGTACAAAAACCTGGCTTCGCTACCTAGGCCGTTTCCATAGAGCTGTGCTGAGCAACTGAGCAAGGCTAGGTAGAGTCGGCGTCAGCACTCAAGTCCTACGGCAAAAGTGGGAACTAATTGTTTTATTTAGGTACTTTAATAAGCTCTTTTAGTCAAGGTCGTTCAGTTTTGTAGAGCTAACGAACGTACATACTAGCATAATTACTTTGAAGAAGATATTTAGTTCGTCCAAGCATAATTATTATTGTTCAAGCCTTATTTGGACAATTAGTATTTTTAACATAACCTAGTTCTGCGATAGTAGCGCTGCGTCTATCGGACTTTAGTGCTGAATCCGACTTTATATTAGATACTTTATTTATATTACATAATAAGGTAAGTATTTATTTATGCACCTGCATTTATGAAAATATTACATTTGAAAAAATAAAAAATCTGGTTTCTTAAACACTTTTATTTTCGATAGATATAAAAAAATGTAGTAGGTAGGTACTAAGTAAAACTTAATTTGTTGTAAGAATGAGTTAATGAGATTGTGTATATTATATACCTACCTATCAATTTTATACATTTAAATAAATCTCCATCAGCTAAGTATCTATTGCAATACCTATACAATTACTGTGGTATTAACTGTAGAACAAAACTTTGGTGGTATATGAATTATCATTGATTAGCCGTGTCCACACAGAGCGAGCAGCCTCGCGAGGCATTTGCCGCGCGAAGCAGCTCGGTTAGTGTGGACGTGTGGCTCGGGCGCTCGAACGCTCGCCCGCGGTAGCGCGCGCCCGAGCCACACGTCCACACTAACCGAGCTGCTTCGCGCGGCAAATGCCTCGCGAGGCTGCTCGCTCTGTGTGGACCCGCCTAATGTCTTTGTAAAGTCTTAATAATGGTCTTACTTATCAAGCAATTGATATAGTAGGTACTTTTCTATTTTCTTATGAATATAAAGCAGTGAATGTTAGCGAAATAGATTAAATCAAGAAAATTTTAAAGGTAGGTAAGTACAAATACTTACTCTTCATGTTTTAAACTTGCAAGCTTAAAACTAGTATTATGTAATAAATTATTTTTGACTAGAATATTTTATGGTGTTTTTGCCACACTGTGTCAATGACCTCTAGAAAAACCAAACTTTATAGTGCTTCATTAGAAAATGGGCAATGCAAAATATACGCCTAAGCCAATCATGCTTGGACTTGACTCAGACAACTCCCACAGACTTCTAGCTTAGCTGCAAATCACAGGTATTTAAGGGACCAGTGAACGTACGTATACTTATACCTAGGAACGTAATACCAAAATAATTTATTATTTATTTTTATCACTAAGTATAAGTTATTAGTTGGATAAAGGCAGTATTTATCTAGGTTCCTGTTACACTTTTGTTCCAAAAACTTACTATAGAACAAATGAAAAGAAAAAATGCCATTTTTGGTGTACCTACAAAGATTTCAATTCAATTTGCTTACATTTCTTTTAAGGTAAGCTTTTCGGAACAAAAGTGTAACAGGAACAACAGGAACCTAGATAAATACCTACTCTCTCAATCTAACAACATAAACTGATAAAATAAGCTTAAATTTTAAATGATTTTGGTATTAGGTTTTTATGGAAATTCGCCTGTCGCAGGCCCCTTAAGGAATCAACCATAAGATCCATTCTAATTATCAACAGGTCCACCGTTAAGTGCATTATCTAAGATCTCATCCCGTTTCTTATACAGCTCATTGTTGATATAGCTTCGGCGTTCCTTCCTCACTAGGTGGAGTTTAGCCGCCTCAGCGGTTTGCCGTTGGTCCATATCCTTGGTGAATGTGTAGATGACAGTGGAGAGGTCTCCGTCGATGAATGCAAGGTGTACTGTGGGGCCGGACTCAACTGTGCATAGGTTTTCTTGTGTTTGGGCTATGAACTCCATGCTGGAATGAGAAAATGTTTTCATAAATCGATTGCTAAGGCTTTGTAGTAGATAAGTTTATATATTATGTACCTATGTTAGACTATAAGGTATATATTTTATATGGGCTGTAGCTTTTAAGTAGTTTACATCTTTTAGTTGCTATTGTTGCCCGAAATAAATGATTTATTATTATTTGTACGAATATGATTTGTTTTTAACCGACTTCAAAAAAAGGAGGTTCTCAATTCATTGGAATATCTTTTTTCTATGTCCACCGATTACTTGAAGATGCCTCTAAAGCCGGGTTGACACGATTCAAGTACACTTGGACCAAGTCCAACTTGGATGACTCTGATTGGACGCCGTCGTCCGATTGAGTATGAGTCCGACGGCGTCCAATCAGAGTCATCCAAGTTGGACTTGGTCCTAGTTGACTTGGATCTTATTAACCCGGCTTTATATGAAACTAGAAATAAAAAATAACTTACTCAAGCTCATTTGATGTTGGTAAAGGAACATAGATGTTCAAATTAGCATTCTTCGTCGGCCTGGCGACCACGTAGAGAGTATCTATGTCCTTGTTGTAACAATACTCCGTGTCGTACATCAGTTTCTCGTCCACCAAATACAGGTAAAGATGGAATGCAAGTGCAATTTTGTGATGCGATTCGCATCCAAGTTTCCGCATGTCCTGCTTTATTTTAGTTTCGATATCCATTTCCAAGGATTCAAAATGAGTTTTATCTAGGAAACGCACAAAAAGGCCCGGCTTTTTAGTAAATTCACAATGAAAGCGGCTCGAGAAAATCAAAACAAGCAGAGTATGTAAACAAATCATCGATTGATTTTTTTTCATTTGATTTGAATCACTGAATAAAATGAAATACTAATGTCACTGTCAGTTTGTTTGGATTAATGACAAATATTGACAATGACAAACAAACGAGTCTTCCTTGGTGCATTTGTAGCAGCGGTTTTCCTTTGGTAGCGCCATCTAGATTATAGCACAGAACACTATCACATTAATAATAACTTTAGAACAAGCTCTGCTACTCAACACTAGATGGCGCTGGTTGGTGGTTGTAAGTTTTTCAATAAACATAGTGAAAAATTATTTATCACTCAAAATCCATTATTAACAACATAAAATTGACAGTATTAAAAAAAAAACAATGATCTCTTCATTTTAGTATCTCAGGTAAGAATACTAATTTCTAAAAATATTTACACAAATATTTAATATTTGTTTATCTACCTACGTTATTAAGTAGGTATACGGAGTTTGCGCTCTAGGAGTTTTCTCATGCACTTTATAACAATTTTTATTATATTTTGTTATAACTAAGGGTATATTAGAAAGAAAAATATAATTGTCCTTAATATATTTTTTATTCAAGTTACAAAATCAGTAATATTACAGGCATCATAACATCCACTAAATTAACAAGTGGCAGTAACTAGGGTGGGGTAGAAAATGCCCTAAGAAAATTATTAATAATAGAAAGCCAAGAAATAAATAGATGTAAGTAGGTAAGTACTTACTTATCATAAAAACTAACTAAATAACTGTTCTAATATTTTCAGTCGTAATATTTACACTATTATGAATTAAAGGTAAACTCAAAAACTATCTAATAAGTAGGTAGATTAGATACTTTACAAAATAAACTAAAACTTGTTAATTTTGGTTGAATCCCCAAAATTACTATTTTATTTACGCTAAAAAAATCAGGTGGAATCAAGTAAAGAGTTCTGACTATTTACAAGATTTCACCAACAATACAACCATTATATTAGTTTACCAGTGACAGCGCTAGATGTCGCTACTTTTGTTTTAAGAATGCAACTTAGGTAGAGCCTATGCTTAAATTTAAGAGCCATTAGACAATTTCGCACTCGACAAAATCAGCGCTCGGAGGGACAAAAGTTGCTAAATTCTAACACCCAATGAACAGCGCTCCGTTTCTTACGCCGGCTCCATACGTTGGGACCAACGTTGGTCCCAACGTTGGGGCCAAGATTTCGTGAACCATCCACACGTTGGCGATACACCAGTCTTGTTCCGTCAGAGCCAACGTGCAGACGTCCGATGTCTGCGCGTCCGATACAGAAATTGAAATTTCTGTATCGTAATGTATACCTACAGTCATGTTTATAGATTGCGGGTTAATTCAATTTAATTTAGGTAGGTACATAGGTTTTGATTCTTTGGAGTTGGGTTTATTTAATTAATGTAGGTAAGATTAATTGATTTTTGAAGACTTCTATCTTCAAATTACAATTTGAATACTTGGCTATAATTTACTTTGGCGCTGCGCTGATTTGGGGAATTTGTTTTCTAAAATGACCGGCGAACATACCTACGTACCTAGGAACGTAATACCAAAATAATTTAAAATTTGAGCATATTTTATCACTTTATATCATTATTTGGATAAAGGCAGTATTTATCTAGGTTCCTGTTAAACTTTTGTTCCAAAAAACTTACTATAGAACAAATGAAAAGAAAAAATGCATTTTTTGGTGTACCTACAAAGATTTCAATTCAATTTGCCTACATTTCTTTTTAGGTAAGTTTTTCGGATCAAAAGTGTAACAGGAACCTAGATAAATACATACTCTCTTAATCTAACAACATAAACTGATAAAAATACGCCTAAATTTTAAATGATTTCGGTAGGTATTACGTTTTTTATGGAAATTCGCCTGTCGCATTTCTAATAGCAAATCGCAACAAGGTATTTCTGTTACCTACGTAAAAATAGCTTAGGCGTGCTATCTAGTTACTACCCATTTTACCTATTTACAACTATCTACTTGGGGTTTCGGTGTTTTAATTTCTAATCTATCGTGGTAAATACTTTTTAAATAAATACATAGGTATTTAACATAATAAATACACGGACAGAAAATTTGAATACTTAGATACCTATAATTTACTTTGGCGCTGCGCTGATTTGGGGAATTTGTTTTCTAAAATATTGAATTCATTTAAAGCTCTGATTTTTATATTTTCGACAATTTAAGGAAGATTAATATTCAATTGAGGTTTTAATTATATAACATTTACAGATTTGAGTTTATTGCGCTGAAACAACATACGGTTTTGAAACGCTAAAATTTGTATATTCCTGCTTGTTTTCTAATAGCAAATCGCAACAAGGTATTCCGTAAAAATAGCTCAGGCGTGCTATCTAGTTCCCGAGTTTACCTATTTACAACTATCTACTTGGGGTTTGGGTGTTTTAATTTCTAATCTATCGTGATAAATACTTTTTAAATAAATACATAGGTATTTAACATAATAAATACACGGATAGAAAATTTGAATACTTGGATATAATTTACTTTGGCGCTGCGCTGATTTGGGGAATTTGTTTTCTAAAATATTGAATTCATTTAAAGCTCTGATTTTTATATTTTCGACAATTTAAGGAAGATTAATATTCAATTGAGGTTTTAAATATATAACATTTACAGATTTGAGTCTATTGCGCTGAAACAACATACGGTTTTGAAACGCTAAAATTTGTATATTCCTGCTTGTTTTCTAATAGCAAATCGCAACAAGGTATTCCGTAAAAATAGCTCAGGCGTGCTATCTAGTTCCCGAGTTTACCTAGCTATTTACAACTATCTATTTGGGGTTTCGGTGTTTTAATTTTTAATCTATCGAGATAAATACTTTTGAAATAAATAAGTACCTGTTTAACATATTAAATAGGTACACAGATAGACAAATATAATATGTCAGGGAGCAATCATGTGAAAGTGATTTTACATTACTGAATGCCAATTTTATCACAATCACATCACACTATGTCACTATCACACTTCACACAACACACTGCGATTATAAACTACCTACCTATTGAAAATGCGAAAGTTTGGATGTTTGTTTGTTCCTCTATAACTCGACAACCACTTAACCGATTTAGTTGAAATTTAAAATATAGATAGATAATAACCGGGAATAGGACATAGGCTACTTTTTATTCCGAAAAATTGCACGGTTCCAGTAACATAAAAAAAAAATAGTAGACTCCATCATCAGATCAGCTTGTTGTCACCATATTATTACATTGTAGTCAGAATTTGACAAATATGCCGAGTTTCAACTCAATCGGCCTATTTACTGAGGAGTTCTGTTGAACAGCTCTTGACTCCATCATCAGATCAGCTTGTTGATACCATAATATTTCATTGTCACCGAGAATCTATAAGTGTGCAAAATTTCAGCCCGATAGTTCTACAAACACAATAAATAAGGAATACGATGACATTCTCGCTCGTCAGTCGACACGTGCGCCCACGATGCGCGTCGAAACGGGACTGAGCATAGCGCCAACGTGTGGACGGATCCCCAACGTTGGCGCGCCAACTTCCTTTGATAAAACCGACACGGCACGGCCAAGCCCCAACGTTGGCCCCAACGTTGGCGCCAAGCTATTTTGTCAGCACCACACGTTGGTGAGAGGAGTTGGCCCCAACGTTGGCCCCAACGTGTGGATGCGGGGTTAGACTAAACGGTTTTGGTAATTTTCATGTGATTGATTTATTTGAGATAGTAAAAATACTTTTTGGGTAGGTACTTAGGTAGGTACCTATAGGTATAACACAAAACAAAGTCGGGTTAGTTACACTTTGAATACAAATAATTACAAAAAAATAAATGTTTGTTTTTTTGTCCCATAAACCATATTGTGCTGATCTGATGGAGTCAGGAGCTTTTCAACAGAACTCTTCAGTAAATAGTCCGATTGAGTTGAAACTTGGATCTCAGCATGTCAGTCAAGTTCCGACTACAATGAAATAATATGGTGACAGCTAGCTCATCTGATGATGGAGTCAGGACCTGTTCCATGGAACTTTTTAATGATATGGGTATCAAATGACAGGGCTTGATGAGCGCAACACAATGCTGATCTGATGATGGAGCCAGGACCTGCTCCATGGAACTTTTTAATGATATGGGTATCAAATGAAAGGGCTTGATGAGCGCAACACAATGCTGATCTGATGATGGAGTCAGGACCTGTTCCATGGAACTTTTTAATGATATGGGTATCAAATAAAAGGGTTTGATGAGCGAAACACAATTCTGATCTGATGATGGAGTCAGGACCTGCTCCATGGAACTTTTTAATAATATGGGTATCAAATGAAAGGGCTTGATGAGCGCAACACAATGCTGATCTGATGATGGAGTCAGGACCTGTTCCATGGAACTTTTTAATGATATGGGTATCAAATGAAAGGGTTTGATGAGCGAAACACAATTCTGATCTGATGATGGAGTCAGGACCTGCTCCATCGAACTTTATAATGATATGGGTATCAAATGAAAGAGCTTGATGAGCGCAACACAATGCTGATCTGATGATGGAGTCAGGACCTGTTCCATGGAACTTTTTAATGATATGGGTATCAAATGAAAGGGTTTGATGAGCGAAACACAATGCTGATCTGATGATGGAGTCAGGACCTGCTCCATGGAACATTTTAATAATATGGGTATCAAATGAAAGGGTTTGATGAGCGCAACACAATGCTGATCTAATGATGGAGTCAGGACCTGTTCCATGGAACTTTTTAATAATATGGGTATCAAATGAAAGGGCTTGATGAGCGCAACACAATGCTGATCTGATGATGGAGTCAGGACCTGTTCCATGGAACTTTTTAATGATATGGGTATCAAATGAAAGGGTTTGATGAGCGAAACACAATTCTGATCTGATGATGGAGTCAGGACCTGCTCCATCGAACTTTATAATGATATGGGTATCAAATGAAAGAGCTTGATGAGCGCAACACAATGCTGATCTGATGATGGAGTCAGGACCTGTTCCATGGAACTTTTTAATGATATGGGTATCAAATGAAAGGGTTTGATGAGCGAAACACAATTCTGATCTGATGATGGAGTCAGGACCTGCTCCATCGAACTTTATAATGATATGGGTATCAAATGAAAGAGCTTGATGAGCGCAACACAATGCTGATCTGATGATGGAGTCAGGACCTGTTCCATGGAACTTTTTAATGATATGGGTATCAAATGAAAGGGCTTGATGAGCGCAACACAATGCTGATCTGATGATGGAGTCAGGACCTGTTCCCTGGAACTTTTTAATGATATGGGTATCAAATGAAAGGGTTTAATGAGCAAAACACAATGCTGATCTGATGATGGAATCAGGACCTGTTCCATGGAACTTTATAATGATATGGGTATCAAATGAAAGGGTTTTATGCGCGAAACACAAAGCTGGGTTAGGATTTACTTTAGACTTCGATTTTTGATGTTTGATTTTTCATTTTTAATCTTGATTTTAATTTTAAAATCAAAATCAAGAAATAAAAATCAAAATAAAAATCCGAGATCCGAGAATCGAGAAATGAGAAACAAGAATCAAGAATCACAAATCAAAAATTAAAAAATTGAAAATCAAGAATTAATAATAATAATAATAATAATATCTTTATTTCAGGCAACTTATCTAAGTAACAAGTATCTATACAATTATATCTTAAAATACTAAGAATCCGAGATACAAGATCCGAGAATAGATAATCGAAAATTGAAAATCAAGAATCAAAATCAAGAATCAAGAACCCGATATCCAAGATCCGATAATCAAGAATTGAGACTCGAAAATCGAAAATCAAGAATCCGAGATCCGAGAATAGAGAAACTAAAATTGAAAATCAAGAATCAAGAATCAAAGTGAAAGTCAAAATCAAGAATCAAAGTCAAAGTAAACCCCGACCCAGCTTTGTGTTTCGCTAATCAAGCCCTTTCATTTGATACCCATATCATTGTAAAGTTCCAGGGAACAGGTCCTGACTCCATCATCAGATCAGCATTGTGTTTTGTTCATCAAGCCCTTTCATTTGATGCCCATATTATCATTAAAAGTTCCATGGAACAGGTCATAACTCCATCATCAGATCAGCATTATGTTTTGCTCATCAAGCCCTTTCATTTTATACCCATATGATTAAAAAGTTCCATGAACCAGGTCCTGACTCCATCATCAGATCAGCATTGTGTTTCGCTCATCAAACCCTTTCATTTAATACCCATATCATTAAAAAATTCCATGGAACAGGTCCTGACTCCATTATCAGATCAGCATTGTGTTGCGCTCATCAAGCCCTTTAATTTGATACCCATATCATTAAAGAGTTCCATGGAACAGGTCCTGACTCCATCATCAGATCAGCATTGTGTTGCGCTCATCAAACCCTTTCATTTGATACCCATATTATTAAAATGTTCCATGGAGCAGGTCCTGACTCCATCATCAGATCAGCATTGTGTTTCGCTCATCAAACCCTTTCATTTGATACCCATATCATTAAAAAGTTCCATGGAACAGGTCCTGACTCCATCATCAGATCAGCATTGTGTTGCGCTCATCAAGCTCTTTCATTTGATACCCATATCATTATAAAGTTCGATGGAGCAGGTCCTGACTCCATCATCAGATCAGAATTGTGTTTCGCTCATCAAGCCCTTTCATTTGATACCCATATCATTATAAAGTTCGATGGAACAGGTCCTGACTCCATCATCAGATCAGCATTGTGTTTCGGTCATCAAGCCCTTTCATTTGATACCCATATCATTAAAAAGTTCCAGGGAACAGGTCCTGACTCCATCATCAGATCAGCATTGTGTTGCGCTCATCAAGCCCTTTAATTTGATACCCATATCATTAAAAAGTTCCATGGAACAGGTCCTGACTCCATCATCAGATCAGCATTGTGTTGCGCTCATCAAGCCCTTTCATTTGATACCCATATTATTAAAAAGTTCCATGGAGCAGGTCCTGACTCCATCATCAGATCAGAATTGTGTTTCGCTCATCAAACCCTTTCATTTGATACCCATATCATTAAAAAGTTCCATGGAACAGGTCCTGACTAGGGCATCGAGAACCGGGCATTATTTAAGAACCGGTTTTTTCGATTCCTGTTTCCACTCAGAACCGGGTACCCGGTTCTTTCGGTTCTTTCGGTTCTTATTATAATTTTTATTCAAATCGAATCGATGTTTGTCCTTTTGCACAAAAAAGGCAAAGAATGTGAAAATTACCGGACTATCGCTTTAATAACGCACGCAACTAAGATCCTCCTACCCTACATGTATTAAAAAGACGTCTTAGCTACTTTTTAGCCCGGCAAATACCTAAAGAACAGGCAGGTTTGTTAAAGGCAAGGGTACGCAGGAATCAACATTTGCCAAATAGTAGAGAAGAGTAGAGAATGCAACAGCCTAGTAATCCTATGCTTTATTGATTACTAGCTGCTGCCCGCGGCTTCGCTCGCGTGATACCCGGATAAAAAGTAGCCTATGTTACTCTCCAGCCCTCCAACTATCTCTACACAAAAAAATCACGTCAATCCGTCGCTCTGTTTTGACGTGAAAGCAGGACAAATAAACAAACAAATAAACACTCTTTCACATTTATAATATGGGTACGGATACTAAAGCTTTGACTGTATGCAATTGGAGAAATTGTGGAATATTCTACTGGAGATGGGAGCTCCTGAACACCTCGTCAGTATAATCAAAAGTAGGTACATACAGAAAACCGTTCTTACATCAGGTTGGGCACCGAAAGCTCTATTATGTTCCAAACCAAGAAGGGAATGAGACAGCATTGCATCCCATCCCCTGCTCTGTTTAACATTATATGAAGAGTACATATTTCGTAGGACCCTTGAAAACTGAGGGAAAGGTTTCCCGACAGGCGGAAAGAGGATATCAAAATTCAAATATCATTTATTTAGTAGGACCGCTATGACCACTTTGAAACGTCTTAAGAGCTAGGTGATTCGGTACGCTGACGATACCCTTCTAGCAACATCAGTGGAAGATATGGGAGAATTCTTCCAAAGTCTGATTCAACAGGGTGGAATCCAAAAAATTGGTAGTGGATCGTGCGGGGAAACTAATAGATGCCACCTGAAACATCTCAAGCATCGACATCGTTGACCAATAAATATTTACCTAGCTAGGGCCACAAATACTGTAAGGATGGCAGGTGTGTCCCGGAGATAAAGAGGTGTATTGGAATGGCAAAAGATACAATGACCCCGCCCAAATAACATCTGGAAGAACAGAGGAATAGATATCAAAACTAAGATCAGACTGTTACGGGCATTGGTATAAGTATTTAGTATTCCCTGTATTTATGTATGCAGTGGAAACGTAGACAATTCTGGCCAGAGAAAGACACAGGATCGATGAATTCGAGATGTGGTGATGGAGGCGACTGCTAAGACCCTGGACCGATAAACGCACCAATGTATCGATCCTATCCCAGCTCTAAATTAAGACCCGATTGTAACGCACTCATTAATACTTCAGCCACGTGGTACGCAGAGGCGATGAAAGTCTAGTAAAACACAAAGTTTAGTAATACACGGTTGTAAAGGACGCACTAGACAGAAACGGGTGGAGGCCGATCATCCGTTCCGAAGACAAACCCGAAGCTGACCATGATCATCAAATATGAAGGAACGACGAGAGAAACAGATAGTTTATTAGACTTTTGTAAGTATAATCTTACAAAATTCTACAATGGGATCAAAAATCAAACAGGGAATTTATAATCACAGCTATAATTTAAATATTTTAAACAATCACTAATAACAAACAAGGTACACTATGCTGCCTGGACACACCTAAGAACTCGGCACGCTTACGAAGAGAACTTTTTAAAAGAACCGAAAGAACCGAAAACCCGGTTCTTAATATTTTGAGAACCGGTTCTTGTTGCAGCCCCAAGAACCGGGTAATCCCGGTTCTTTCGGTTCCGGGTAAACCCGGTTCCTATGCCCTAGTCCTGACTCCATCATCAGATCAGCATTGTGTTGCGCTCATCAAGCCCTTTCATTTGATACCCATATTATTAAAAAGTTCCATGGAACAGGTCCTGACTCCATCATCAGATCAGAATTGTGTTTCGCTCATCAAACCCTTTCATTTGATACCCATATCATTAAAAAGTTCCATGGAACAGGTCCTGACTCCATCATCAGATCAGCATTGTGTTGCGCTCATCAAGCCCTTTCATTTGATACCCATATTATTAAAAAGTTCCATGGAGCAGGTCCTGACTCCATCATCAGATCAGAATTGTGTTTCGCTCATCAAACCCTTTCATTTGATAACCATATCATTAAAAAGTTCCATGGAGCAGGTCCTGACTCCATCATCAGATCAGAATTGTGTTTCGCTCATCAAACCCTTTCATTTGATACCCATATCATTAAAAAGTTCCATGGAACAGGTCCTGACTCCATCATCAGATCAGCATTGTGTTGCGTTCATCAAGCTCTTTCATTTGATACCCATATCATTATAAAGTTCGATGGAACAGGTCCTGACTCCATCATCAGATCAGCATTGTGTTTCGGTCATCAAGCCCTTTCATTTGATACCCATATCATTAAAAAGTTCTAGGGAACAGGTCCTGACTCCATCATCAGATCAGCATTGTGTTGCGCTCGTCAAGCCCTTTAATTTGATACCCATATCATTAAAAAGTTCCATGGAACAGGTCCTGACTCCATCATCAGATCAGCATTGTGTTGCGCTCATCAAGCCCTTTCATTTGATACCCATATTATTAAAAAGTTCCATGGAGCAGGTCCTGACTCCATCATCAGATCAGCATTGTGTTGCGCTCATCAAGCCCTTTCATTTGATACCCATATTATTAAAAAGTTCCATGGAGCAGGTCCTGACTCCATCATCAGATCAGCATTGTGTTTCGCTCATCAAACCCTTTCATTTGATACCCATATCATTAAAAAGTTCCATGGAACAGGTCCTGACTCCATCATCAGATCAGCATTGTGTTGCGCTCATCAAGCCCTTTCATTTGATACCCATATCATCATAAAATTCCATGGAACAGGTCCTGACTCCATCATCAGATCAGCTCGCTGTAACCCTATTATTACATTATTAGTTACACTACAATTCAGATCATTATTCTGCTTTAACGGCCTTTTTAGCCCCGCATAAAATATTTAAAAATAGGTAATTAATAACTTAGCAACCAATGTATCAAACGCTCCTATTGCGCTATATTCTTCGTAGCCGGCGACGTGCTTTGCGAGTCGACTCAGTGCGAGCTCCGGGATGCAAAGCGATACGTCCACCCCCTAGAAGCGCTCGGCGCGGTCTGCTTGCGTCGAGTAGATAGGGTAGTAGATACGACGCGTTTTAGGTTGTTTTAAAAGATTTTTCATTGCCA
The DNA here is from genome assembly GCA_958496255.1 of Camptogramma bilineatum. NCBI lineage: Eukaryota > Metazoa > Arthropoda > Insecta > Lepidoptera > Geometridae > Camptogramma > Camptogramma bilineatum. The sequence goes on along the minus strand of OY292473.1, from coordinate 8,748,661 downwards.
ATTTTTTAATCTTTTTGCATTTTTTTTTTCAGAAAAGGATTGATTTTGAACTCAAGTTTATTTCTGTTTTGTTAATTTTACGAACAAGAGTTCTAAGTCAGTTCTAAGTAGCCAAAATCAAAAGCAATTCTTTGGCCGTTTTCTCGAAATTTGGACTAAGTTAAAGATTTTTTTACTCAAAAACTAAATAAAGGTAGTAAAAAGTGATCCATTTAATAGTTTGGTTGACTATCACAGCAAAACATCGTAATTTTTTTATACCATTTGGACGTCAAAATGATTCGTAAATATGGTGATTTCTAAACCTCTTACAGCAAAAATTCACAAAACAGTCGCCGGTTTGAGGTCGATTAATCAAAAAGAAATAATAAAAATACAAAAGTAGCTCATTTAATAGTACAAAATTGAAATGATATTTCATGCTGTGCCATAATTTTTTTATAAATACAGTGTTTTCATTGAAAAATCCTGCCCCAAAACATCACGTAAATCAGAAAATTTTGTCTAATGCCTCTTAATAAAAAATGTGGTATTTACCGTCGTAACCTAATAGGCAACATTATTTTTATTTTTTGCCATCAATCGTATCGATTTATTTGAAATGTTTCCAATAAAAAAATTCAGACCAATTTTTCATCGGATAATACCTAATGCACCAACAGGCTGATAAATTTTCATATAAAAGTACCACGTAGATAAAAAATAGCTAAATCTAGCACCATTACTGAATTTAATTACGTATGTCTTCCAACAGCTTCCAACATTTTGTCCATAACACTATTTCAAACTATTTGAACACAGTCTTAGCACCTTTATAGAATATCTTTGTTGGTTTTGATACATTTACCTCTAAAACAGATCTCTGTTTCATGAGACACTTCCGTTGACATCGACGTGCTCATTGCGTTGACATTCATAAACACTGATTTTGTAGTTTCTTCTACTTTAGGCGCGTCTGTTCCTTTACTTGTAGTTTCTTCTCTTTCTGTCTTCTCTGTCACTTCACTGGCCTCTGTAATCTCTTCAGGTATGTAGCTCGTTTCTGTGGTGATCATTTTCGGTTTCTCCTCTGTCGTGATCTCAACATCCATTCCTATCTTAGTCTCATTTTTCGCTTGTTGTTCATCTTCTGAAGTGATACCGAAGAGATAATCCATGAAGCTAAATCTATCAGCTTTACTTTTGTTTTCTTCCTTAACTGTTGTTGGTTCTGTCGGGTATACGTCATCGACTGTAGGGTCGGGAGATCCAGTTCCTAGATCAATTTCACCAGGACTAGTGTATTTCTCTGTTTTGTCTTCATCTGTTACAGTTGTGGGCCTGTCATCTTTCTCAGTTTTAGCTGTTACCTTAGCGATGTCCATAGCTTCTACGTTTGATACAACGTCATCATCCTCACTGCTGAATATATCTTTGAGGAATTGCAATGTAGGTTTGTATGTTGTAACGCCTATCCTAGGTTTCTCGAAGTTGGTTTTCTCGTGGGACTGTCTCGCTGGCTGTCCAAATCTGTTGGCTGTGCTGTGGTAGTATTGTGATTCCGCTACGTCTATCGATTCTGAAGAAACGGGACGAACTTTAACCTTCTTCCAGAAACCTCGACGATGGTTTCCGTGTGATTCTCCCTGAAAAACAAAATTTTGTTTAGATTATGACTATTTCTAATATTAGATGATTATAATGTTAGCAAATAAGCTAGAAATCTTACCTCATTTAACTGAGTAGTATCATCGATAGTAGATCCAACCGTCGTAGTCTCCTGCTGAATCGGAGTCGTTTTTGCATAAGAATCTCCTGAAGTTATGATCCTTTCTGGAGGTATCTCCCCAATCTCCCCACCTTTATGCTTCATTACATTGCTAGAATATTCATCTTCGTCTTGTTCTTCAAGACTTTTCATTACTTCTTCAAGCATACTTTCAAATGTGGACATGTTCTCGCCAGCATCGCTTTTTGTGACTTTACTCTGTTCAACCAAGGCTTCTAGAGTTGGTGGGATATCAGGAATCTTCTTATTGTTTCTGTTATTCGTCGCTGGTGTTACAGATATAAGTATATCCTCATACTCGTTCCTTGCAGTTATGATGTCTATGTCTCCTCTGTCTGATCTGCGCTCAGTGGTTGCGAGTTTTTCGTCCTCAACTATGTTGTTAGGATTGTACGGTTTGAAGGAGTCAGTGGAAGTTTTATCGGACCATACGTCTATTTCTGGCTCAGCGTATTTCGGTCTGTTGAAAGAGTAGTTGGAGTCTTGGTCTTCAGCGGCTTCGGGTTCCGGTTTCTTGTTGTATCTCTCTGACAGTCTTGGTCTATGGCTGTATCTGGCGAGCAAAGGTTTAGTCGTGGTTGAGGTTTCGGTTTGAACTTCAGATTTTTCTGAAGGCTTTTCCGTAGTGGGCCGTCTTCCTCTAAATCTGTTCTTTACTTCGTATTTGTTTCTGCTTGTGACTGCTCTGTCAGATTCTGTTGTAGAGGTAGTGTAAGTATAACTTGGTCTTCTCCTCCGGAACTGACCACGTTTCGTAACCGTTTCTTGCGTTGACGTAGCTTCAGTGGTAGGTTCAGGTTTGTATACAGGATGCTTGTATTCATTCTCATGTCGTCCATGGACCTGTTTGGTTTTCAAATCAGCTTCGATCTCATCGATTCTCATCGTGGTTCTACGTTTGTCGAAAGCTGGCCTGTATGTGACTGGTCTACGTCTATCGATTTTGACTCTAGGGGATTCTGTTGAAGCTTGATGGTACTGCTTAATCACCCCTGGGCGTACCCTAACTCTGTTATAGGATGGCGTTGTCTGAACAACATTTTCTTCTTCATCTTCAACACTAGCAATCGTGGTAGCTTCGGCTTCGGGTGTGGTGGTAGTTTCATCACGAGTGTATTCATTACTGACAGAATAACTTGGGCCATTTTGTTCATTTAAGGTTATAGATTCCGTAGCGTATACTGGTTCTTCTCTGTGAATTGTAGTTGGTTTGGCATAGATGTCTTCTTCTTTTTCTGTCACGATAGTTTCTTCATATGATTCTGGAGGAGCTACGCTGCTTTTTGGTTGATAATACTCTTCATTCCGCGTTGATATTCTTGGTACATACGAAGTTTCGGTTTGAGCAATAGTTGTTCTTGAAGTGAAGACGGGAATGTCTTCTTTAGATTCTGATTCAGAACTGAATGGACTTACTGACTGTGCTTTTTCATTAGTATAGGCATTTTCAGTATCATAACTCTCTGTAGCATGTTCCACGTCCTTTGTTGAAGATATTTTAGGGCTGGGTTCGGTCATAGCTTCAATATCTACCGTACTCATTCTTTCTTGTATGGTAACTGGGTAGTTTTGATGAAGCACATCACGTTGGTAGGCCAAATCTTGATCTTTTTTAGCGGAATTTTTTTTCTTTTCTTGCTCATCACTTTCATTAGGTCTGTAATGAATACGACCTCTAGTTCTGGTTCTAGTTGATTTTGTGGTGCTTTCATTGCTATTGTAGTCGATAGGTTTTCTTGTAGGCTTCTCAGTGGTTATCTTGTTGGGTTCGTACCTAGATCTAGTTGGTAGTGGTCTCCTTTCTCTTAACGGTCTTCGAGTGACTGATCTTGTGCTGTATTCGCTGGAATCTGACCGTGGAGTTGTGGTGTATCGTGTACGGTTTCTTGTTCTAATTGGTCGTTTAGTCGTTGTAGTGGTAGACGTTGACGTTTTGATTGCATCTTCGAAACTCGTTTCATATTGGTTGTATTCATACTTCTGCTGTTCACCTTCGTATACTGTAGGAGTTTTATCTTCGGCTACATTCTCGTTTACAACTGGCGCCTGTGGGTCTTGGCTTTCAGTGTATTGAGGAGGACTGACCTCAGCAATGTTACCATCACTTACAGGGCTGTAAGTCTCAACTGATTCTGGTTTAGTACTGTAGTCGTTGTTATTATAAGTAGGGTATCTAGAGTTTTGAACTTCAGATTCGTAATGGATCTCAGGACTGTAGCTTTGCACGTAGTTAGGAGAAGATTGTTGTAGGTACGTCTTTTCAGTAACCACTTCTTCCAATTTAGTAGTAGTAGTAGTGGTAGTAGTAATAGGTTTAGGGGTTACAGGTGTGGGAGTTTCGGCTCCTGGCGTGACAGCTGGTTCTTTGTACTCCTCAAAGTACGTGTGGTAGTCTAGTGGAGTACTGAAATGGAAGGCTTGGTTGATCGAGTATGGGTTATGAGTCTCCAGAAGTTGACTCGGGTACGTCGATGGTGCTTTCGTTGTTGTTGTGACCGTAGTATGAGTAGTAGTTTCTTTCCTAGGAGCAACATAAGGCTCGACTGGCTTAGGAGCAGAATAGCTGTTCTGTGACGCGAAATCGTAGTGCGCGTTATCGTTGTTCATGAAATAGCTTCCAGGTTTGATTGGAGCCACATCAGCTTCGATCAGAGGCTTGAAGGTGGAAACTGTTTGAGGTTCAAAAGAGTAATAGTTGGTTTGGTAATGCGGTTGATTGACCTTTGGCGCAGCTGTGCTGTAGTAACTGACGGTTGGTTTATGAGTCACAGGTTTTTGTTCTTGCCTGTAGGCTCCTGTATAGTAGTTGGTTTGTAAATTCTCTGTTGAAGGTACATGAGTTGTTGTATCTCTGATCTGGGAGTTGATGACTACAGAGCCGACATGAGGAGATGGGAACGGAATCTTGGCGAAGCCTTGAGGGGTGTTGTAGCTTAGTGGAGCAACGAAGAAGGGTAGTTGACGTAGTTTTTTGTCCGAGTTTTCAATGTTCGAGAGGTAAGGAAGCTCAAACTTGACGTATTTGTCCAAGGGCTGTAGAGAAGATGGTCCGATGAAGACCTTTGGAGCATTAAGAGGGTTGACGGAATCCAGGACAGGAACTGAGCTGGCGTGTTTTAGAGAGTTCAGGACATCGCCGACTTTGATCTGATTGTTCCTGCTTGCGCTTTCTGTTAAGAAGATAGCGAGAGGTGGCTGATGAGGCTTCAGTTTCTTGGGCTTAGGAGTTGTTGGAGCAGCGGTAGGGAATGGACTCGTTATAGTCGAAAACTTAGGTACTTGATCAAGGTCTTTCAACTGCGTGTTGAAGTCACTGAAGTAATTTTGACTGGGGAAGTTATCTCTGGGTTTCTGAATGGGTCTTTGGATTTCCGGCGCTTGTTTTGGACGCTGAGCACCTTGGGAATACAATTCCATGTTCATTATTTGAGGGTTTGTGATTGGACTCCTGAAATTAAACTGTCCTCTGTTCAAAGACTCAAGTGGAACGTAGAGTAGCTGAACTTCTTCTCTTTCCACTTTAGGACTGCTGTGCTGTTCTGGCTTCTTTTCATGGCTCTCAAACTTCATCTTCTGTAGTGATTGTGGCTTCATTTTTTGGTTGAAGTAGTCATTTGTAGAGTTCTCCGCTCGATATCCATCTACAAACTTCGGTGCCTCTGGCTTCTTAGCTTGGTTGCTGAAGGGCTTCGACGCTGGAACTTGACTGAAGGGCTTAACGGGAACTGGTATCTGAGGTGAGGTTTTCATGAAGTTTTCGAACTTAACAGGACTTGTTGGGATAGCTGGTCTTGGCTTTAACTGTGGGATGCTGTCATATGCAAATTGAGGGGATAGGAATTGGTTCTGTTGGAAGGTAGGCTGTAAGCCGAATCTAATACTCTGACCGAAGCCTTGGTCAGTAAGGAAGTTCTGAGGAGCAGACGGTACTGATGGAACAGACTGTAAATACAGTTGTCTGTTTGCAGGCGCGTTGTAGTAGGCCCTGGATGGGAAGGAGTCGAAGCCGTTCTGTCTAGAGATCCCTGGGAAGGGTTCACTCAGGATCCTTGGTTCAGCAACCGCTTGACGTTTGATGGGCGGTAGAGGGGGCTCTCTCTCCACCGGTCCTGAGAGAGGGACCCAGTCGCTGATGTCAGCGGTGTAGGAGCTGATCTGTCGTGACCAGCGCGACTGCTCCTTGGCTGCTGTCGCTGACAGGAGCACGATGACAGCTGTTAATCGGTGCACCGTGAAGTGCGCCATCTGGAAAGAGGAAAGGAGTTCTGTTACTGAAATATGTTTTTTTTCAGGATCTAGGTTCGGAGATCTTTAGGAAAACAGTTGTCAGCGTGCGAAGCTATGGTATATAATGCCTAACATTGGACTATCAATGGAGATGCCTCTCGCCTTTCAGGACATGTTCAGTCTCCTCAATTTGAATGTCTGAAGACAGACGTCATACATTACGATACTGAGGAAACAATTGCACACGATAGGTACATTTCTGAAGGGTGGTATATGAATAATTGCGGTGTATTGTTGATAAAGTCGGTGACATTCTTCAGGAACTAATGAACAGTGAAGGTCAAAACTTAGTTAAATAAATAAATGGCAATTATATAATAATAAAAAGCTAGGACTATCACAAAACAACCAAGGTCTTTCGTAATCGTAAGTCCTTATCTAAATTTTTTGTAAACCGGCAATTTACAATTGCTCGATTTATTGCAACTATTCACAAACCTATGAAACTGTACAAATTCTGTGCGTGTTGTATTTGTTACAGTACGTAATTGTAGTAATTACAACTTAGCAATTGTGAACACATCAGTATAATTATTTTAAAGTAGGTAACTATTTAAGTTCTTTAATAATTGAACCATGGAAAAGAAACAAACATTGTAGCACACTTATAGTCCTTGCAGAATGCAGACTTTCTATCAGCCGATAGTTGGATCGGCCTCATAATCAATATGAAGATGTTTGCAACTTTACGCAAGTGTGCACACTACAACGATTCAGTATCACAACTTTGAAGTATATTTCTACCTCCTTGAAAAAATAGTACCTACTTAATTATAAAAAATTTCGATGTTTCAAAATTTTTGTTTAAAAGTTTTTAGACGCTCAAAAACTATTGTTATGTTTGTTTTATTAATTAGTCGGTAGTTGATACGTCCTTCTTGATCATTGACCTTAATCTTCTTCCTACTGATAACCACGCTCGTCACTATTTTAAAACGACTTCAAAAAAAGGAGGAGGTTCTCAATTTATCGGATTCTTTTTTTTGTGCTTTTTTAAATATGTTTACCGATTACTCGAAGACGCCTGTACCGATTTAGAAAATTCTTTTATTTGTTTGAAAGGGTATAGGTACTTTCCGATTGGTGCCACAGAAATTTCGTGAGGATTTGTAGAGGATCTACAGAGTAATGAACAGAAATGTACCTCGAGAGTGCAGAAAATAGCTCAGCTTATAACATTGAAATCGATTTTTTAATTTTTTTATTTAGCCAATTGTTTTTAGTTAAAGCATTCGTCTTAAAAGTTGCCCGTCTGTCGACACAATTGGGTTAGTGGAGTTCTTTGTGATTTTTCGCAAACAATGTAAACTAACTCACATTGTCTGGGAATAAACATATTGATAACATCACTTAGGTAATATTACGCGAACAATATGGCATAAAGATATCGCGTAATGTTTACATAATTAGCAAAATAATTGTCTAAGTAATTAATTAAATTTAGCTATGCATCAAAAGTTGAAAAAGTCTTTGAAATTTTGAGAAAGAATCTTTTAATTTTGAGACTATGAATGAAACAGGATGTTAATTGATGTTATAATAACATCTCCGGATGAATCGAACATTGTTGGTAGGTACGGAATCTATAGGTAGGTACTTCTATATCTTTACTAATCTATACTTCTATACACTATAATAGTCTGGCAATAAATAATATATCTAGGTATATTATTTTTTACATACAAAAAATAATATAAGTAAGTAGGTACTTAATTATTATAAAGAGGTAAAGTTTGTTTGTATGTAGGAGGTAATCTCCTAAACTACCTACTCATCCGATTAAAAAAATTATTCACCAGTATTGTCTCAAACCTCAAACTGTCAAAAAGATCGCGTAGGTCTCTTTTGTCGCGTTCGTTATGAGAGTGACAAAGTCACTTGTCACTGAACTGTCATATTTGAGAGTTGGAGACCGATTTTGGTCGCTATCAATAGACAATCAGAGGCAGATCTAACTAGGTCAGTTACACACGAGATGTGTTAAACAATGTGTAAGATCACGGGAGCTGATGTAACAATGCCCTTATTGTACAATCTGTTTGTAAGCAGGGTTATACAAGTATGGTAGACTTTCGTAAGTTATTTCATTTCATTTCATTTCATTTATTCATTAAAAATTTCACAATCGTATTTGAATGTCGTCTTATAAATTAAATCGAATTAAAATGGATTACAATGAACATAGAGAAAAAAGAACTAATAATTAAAAAAATGTAAGCAGTAAAATGTCACACAAAGTAGTAGGTATGTATGTAAATTCAAAAATATCCAACTCTAGTGAGGGAATTTTTCTTGCCAACTTCTTTAGGCGGCCTAATAACTCCGTCACCAAAGTTAGCCACTAACTCATACAAACATATGTACATACATACATGCCCTCAGAATGTATTTTTTCCTACAAAAATAATGCTTTGTTAAATGATTTTGCGTGAATTACGTGACAGCCGTGTTGGCCGAGGGGTATACCTTGACTTTCGATCCGAAAATCGTGGGTTCGAATCTGGCCGTGTATCAATTGATTTTTCGTTTCGAAAAATTTAAATGCGTACGAGTTCTAAACGGTGAAGGAAAGCATCATGAGGAAACCCGCGGCTTAGTCAGCCCCAAACGTATTGACCATGTCTTTCCTGTGGAATTGTGGATATGGCCGGTTAAGCTGAGAGGATGTTGTAAGTGCTGGGCAAGCCTACTCCATCTCAACCATGTCCTATAGGCGCTACAGTGTCCCGATAAGTGTAGGCAAAGATTGCCTCCTGACACTGTATAAATCATCTAGTAAAGATGTAAAGGCCTAAGTTTTGTATGGACATTCGACTGTCACCGGCTTTTATATGCTACGCTACATCACGAGCGTTTATTAAGGCTGGTTTTAGGCTGGTTTTAGTGTCACGCGTACCGTCGTCGGCGCTGATGGACGAGTGATCTTTATTACATTGAAACAAGGATACTGATTGGTTAGCAAAAATGACAACGCTGATTGCACTCGTCAGTGCTGAACAATCAGTATCCCTATTTCATTGTAATAAAGATCACTCGCCTATCAGCGCCGACGGCACGCGTGACACTAAAAACAGCCTAACTTAGATAATATTAACCTCCAAACTTTCTCGTAATAAAAACTTAATGTAAAATTGTTGGAAAGTGAATCTCGCTTATTCAATTACTCGTGTGTTTTTGTTTTCGGTACGAAATGTAGAAAAACGTTATCTTGGATCAAAACAACGTAATTGGAGTTAAATTGGTTTATAGAGAGAGCGTCCTCACTTTACTTGGTACAGTGACTGATGCATGTTCGTATAAGCAAGTGGCCAACTCCGTGCCGCCTAAAGACCTCCGTCATGGCTTAACGACTTCAAAGCCGGGACCGACAATTTAACGTGCCCTCCGAAGCACGGAAGCGGCTCAGCTGTTAATGCTACTAGTGGTCACCCGTCCAATTGTCCAAAATTCGCGGCGTCGCTTAAGGTGGAATCAGACGGTTCATTTTTCATACCTTTCTGTTCTTTATTCGGAATATTATACTAGGAATGGAGCGTCTGAACAAAGAATGAAATAAAAATGAAAAATGAATTTATTAATAAATCCAGCAATGTTAGATCGGTTCATTCGCATCTTTCACTCGCACTTCGAATGAATAAAAAAAAAACCGTCTGAACACGAAACAGAACGTTCACTCGGAGTCGGTCATCCAAACGCACGACTTCATTCGATGACATTAAAAGAATGACAGAACATGACAGACATGAAGACAGGTAAATGTTCATTTCTATATACACTATACTATCACTGTAATGTAGCATTTTTGATTTGTGTCTATGTACTTATCGTAAACTTTTTTCTAGTTCTATTTCTATATCATTCCGTCTAAGCCGAATGAACACGGAAAGAAAGAAAAATGAATCAATCACTCCAGTGAACATTCATCCGAGTGAACCATCTGATATCACTTTTACCTTCACCGATAAATTAAGAACGTCTAAACAAGCTACGCCACAAGCACTTTATGTACTCAATGAACTCAAATTAATTGCTTCAGTATAATTGAGTATCTAGGATGTTCTACAGCTTCCTAGAGTCAGACAGACAGTAATAACAGATATTCACTATATTGATTCGAGAGAAAGCGTAATCATTCCCACCACAACATTACGAAGTAAATAGGTACTTATAGAATTACAATTTACATTATTTACACATTATAAATAATATCTGGGCAACCGAGCTCTAGAGAAAACGAATTTTCGCAAAAAAGAGACATTTAAATACGAAAAAAACCATATCATAACAAAAGATTTACCAATAAAAAGAACAAAATACTGACAAAAAAAAAGACCTATCTTTAGCTGGGGTTGGATGGAACCCGCTGCCTTTGGCGTTGCAATCCATTATTCTAACCATTAGGCTCTACTGACTATGGCATAGAGATGGCATAGTCACTATGCCGTCTCTTTTCATAGACATGAGAGTGACTAGAAAAAAACATAATTAAGAATCAAATCACATCACATCACATCACACTAATATTATAAATGCGAAAGTTTGGATGTTTGTAAGTTTGTATGTTTGTTCCTCTATAACTCGACAACCACTGAACCGATTTGCCTGAAATTTGAAATGTAGATAGATAATAGGAATATGATATAGGCTACTTTTTATCCGGGTTTGAAGGAAGATTGTATTATTATTATTATAATTCATGAAAGGAATTGCCGTAGTGGCCATTTGAGCCTCTCTGATCAATTTAAGTTCCATTTAAATCATAGCAGGTAACTAATTTAGAAACTAGATACTTGGACCTTTTCAATTCTACAAACAATAGAACATACTGTTTGTTATTAGCTAGTGAAAGTTCTGCAGTACATTTAAGTGCATTTCGAAAGTGCTAAGTATGGGTGTGGCCCTTAAGAGGTTTTCTTTTATTTCTACGAATTACAATGTAAACAAACGAGTTGTACTAGTGATTGCAGACTTTAGAATCTAAAGTAGAAATAACCGGCCAAGTGCGTGTCGGGGACGCCCTACTGGAACAAAAATTTGCAATTTAAAGTTGAATATTTCGTAAATGGAGCATTAAATCGAAAAATAGTTTTAGCAACCCCTAAGTCATTTTTAAAGACCTATTCAACGAGGGAGGCCTTTGCCCTGCAGTGGGACGAAGTGGGCTAAAAATAAAATAAATATCTAAATAATAAATAATATTCAACGGTACCCCACACAATGGGGTAGATCAGTGGTTCCCAAACTTTTTTTTTCTCATGGACCCCTTTCAAAATTTTACTGGTTTCGGTGGACCCCCTGCTGCTACATATTCCCAAAATTTCTCGCCAACGTGGACCCCTTTCGAGTCTCCCGTGGACCCCTGGGGGTCCACCTGGACCACTTTGGGAATCACTGGGGTAGATGAAGAAAAAAAAATCATCCCCACTTCACATGTAGGGGAGCTACCCTTCTTCTTCCGGCCTTATCCCATCTTTATTTGGGGTCGGCTCTCCTAATCGTTCTTCTCCAAAGATGTCTTTTCTGGGTCGTCACTGGGTCAATGTTGTTATTTTCTATCTTTATTTACTACAGACATCCACGTGAGTCGGGGTCTCCCGCGCTGTTTCGGTCCCGACTTGTAGTCTAGCCCTTTCCTGGTCATTTTAGAGGAGCTACCCTAAAAAAAATATTTTCCAAAAAAATATTTTACTACTTTGTCGGCGTAATCGATTTACATACCCCTATAAAATTACAGCTTCCTCAGCTTTACTAACAATGGTCTCTTAGCAAAACCTCGGACAGACAGACAGACTGTAACTATAAGGGTTCCTTGTCAGGACTACTAAACCCTAAAAATAAATTACTGATTACGATACTGTGTATAAAACTTATAAAAACATGACCAAAGATTATAAAGTACAACTTAGACGACCTTGTAATAGATCAAGTGACATTCTCCTTTGTTGAACTACTACAAGTGACATTTAAATAATCAATGTTGATCTACATTATGTTGAGCAATTATCGCAATTAGACCAAGAGACGAAAACAACATACGGAATTAACTTTTTGTAGGTATTTATGTCAATAAAGATAAATATTCTATTCTATTCTAAATCCGCGGCTCGCTTAGCTCGACGCGTAAGGCTGCGTTTCCATTGACGCGGAGCTGTGCGGAGATGAGCGGAGAATAGCGGTGAAAAGTGGTTAGTGTTTCCACTGAAGCAGAAAGGAGAGGAGCGGACCGCTTCGCTCTCCTAGCTACCCTCCGCAACGCACCGCCCCGCTGTCCTCCGCTCCGCATCACCTCGCTTATTTTATATGAATATCCGTTCAGCTCTGCCCCGCTCCGCTCGTGCTGTTTCCATTGAAGCGGAGCAGAGATTTCGAGCATAGTGATTGGTCAATTCATGCACCGCTAAGCACCGCTCCGCCCAGCTTCGCGTCAATGGAAACGCAGCCTAATGAGTTGACCTTGGGAACTGCTCGTATTTTCGAGTTGTTGATGGAAGCGCTCGTGGCGTAGCTTGCCTAGACGTCCTTATAGATCGTAGAAGTTCTTAACGGTGACCGCAAGTGACATTACTGAGCGCTTCCGTGCTTCGGAGACCACGTTAAATGGTCGGTCCCGGCTTGTCGGTAAGCCTTTAGGCGGTCTAAAAACTCCGCCACCAGAGTTGGCCACTTGCTCATATGAACTTCATCATCTTCCTGGCCTTTTCCCACTTACCGTGGGGTCGGCACAACATGCATTCTTCCATTTCCCTCTATCAGCCGTCATCTCAGTATTCATCCCTTTCTTACTCATGTCAACTTTCACACAATTCATCCATCTTTTCTTTGGTCTACCTCTGCTAATATATTCATCTACTTTCATATTATCAAGCACTCTTCTCGTAACAGGACATTCGTCCCTTGCTCATACGAACTTACTTCACTACATCACTACATAGTATAAAACAAAGTCGCTTCCCGCTGTCTGTCCCTATGTATGCTTAGATCTTTATAACTACGCAACGGATTTTAATGCGGTTTTTTTAATAGATAGAATGATTCAAGAGGAAGGTTTATGTGTATAATACATGCATAATATAGTAGAAGACACTGATAATTTTAGAAGTTTCTAATGTGATGTGTGATGTGACCCGTGCCAAGCCGAGGCGGGTCGCACAAAATAATCAGTTTGAATCATCTTAGGTGATTTTAAGCTTCGCTTTACTTCTAAGAACCCAACAATTCCTTCATTCAACCTATAATTACTTATTGTTCTGTCTATATGTGTGTTTATCTATTGGCTCGTGTTCGATTTGTTTTCGCTTCGGTTTCAGTTCGAAATTGATACTGTTTTGTAACTCGATGATAGTAATGCTCTCGTAATATCACTGATATCATAGACTTAGCACATATAGACTGCTATCTTGCCATGCCACCGAAAGGGGCAAAAAATCAAGTGAATCCACAGTTTCGTGGTAAGTACTTATGATTAGACTTAAGTGGCGCTGGGCAGGTCACTTGGTCAGATTTGGTGATGGTAGGTGGTGTAAGGCCGTGACCGAGTGGTGGCCGAGAGAGAGTAGAAGCAGGGGCAGACCATCAGCCAGGTGGGTGGACGATATCGAGGCCATAGAGGGAAAGACATGGATGAGAACGGCACAGGGTCGACTGGAATGGCGTTTGAGGGAGGAGGCTTATACCCAGCAGTGGGCTATTATTAGCTGCCAATGATGATGATGACTTATCATTCAGAATAGGGTTACTTTCTGCGCTGGAGCCAATCATGTGAATATCGGTCACCCAAATGAAGCCGAACGTGGCTAGACCCAGTCTGGCTTCAAGGATACAAGCTTTCTCTATATGTCGTGATCTTAAACGGAACCTGTCGCCACGATCTAGATACAGATCGAAGTGACTGTACCTAGGCTACCTAGGCTATAAATAAATGTCTAGTTTCCTAGTCGTTACCTGTAGGCAACTGACGGTGTATAAATTAAGACATAAAACTAGCTAAGTTAATATTAATGGCATTAGATTTATAGATCCAAAATTGTTTACTTCAGACTTAGCTCATAAAAGTAAAAGTACCTAAAAGAAGATCCATTTTAAAATTTAGATAAACACTAAGTAGGTACCTACGTAAGTAATAAAAGAATATCTTATATAATATACCTAGACCTACCTACTATTAAAAACCAAATAAAATTTTAATTTCATTCAAATTAAAGGTCCTACATAACAGCGGAGCTACGTGAATCACAATGTGTTTCATAGTGTGAATCGTATTACGATTCAGCTAAAGCAATTCCTCTTTAATTATGTCTCTAATATTAAGTAATGGCCCAACGTATAAAATAAGGAAGGTATTCGTAGTGTAGCTTGCTGAGACGTTTTTGATTGATCGTTGAAGTTAAGCAACGTTGTGCTGTGCGCGGTCACAATTTAGATGGGTGACCGTAAGTGGCATTACTAACTGAGAGCTTCCGTGCTTCGGAGGGCATATTAAATTGTCGGTCCCGGCTTTTAAATCGTTAAGCCATGACAAGGGCTTTTAGGCTGACAAAAACTCCGTCACCAGAGTTGACCACTTGCTCATACGAACTTGCTTGCTTATTATGATAATATCTGGGCAACCGAGCTCTGCTCGGGTGCATAACGCCATCTAGTGGTTCAATTACGAACCACATTGCACTTGTAAAACTTTTTGCATGAAAATGCCGAGAAAACGGCTTTTCCCAGATATGAGACATAGCTAGATCGATTTTTCGCCCCCGTAAACACCCCTACTGCATCATCGAAATCGTTAGAGCCGTTTTCGAGAACCTCAGTAAGTACAGAAAGCGTCATTAATTGGTATCCCCCTAGTAAAAGGTCGGTTTAAACTTTTACTTTTCATTTTCTCATCCTTGCTTACTTATGGATATCTAATTTCGCTAAAAATGGATATCTATTTTCTACATTTATAGGGAGATACCGATTGATGACGCTGACTGTACATACAAACAAACTTCAAACATCAAACAAATATTGCTCGTTTAATAGAATAGGATTCGTGAAAACTTCTACTTTCTTACATAAAGGTAGATTCCCAACTAACCTGTTCCTTAGGCATTCTGACCGAGTTTAAGTGTACCAGTGGCAACTGAACCGAGATATCTAGTTGTCCGATTAATTAATAGCGATATGCACGTTGGGCAAGTGGGATAATTTTATGATTCGAGCTATGAAAGGTATATTTATGCAAAAAAGGTTCTTATTTTATACGTTTACGCAAATTACGCTATCATCACACTATCACACTAATTTTATAAATGCGAAAGTTTGGATGGATGGATGTATGTTTGTTTTTCTAATGTAAATGTAATCTATGTAGGTACCTACCTATTTCATTTATGCATGCTGGGTATCCTAGCGAAGTGTGTGGATCTAATTTAGATAGGAGAGGTGTAAGTTCTTTGTGCACCACACTTTACGCAAATAAATCATTTCATTTCATTTCATTATTTATAGTAGTTTTTTTTAATTAAGTATTCATACTTTTTATTTATACTTGTTTTTATAAATATCTTCATAGCATTATCAGCCTTATTAACAGGAAAGACGTACTCAATTAGCATGACAGTTTCCAACTCGCTATAACCACATCAACTATTATTTGGTCACTTTCTTCGTAGTCAGTCTAACAAGATTGTTACATAGTTAAGTAACAAGGAAAGCGTATATTACAAGTTACAACTTATTTTCTCTACATTACCTTTTTGTTAAATAAGTCAATATTACATGATTTTGGACTCTATTTTGAGATTAACAGCGCTGAATTTACTAAAAGATCATAAGGCTATACACAATTTGGGGCCCTATTTGTAAGATATAGAGTGTAATTTCGTTTGTGGGATACCCATATCTCACCATGCTATTTGCTATTTTGAGACTTATGGCTTTTGTAATAGAGGTAATTGTGTGCATCTTCTCGGCTTAGCCATGCGTGGTGATTCTTTGAGGCAAGTAGAGCGTTGGATTTGTGATTGTACGGCGGAAGTATTAGCCTTTCCATTCTTTGTTTTTTCAGGATCTAGGCTTAGTTAGGTTTGAGGAAATTAGGAAACCATCTTGTATTCAAAATCCTTCTATTCAAAAGGTGAACTAGCACCTTTTCATGGCTTCGTTCCTGTGGTACAGTCAGCGTAATAATTGGTATCCTCCTAAGGTTAGTTATTTAATTAAAAAAGGATCGCGCAAACGCGCCTAAGTTAAAAAAAGCATCTAAATGTCTAAAATAGATTGACATTTAAAGGGACATTTAGGCATTTTTTGTAGTTTTAAATTGGTACTCTTAGCCCAGTCAAATTAGGAATTAACCTCGGAATGAGAGATAATAAGCTGAATTTTCGTATATACCTTCATTTAGGCGCCCTAAAAGTTGTCTCAAAAGTCTCATAAAATCTCGTGTCTGCGTCTTAAGTTATTCAAGGTCAAAGGTAAAAAAAATAGTTTTTCGCGAATATCTCGGTTGCTATTGGTCCAGTGATGTTAACATCTATTATGAAGTTGTAGAGCTTAAAATTTGCGACCAATTCATTGAAAAAAAAATTCCATGCGCTCAACCGTTTTTGCGATACAGGGCCGTGAGCGCAAAGCGTTCAGTATGTGTATTTCAAAAACTATACTTCCTAGAACAAAAATAAAAACTATTTCGGAATGTACAAATTAAGTCCTTTCATATGACACCCCACTCAATATATCTGTGTAACTTTTATCTTTTTCACCCCCTTTAGATCCCAATATCTTTACAACCCCTCCATCAATTACGCTCATATGTCATATATCAAATTTCCATAGCACAACCTAGTTATCTACCAAGTTTCATGCAGATTGGATTAACGGTTCGATAGTTATGCGATAACATAAAAATTACACATTCAAACATACAAAGCAAAATCGTAAGATCTTAGCTCGCTTTGCTCGCTTGGTCGATAATTAACTGATAAATAAAACAAATTATTCAAAATTCAAGGTATTCACAGATATTCACGTTTGACTTTCCGTTACAGTACCTACGCGTATGGTTGAGCGCTGCTCACTCACCCTCCTCTATCGCGAAAACGGTTGAGCGCATGAAAAAATGTTTTAAACAAAATTTGTCGCAAATTGTATGCTCTACAACTTTATAATAGATGTTAACATCATTGGACCAATAGCAACCGAGATATTCGCGAAAAACTATTTTTTTTACCTTTGACCTTGAATAACTTAAGACGCAGACACGAGATTTTATGAGACTTTTGAGACAACTTTTAGGACGCCTAAATGAAGCTACATACGAAAATTCAGCTTATTATCTGTCATTCCGAGGTTTAGACCATTTTTATGCTAAGCTGACTGGACTATCTGTTAAAAAACCAATGACTAAAATAGATTGACATTTACCAGTTTTACTCAAGTTTAAAAAAAACACTCGTTAAATGTCAAAATTTTCCATTATATCATTAACGGCTAAGATATTTGACATTCTCATCAAAATGTCAAATGCTTGTTAAATGTGTAACCACAGTAAGCAAAACCCAAGGAAGTTATATACCTATGGCAAAACCACAAGTAGACAGAATATAAAAAGTAGCAGTTTACTTCTCACAATGGATCTAGCTAGGCATTCGTGAAGGTAGCTGTTTCGTTGCGCAGTAGAACATTTTGTATGAAAAAGCTGCACTGCTCATCAAAACGGCTAACTTCACGAATGCCTACACCCATTGTGAGAAATGTACCTTATAAGCAGTGATCGGAATGAGGCGGGCTAAAATACCTAAAGTTCGAAAAATCACAGAGACAAATGGAGACGCCTTAGGACTAAATATTTTTCGACCCAATTATTTCCGTTTCCGGGACATTAATAAAGAACATCTAACATTAATGTGAATCAATTTTTTACCTGAGTTAATAACAAAAACTAAAATGTAAATTATAAGGATA
The DNA here is from genome assembly GCA_958496255.1 of Camptogramma bilineatum. Taxonomy (NCBI): domain Eukaryota; kingdom Metazoa; phylum Arthropoda; class Insecta; order Lepidoptera; family Geometridae; genus Camptogramma; species Camptogramma bilineatum. The sequence goes on along the minus strand of OY292473.1, from coordinate 8,730,666 downwards.
AAAAACTTTTTTCAGTCGGTCAAATAGAAAAATTATTTGAATTAGTTCACAATATTATTAACATTAATTTTAAATGTACTTACTCACTGTGAAAATTGTGCCAACTTTCAATAAAATTCTTACTTACTACAAGAATCAAATTCTTGTAGTAAGGAAGTCTTCCCTTTTTTGCCTCTGTTCTTTGAACTTTAGGTATTTAAGCCCGCCTAATTCCGATCACTGCTTATAAGATACATACTTTAAAAAAAACAGCTGATCAAAAAACTATTCGACCAAATTCCTTAATACTTACATACTTTAAACGTCACACCTATTCCAAACCAGTTTGATCCACAACAATCCCAAAACTCGACTGTCCACTCTTCCTGTCAACTTTAAAAACAAACAAAAACCCGTCACTCAACTATCTTTCTTATTTAAAAAACCATAAAGTCTATTTTCAAGTCATCAAAGTCTATGTCATTTCTACAGATGATATCTTGGACTTTCGTTTAGAAAATGGTCAAGAAACTCGCAGTCGTTTAAAATTGAGTAGGATACTGTGGAAATGTAGGGTAATTGCTTTCTCGATAGCGGAGGTGTGAAATAATGGAACAGATTATTTCTTCATTTTGCATTAGAAGAGATACATAATCGTCGCTGTCATTCCAAAAAATTACAACTAATTTTTTTATATTTTTTTTTTATAGGCTGTATGCGTTGCATAAACTGGAGTAAGGCGTCTACTGAATGGCGTCCAAGAACAGGATACAGGAATGTTGGACGTCCGGTTGCGAGATGGGCAGACGACATAGCGAGTGTCGTGGGACGAAATTGGATGAGGCTAGCACGGGAGCGTGAGGAGTAGCACAGAAAAGTGGAGGCTTATACCCAGCAGTGGGTGAAGTCAGGTTGCGGATGATGATGATGATGATGATGCGTTGTAAGTTCAATACTACGCATACAGCCAATAAAAAAAAAAGCACATACAGTGTCTTTACATAGGTAAAGAAAATTGTAATGTGACGAATATTTTATTCGATTGGCTCCTCACTGTAGCTTGACTATAAAAGAAAACCATAAACCATGTTTGTTGCCCTGGCCCCAATTCTACTAATTTGCAGCGTCAACCATTCCGTTATCATTACCGATGCGTTTTGTTTGGTTCTCCAAAATTACAGTAATTTGTTTGAAAATGTCACCACAACAGAGTAACCTAACCTCATAATAATTAGTAGATTACAAACAAAACGAAATCTAACATTATAGTTGACGTTTTGATTTGATAAAAAGATTGTTAGTAGAACCCTGGTTCTTCACGGTATTACTCACGATAAATAAATCGATTGAACCATTATACCATTCATGTTTTCGGAGATAGTCCTAGATATAACGTGTAAGCCATAGAAAGTGTTACCCATACCGCACATCGGAAGCCGTCTTCGCAAACATACATATTTAGTTAAACCACTCTCGCTTCCGCTCAAGTGGTCTGCCATAACCATAGACTTTATGCCGTTTATGTATAGTAGGTCTTCGTCTATGGTCAGACTTTCTTATTAGCGTCATGGTGTCATAACAGCAACATAACACATAATAAAACGAATCGAAAAACCATACATAATATCATCTGTGACACACGAAAGGTTTCAACGGAAGATCCAGAGTTGTCTTGTAAATGTGTAAAACAAAAAAAGTTGAGTTGGACGCCAATTTAGGACACATTAGCAGCATTTACACGCAGAGATCGGCCCGCGGGATTTCCCGCAGGCTGATCTCTGCCATTCCAACCTTTGACAGTTTTATCCGCGGTTATCTGTAAGGATATCTTTCCAGATATCTGTACAGTCCAAATGCCGCGGGAAATAGCACGCGCCATTCCAACCTTTGACAGTTTTATCCGCGGTCATCTGTAAAGATATCTGTACGGATATCTTTACAGATATCTGTACAGTCCAGATCCGTGGGTAAAACTCTACCGTGTAAAGGCCGCTAATGTTAATATGGAATTATAGATAGTCAAGTGGAGGCCACGGACCGGCAAGCGTAGTGTTGGACGTCCACCGACAAGATGGACAGACGACCTTGTAAAAACTGCAGGTCGGCGGTGGATGCAGGCCGCTTCCAACCGCAACACATGGAAATTTTTGAGGGAGGCCTGTGTCCAACAGACCCAACAGTGGACGTCCAATGGCTGAGATGATGATGATGATGATAGATAGATAGATAGTCAATAACACGTGATGATTTCCTTAACGAAAAAAACCTGTCTCCGAAGCCTATCTCTAATTATTATGAAATGCATTATCATTTTGACAGATTTTGTCAGAGTAGAGTCAAACGAATATTTTAACAGATATTTCGTTTGTATTCTACTTATCTATACAAAAAGATCGTGAGAAAATGAAAGGTCATTTGTCAAGTTTAAACGTCATTGACCGCCCGCTCTTTTGACCTTGTTACATAAGAGTCAATTGAGCAACTTTAATGCTATTGTAGAAAGTTCATTAATAATGTATGAATTGATTAATATTAATTTGAGGATTTATTGATCGTAAATTGTCTGGCAACTTTCCGTTTGATTTGTATCCATAATTATGTACTGTTTTATCTATGCCTCCTTTTAATTTTACGCGCTAAAACACTCGTTTAAGTAACCAATCAATCATTTGTTTTGCACTTTTTTTGTGTTTGCTTTTTTTGTTAATTGGTGATGATGATAAAAAAAACTATGCATCTATTCTATCTTATAAACTAATCTATACTTACTAATATAATAAAGCGGAAGAGTTTGTTTGTTTGTTTGAACGCGCTAATCTCTGGAACTACCTACCTATCAGATTTGAAAAATCCTTTATGCATGTGATAGCTAAACTCTTGAGGAAGGTTATATGCTACTTTTCATCATCATCATCACCATATATCATCACTACGTGGGTAACACCGCGAGGGCGGAGCAAGTATCACACTAATTATAAATGCGAAAGTTTGGATGTTTGGATGGATGGATGAATGTTTGTTCCTCTGTAACTGGTACCACAGTAAGCCGCGTGTGGAAGCTAGTAAATATATATTCTTAAAATTTACTTTTTTGAGATTCAACTTTACAAGACTATAGATTCAGCTTAACTTACGTAAGAGTTTCTTTAAACATGCCAGACTATAAATAAATCTCCCGTACAATGAAAGTATTTTATTAAGGTGCGTCCATTTTCACTTTCAATCGAACTTGTTCGTTTTAAATTATTTATTCTTCGTCTGGTCGTGATTTAGGCTAGTTTTACTGTCACGCGTACCGTCGGCGCTGATAGGCGAGTGATCTTTATTACAATGAAATAAGGATACTGATTGTTCAGCACTGACGAGAGCAATCAGCGTAGTCATTTCTGCTAAACAATCAGTATCCTTATTTCATTGTAACAAAGATCACTCGCCTATCAGCGCCGACAGTACGCGTGACAGTAAAACCAGCCTAAGGGTGACAAATCTACATCGAGCTATGCTGCGCTGTACTGCGCTGTGCTATGGTTGGTCAACTCGCTCGTCTAATATTTCAATGACGTTACAAACAAACCATGCTGTGCTGCGCTGTGTGAGGCTACGCTCTGTTTACGACGTTTTGTTTGACGAGTACACAGCACAGCGCAGTATAGCGCAGCATAGCTCGATGTTGATTTGTCACCCTTACAATCGGCTACAGAAACTTACTTATTTTGGTTTTTTAAAATCATACTAATATTCAACTGAATTAAAAAGGTAGATAATTCCACAACCTAATAAAATTATTCCTAGGCTAAACCTATTCAGTAGGCCAATTCTACTAATTTACAACGTCTACCATTTCGCTGCGTTTTGTTTCATTCGAAATGTCTGTCATATGGTAGGAATAGTAGAAGACGTTTTCAAACAAAAAAAATACCAATGAGGTTTTGCAAATTACTTACCTACTGTCATTTTGGAGAACGAAACAGAACGCAGTGGCAATGATACCGGAATGGTTGACGTTTTGTTTGTGATTTATAAATCTTGTTCGCTTGTGTATCAATGCGGGTTCGAATCCCGTCGGAATCGAACATTTTGATAAGACTTTTCATATTCAATGAAATTTTTCATTTCTCTCAATAAACTATTATGCTCAGTTGGACTAAACGGTCACCCATCCATTTTTGCGACGCATACATGTAAACTGTTTTAAAAAGAATTATTACCTCAGTTGGTTGTCTATGTACGTTGAAATATAGCACAAAAGTACCTATTTATTGTTGTAAAATCGCAAAATAACTTATCATGTTCATGTCATAACAAGTTGACAAGCTAATTATGATCAGTTTTGGTACGTTACCCGGAAATCTAGGCGATCAACAAGAATTTCACAAAAACTCGACAAAACTCAACCGACCATATTTGGAGGAGAAAGTATTTCATAATGATTGAGACATCCAGTGATTTATGCGAAAGTGAATGAAAGTTTGAAATTATATGGGGAAATGAAATATTCAGTCATTTTTACCTTAACATCTATAAGGTAACAAGTGGCTAAATTAAAAATTTAAAAAACCGACTTCAATGTTTTAAACTTAGTAATTTTCTGCACTCTCGAGGTGCATTTCTGTTCATAATTCCGAAGATCCTTAACAAATCCTCACCAAATTTTTGTGGCACCAATCGGAAAGAATACCCTTTCAAATATAAAAACAATTTTCTAAATCGGTCTAGGCGTCGGCGTCGTCAAGTTATCGGTGAACATACATAAAAAAAAAGATTCCGACGAATTGAGAACCTCCTCCTTTTTAAAGTCAGTTAAAAAAATCAGTAAACAGTACCATTTATTTCAATAAACATTTTCTTAAACGTCAGAAGTTACAGTGAGAAGTAGTAGTAAGTAAGTTCGTATGAGCAAGTGGCCAACTCTGGTGACGGAGTTTTTAGGTCACCTAAAGGCCTCCGTCATGGCTTAACGACTTAAAAGCCAGTACCGACAAAAGTAACAAGTAGTAAGTACAGTAAGAAGTAAGTCAACACGTTGTCATATTCTGCTTGTTACGAGTAGTATGGCGCGGTCATAATTACCTATACAAAAGATTTCAACGCGCTCCTAGAGCTAGTAAAAAGTTCATTTTTTCAAAAATTCATAAATAAATCTGCTTATGAGTAATTCTAATAAAAAGTCCTTTCCATGGATGACTGTTTTGAAAAGTTTTTTTCAGTTTTATAATTAAACAGAAAACTACTAGTTACTAATGGTACTACTACTTTAGTTACTAAAGGTAATATTTTTCTGTGGTAGTACTAATTATAATTAGTATAGATTAAATGAGAAATTTCTCCCGTAATACGAGAATAAAGGGGTTAGGTAGGACATAAAGTGACTTTCAGCGGAGCTAAAAAGGTCGCTATAGCTGAATCACAATACGAATTGAACTATAATGCCGTCTCTTTTCATTAGCGGCATTTACACGGTACAGTTTTTACCACGGATCTGCCCCCATACCATGAGCTTTAAATAAGATTCAGTTTAGGTCCTAAACTGAACTGCTTCGCTAATTTGTCACATGACGTATGCTATGACGCTGACGAAATATCAGAACCTAAACCAAGGATTTCATATACTACGTAACTGGATATTCACTGAAACAGAAAACGCGGTCCGTCACTGAAACGGAAAACCTAAACTGAACTGAATTGTTTACTAAGACGTCATGGTACGGCTACTGGACTGTAAAGATATCTGTACAGATATCCGTACAGTACAGATATCTTTACAAATAACCGCGGATAAAACTGTCAAAGGTTGGAATGGCGCGTGCTATTTCCCGCGGCATCTGGACTGTACAGATATCTTTACAGATATCCGCACAGATATCTCTGTGTTTAAATGCTCTGGCATCTGGACTGTACAGATATCTTTACAGATATCCTCACAGATATCTCTGCGTGTAAATGCTGCTATTGACTCAGTGTGACATAATTATATTGCAATTCCTATAATGATTCTGCTATAGCGACCTTTTTAGCTCCGTTGGTCATTTTGAAAAAAGAATTACACATTGTCTTACGTACTACAGCCTTCCCGTTTTTTCGTAATTGACAAAGAATCAGTGTCTTCTCTTTTTATCCCAAAATAGCAACACCACTTTCTTTTTTACGTGTCTGACGTGTGACCTCACTGTTCCACAATGACAACATTCCTGCGCGGGAGCAGTCGCTTAACGCACATCTCATAATGTGTAACAAAAAGTAAAGTGCCAAAAAGGTTTTAATTTGAATGACAATACGACAATACCTTTTCTGACATAATAGTCTCAAATTAGTTCCAAAGAGGTGTGTTCTGAATACCAATGCGGTTTTATTCAAGTAGTTCTCAGTGAATCACTTAAATAGCAATTTGTACAAGTGTTATGTAAGTAGAAAGCTATTTAATCGTGTGAACTCTTCGCTGTTGTGTGTCAAGGTCAGATTAAAACTAGGATATTTAAGAACTATTTAGGCTTTTTGGCGGGAATTTGAGAAGTCATGTTTCGTTTTTTTTATTTTCCAAAACTTGTGTTTCTTCGAATGTTAATGTGTAATAATGGTGGATTTTATTAATCGTTAAGTGTTCGTGAATGTGCATAAGTGTGGGCAAGTGAAACAAAATTGGAAAGCATTGCTTTTCGAATTCTCCCAAAAAGTTCGTGTTAATGTTTCAGTAAAGCCCCACATCTTTATCTTGGACATAGGCTACCCCTAATGAGCGCCATCGCGCCCAGCCCCCCAATTCTTCTAGATGACAACGTCAATCATTCCTCTGCGTTTTGGTTCGATCTCAAAAATGTCAGCCATTTGGTGAATAGTAGTATAGCTTTTCAAAAATTTGTTCTGCCAAAGTCCAAACCTTAGCTAAAACTGAGGTTTAAAACTGTGGTGAGCCACAACTGAGTTGTTTGTTATTAGTATTCATGGAAACAGCCGAAAATCTAAGGTTTAGTTGAGGTTTTGCTTGAGGTTGATAAATAGTTCGGTACCAGAATTGACACCCAGGCCCTCAACTTGTGCCGGCAGCCTTCCGCAGATCGTCACTCCACCTGGCAGGAGGGCGTCCTACACTACGTTTGCCGAGACGTGGTCTCCACTCGAGAACTCGTTTACCCCAGCGGTCCTCAGTTCTTCACAAGTTAAAAATAAATAAAGTACAGGAATCACGAATGCAATCTATAAGCACGATAGACATCCGTCAGTAGTAAAGTCATGAAATGGTACCTGATTTGTTCATTACACGGTCAACGCACCTAAAGTCGTGACCAAGAAAATCAACCAGCTTGTAGAGCAAGGGATGTAGGTGTATAGAATATTTGACATAGTACTTTTTATTGGTTCTTTGTTTGTCCGTTCTTGGTTTGACGATTTCGATATAAGCAATTTGTGTTAAATTTTTTCATATTTTAATTCAAATATTTTCATATACTTACCTACCTACCTAAGTATTTTTGCTCAATATAAACATTTTCGTAATCGCCTTTTTTAGGGAATTGTATTTTAAAGATAGAAATGGAACGCTAATAATAGGAGTAGGCTCTTTTCTTGAAAATCCTCCCTAATACGCATTGGTCTGGAAATACCGCTGACGACAGCTGATTCACTAGTTTGTATGAGTAAGTGGCCAACTCTGCTGACGGAGTTTTTAGGCCGCCTAAAGGCCTCCGTCATGGCTTAACGACTTAAAATCCGGGATCGACAATTAGCGTGCCCTCCGAAGCACGGAAGCGCTCAGCTCGTAATACCACTTGCGGTCACCCATCCTAAAAGTGACCGCGCACAACGCTGCTTAACTTCAACGATGAATCAAGAACGTCCAAGCAAGCTAAGCCACGAGCGCTTCTACTTACTTACTGCATTGAACTGCATTTGAACGCGGTACTTGTGCGAGGCCGAAATAGACGTATGAACCGCACAGTTGTGGATTGCTAACAATTATCATGATGTGGATGGTTCGCAATCAGATGTATGTTAGGTTATTGCGTTTTTAGTACATGATAAGGTCAACAAAAATCAGTCGACTCTTAAACTATAACGAAATGTGAAAGCGACTTTGATCTTGTATTTCACAAGCCAAATATTTTGAATCCATAATTGTTTAATATGGATCTGATAGTGAAAGTTTAACTAATGACCAACAGTTTGGATTCCCTTTCGTTTGTTAGGCTCGGTCATAGGTAAATGAAAGTGTTTAAAATTTAGACTTAAAAATTAGCTCGTCTAGTATTGTAGTTTTCTGTTGTCTTTTACCTAGTATTGGTTGTCGACTCAGAAGTAGAGAAAAAGGCAAAAACTTGCGAAAAGATGAAATATTTTGAACTAGCTACGCCCCGCGGTGTTACATGCAGTTAAAAAGTCAACATGAGACGATGGGAAAAAACTGACATACATAAGTTGTGTATTTTGCCTTTGACATTTTGCCCCTTTTCGAGGGTTATTTTGATTTTGAAGTCATAAATCATTTAAAAACAAAAAAAAATCTAAAAATTTCCATGAGTGCAAAAAGTGGCGGTCACCAATCCCAAAGCTGACAGCGCCCAGCGTTGTCTCACTTTTTTGTTCCCCATACAAACTTTCAACCATGCCTAAGAGCGTTTGTCCACCGCCGCCGTCACCGTCACGTCACCGTCAACGAGATTATTTCTGTATGAGATCAAGATGACGTGACGGTCTTCTAGTGGACAAGCGGCTATAGTAAATGTATGGTCGCTACCTCGGCGCCGTCATCTCGTTCTCGTTGACGTGACGGTGACGGCGGCGGTGGACAAACGCTCTTACCATGATTATCTCACCCTTTAGTCTGTTTAACTTGACACTGGTAGAATAAGCTGACACAATAGTTTGTTGCCATCATCATCATCCGCAACTTGACTCCACACACTGCTAGGTATAGGCCTCCGTTTTTCTGTGCCTCTCCTCACGGTCCCGTGCTAGCCTCATCCAATTTCGTCCCACGACACTCGCTATATCGTCCGCCCATCTCGCAACCGGACGTCCGACATTCCTGTATCCTGTTCTTGGACGCCATTCAGTAGACTCCTAACTCCACCTGTCGTCATGTCTCCGTGCCAGGTGTCCTGCCCAGCTCCATTTTAGCTCCGTGATACGATTCCCAATATGTGTGTTGGCATACCCGTTTAACTTTGTCTTTACTATTCATTAGACTTGGCTAGCTACTGAACAGTCTTGCAGTTAGAAATCTAGGATGCTGTACATCCGGCAGCTTTCAAAGACATTATTCAAACGTTTCGTTTAGCATGGATTTGTATAATTAGTAGCGGACGGACTACAAACGGTTCAATAGGCCTTAGAAATGCAAGTGAAAATGTACAATTACTTGAACATTCAAATAACGCTATAGAGAGACCGCCGTGTGGCCTAAAGATCTGGGGCCCTAGCCATATTACATACACTATCTATCGAATAGAACACTTGTAACAAAATGTATAGGATTTGACGTTTCAAGTAGATGAATCACGTGCTCCGAACGTCAATTCCTATACATTTTGAAGTGTTCTATTCTACAGCGACGATAGATAGTGAAATATGGCTAGGGGGGCTGATCTTCATTCACAGATTCTGATGAAAGATCTGAGAAAATGTCTATCGCACCTTGGGGATACAGTCGTAATTATATTTTATTTAAAAACCTCTTTTGAATGGCCAGGGGGTTGTCAGATCAGAACGTCCTCCTAACATACATCTATCTATACCAATATAATAAAGCGTAAGTTTGTTTGTCTGTTTGTTTGAACGCGTTAATCTCAGGAATTACCAGTCGGATTTGAAAAATTGTTTCTGCACGTGATAGCTAAATTCTTGAGGAAGGTTATGAGCTACTTTTCATCATCATCATCATCATCACCATATACCATCACTACGGGGGCAACGCCGCGAGGGCGCTGCTAGTACCAATATATAAAGCGGAAGAGTTTGTTTGGACGCGTTAATTTCAAGAACTACCAGTCGGATTTAAAAAAATATTTCTGCATGTGATAGCTAAACTCTTGAGGAAGGTTATAAGCTACTTTTCATCATCATCATCATCACCATATACCATCACTACGGGGCAACGCTGCAAGGGCGCTGCTAGTATGAAATATGGCCTTATTTGATTACAAGCCCTTCTAATAAATTTCACAATATCTATTTCGTATAAAATACTCGTTTCCTATGTAACAAAAGACAATACCATCTGTATACGCATTATTCAAAAGCATTGCTCAATGAGGATCAATCAGTAAACGAAATATTGGGTTTCTAAGTATGAGGGCGTATACTCTTTAGCATTCTGAGCATTCTGTTTTTTAAATAATTAAAATCCATCAATAAATGACGAAGTTATTCAAGTTTTCTTTTCGGCCATTTCAAAACGCGCGCTCGGAGCTTCGCGCTGCGTCTGACGTCACCAGGCGCCCGCGGCTCGGTCTACTAGTACAAAATCGCTAGTTAATTTCAAACTAGCTTCCGCCCGCGGCTTCGCTCGCGCGGCACCTGGATAAAAAATAGCCTATGTCCTATTTCAGGTCAAGAACTATCTATGTTTTAAATTTCAGCCAAATCAGTTCAGTGGTTGTCGAGTTATAGAGGAACAAACATAAATCCAAATATCCAAACTTTTGCATTTTTAATATTAACTAGCTTCCGCCCGCGGCTTTGTTCGCGTGGTACCCAGATAAAAAGTAGCCTATGTCCTATTCCTGGTCATTACCTATCTATATTTAAAATTTCAACCAAATTGGTTTAGTGGTTGTTGAGTTATAGAGGAACAAACATCATCCGTCCAAACATCCAAACTTTCGCATTTATAATATTAGTGTGATAGTGTGATAGTATGATTAGTGTGATGTGAAAGTGTGATAGTGTGATTTGAAAACCAAGTTTAGGTAGGTAGGTATGTGATTATTTTGACTCGTACATACAAATTATTAATTAGGTATTACGATTAAAAGTACTTATGTTTAAAAAAATACCTATTCACTAAAAAGTTTAAAGGCGAAAATTATTTTTAAGTAGGTACCTACCTAGGTAAGTAGTAAGTAGGTAGGTACCTACTTAAAAATAATTTAAGTAGGTAGGTAATAATTTAAGTAGGTAGGTAAATAATTTAGGTAGGTAAAGTTAATATTAGTGTGATTCTACTCCTGATTGTTAGTTTTGTTTGTTGTTGTTTTCGGTAAGTACCGGTACTTACCTATTCAGTAAAAAGTTTAAAGTCGAAAATTATTTTTAAGTAGGTACCTACCTAGGTAAGCAGTAAGTAGGTAGGTAGGTACCTACTTAAAAATAATTTTCACCTCTAAACTTTTTACTGAATAGGTATTTTAGGTAGGTACCGGTACTTACCGAAAACAATAACAAACAAAACTAACAATCAGGAGTCAAATCACACTAATATTAAAATGCGAAAGTTTGGATGTTTGGATGGATGGATGTATGGTATAACGTCACATCTAGTCGCGATCTTCTCGCGAGAGTTTTTTAGATTGGTGCACTAAAATCTCTCGTCTGTAATAAAACTCGGTCATTTTTGATCCGATTAAAAAAACAAAAACACAGTAAGTAGGTATTTATTGTTTTTTTATATCTAAGGGGTAGTCCGAGGTATTTCCAAAGACATTTGATACATTCCCACATTTTGCAGCAGACAACATTCCATACGTGACAGGTTGCAAGCCCATCGACGCTATTAGAAAGCTAACTGGTTTTCTCACAATATTTTCCTTCACCGTTTAGAGCTCGTGTTAAAGCGCATACCTACTTAGGTACCTACTTTACTTATACATTTTTCGAAACGAAAAATCCATTGATGCACGGCCGGGTTCCAACCCACAACCTTCGGATTGAAAGTCGAGGCACTAGCGCACTCGGCCAACACTGCTTCTCTACCTCTGACTACCCGCTTAGACTTTTTCAACGGATCTAAAAATTCCTAAAAGATCTGATAGAATATGTCTACTGCGCCTTGGGAATACAGTCGTAATCATATTTAAAAATTAAAATGAAATTATTTATAATTTTTTTAAATCTACAAATCTGTATAAGTACTTAGGTACTTAACAAAAAACGTGAATGACCTCGAAAGTTTGGATGTTTGGATGTATGTTTGTTCCTCTATAACTCGACAACTACTGAACCGATTTGGCTGAAATTTAAAATATAGATAGGTAATGAGCGGGAATAGGACATAGGCTACTTTTTATCCAGGTGCCACGCGAGCGATGCCGCGGGCGGAAATTAGTTTGAAAATAACTAGAGATTTTGTACTAGTGGAGCGAGCCGCGGGCGCCTGGTGACGTCACAGCCAGTCGCGGCCTTCTCGCGAGCGTTTTTTAGATTGGTGCACTAAAATCTCTGTAACTCTGTCATTTCTGATCCGATTAAAAAACCAAAAACACAGTATTTTTTGTTTTTTTTGTATCTACAAATCTGCATACTCCACTAAAATCGTGATTCTTTCTCATTGCAAAGGAAATCTCATGTTGTTTTGCGTCGGCGCAAGGTGAACCACACAAGGTATTTGTACAGTCAGCTATTGATGGCTATAAATAGGCTATAAATAGCTTTAAATAGTTGAAGCGCTCGGGGCGTAGCTAACTAAGGCTGTATTCGACCAAACTGGATTAAGTTTTTACTCGAGAGTAAACTATATTTTGCCATTGTAAAGTTGACACCTTATAACCAGGTTAATTTGTATACACATAATAATGTTCGGTTGCGCTGTCTAAACAATTGTATTTCGAATTATGTCGGTTAGTTACTCTGGAGTAAGATGACTTTGGTCGAATCCAGCCTAAGATACTTACTTCTTAGGCTGGATTCGACCAAAGTCATCTTAGTCATCTTAGTCATCAAAGTCGTTTTTAAGTCGTTAAGCCATGACGGAGTCCTAGAGGCGGCCTTAAAACTTCGTCACAGAGTAAGCCATTAGCTCATACCATACATACATAGTATAAGTCAACACTGTTCTTCATAAGTTAATAGAAAATGATTTTTGTCGCTGACAGTACGTAAAGTTAGTTTATTACTTGCTCCTTGTAAGGATGCAGTAATAATAGTGGTTTTGAGATTATACCAAAACTTACTGTGGTTTTTGTTAAGATCGTGGGATTCTAATGAAAAACTAATCTGGAAAAGGCTCATGGTCTTATGTGGTTAGAATACTGTAATTTGACATCCTAGAAAAAAAAACTTAGCCAGGACTGTCTTCACGGTATTTTTGAATGCAGTGAGGCTAAAAAGGCCGCTATAGCAGAATCACAATATAATTGCAATATAATGCCGCTCTTGACACTCTCTGTCTATGAAAAGAGACGGCATATAGTTCAATTCCTATGGATATTCTTAATTCAACTGATAATGTGAAGCGCTATTTACATGGTGCAAGTTTTTTGCCTCAAAGATGCGAGAAACTCGCTCCATGACAATTCAGTGACAAGCGATTATCGACCTTACACGTATGATATCATGTTTAGTTTACATTGTCATATTTTGACATTTGCTTTCGATAATCGCATCTATGCGAGAAGCTCGCATTACGTACGCATAATTTGTGGAGATAATATACACATACCTACCAGAATCAAGCAAATTTTTTATTACCACCGAATATTTACGTTACTACTGACTCTATAATTACTAAACATTTTACATTTGATGGTATAAACTGTAAAAATAACTTACGTATTGCTCGATCATTAGATGTTAATTACCTGAAAAAAAAATACTATATTTCAGTACTAATATAGACTTATAGAAGTAGAAAGTAAGTGGGATGTACTCTCGACTTTTGATTTTGAAGGTTTGGAGTTCGATTCCCGGCTGCGCATTAATTAAATTTTCTGCAGCTTTGTCAACTCTATGAATCTATTTCTATATCTATTTATTTCCTGTGGATAAGGCCGACCTTTTGATTTTGTGATCTATGAGGCCAATTAAGCTGAGATGATGGCTTAGGTGCTACAAGCCTACAACATCGCAACAATGTCCAAAGCACTACAGCGTCCCATAAGTGTAGGGATGGGTTGCCTAAGTTTTTCTTCATATCCATTTAAACAATTACTTGTACATAATACTTACAAATGTATAAGGAGTATTTAGAAATACAAAATATCTAATTATAACATTCTAATATCATAAAAAGAAAATACAAAGTGAGTTTGTAGTGTAGTTTCAGAACCAATTCACTTTTTTAAAGTAGGCACATTAGACATTAGTACTAGGCTATATTCAATCCAAGCAAAGTCTAGGCACATCGGAGTATTTGCGTAATTTTCACAGAACATCCAGTAACCATTACCCCACTGAACCTTATTTGTAGGTAAAACTACATTCTTCAATGCAAAGTCGAGTTATAGAAAACCTGTATTGAAGTAGCGAATCCCCCCCAAGGGAGATTTCTAAAAGGGGATAAGTAGAATAACCCGATTGAATCTTGCAAAATCTGCGTAGAAGATGCATTTAATTTTGAAGAATTTATGAAGACGTTTGGAATCCTTAATGCGCAGAATACACATGCCTGAAACTGGAATGCCAGTAGCTGTACCAGTATGCCAGTTACTGGCATTCCATGATTTCATTTACTGGCACGTGGACTACGGGTAAAATCTCGATACACATGCCAGTAGCTCGTTCTTACCAGTAACTGGCATGATTTTGTGCGAATAACTTGCATGTGTATTCTGCGCATAAGGGTAATGGGGCTTTGCTAATAACTACCTGTATGATATCCTGTTGAAGTAAAACTTAAACCGTTTGCGAAGCACGGAAGCGCTCAGCTCGTAACGCCACTTGCACATCCAAATTGTGACCGCGCACAACGTTGCTTAACTTCAACGATCAATCAAGAACGTCTCAGCAAGCTACGCCACGAGCGCTTAAAAAACATCGTCAGAGTTGGCAACTAGCAAAACTACAGTATCATAATAAGTCTTCGTAGGTGCTGGGCAAGCCTACTCTATCTCAACATTGTCCCAAGTTACTACAGTGTCCCGTTAAGTGTAGGCAAAAGATTGCCTCCTGACACTGTATAAATCATCTAGTAAAAGATGTAAAGGCCTAAGTTTACCTACTGTATAAATCATCTAGCAAAAGATAAGTAAGTAAGTCTTCTAAGTAGTCTAAGTAAGTCTTCCTACGTCCGACCTTGAAATCCGTGTAGGCTTCGACTGTAAGTAACTCATGGTGAGATGTCAAAACGCAACCACGCACGATTTTTCTAACTTGCGGTAACCATTGACACACTAAGTGCCTTATTACATGCACACGGTCATGACTATCCCCTTAGCCACTTCTAAGGATTTTAAAAATGCAAAAAAAAAAGATCTGAGTGTCTAACTTGTCTCAAACCTGAAATTTGTCTCAAACTCTCAAAACGATCGCGTAGTTATCTTTTGTCGCATTCGGTCTCGTCGAGCTGAGAGTGACAGAGCTACTTGCGTGGTCACTGAACTGTCATATTTGAGAGTCTGAGACCGATTTTGGTCGCTATCAAAGGTAGACAATCAAGGGGCAGGTTAGTTATTCTATGAGATTCCGGGTAATATTTGCGCAGCGATTTCCAATTAGCAATCGCATCTCTGGCCAATACGACTTGAAAGCAAAGTCAAAGTCATTCATATTCAACAGTCAATGTAGCAAGGCTTTAGAGAAATCTATGTCTTTACACATTTATTTAAAAAGACTATTATTATCTACTAGGTGATTATTTGCCAGTTTCTTGCGACCAATCCCTAAGCTGATAACTATAAGCACATATATTTTGTATTCTAGTGTTGTAGTTTTCACTTTGATAAACTAACAGAAAAAAATTGCTTGACCGAGGGAATGTAAAAAGGCACGTATATTGCAATTAGCTTTGAGGACTGAATACCTAATTCTATGTCGTAAACAAAGAACTAGCAAGGACTTATCACCTACACTTTACGAATGTAATTGAAAATAAACTTTGATTGTATTTTAATAGTTTTTTTAGATTTTTTTAAGCTGACAGTTAGCGCTCGGAGACTCGCCCCCTAATTGTCTTTCATAGCAACCAAAATCGGTCTCAAACTGTCAAATGTGACAGTTCAGTGACCACGCGAGTAACTCTGTCATTCTCATCTCAACGAGACCAAACGCGACAAATGATACCTACGCGATCGTTTTGACAGTTTGAGACCAATTTGAGCTTTGAGACAAGTTAGACAATCAGCCCGCAAAGAAAGAGACAGGAGACCGTTGTCATTTAAACTGACGGTTCTCTGTCTCCTGTGTCTTTCGCGCGCCCCTACAAAGCCTGTCTCTGGTTTTGGTCTCCGCTCTCGGTCTCGCCTTTTTCTTCTTCTTTCGTATGAGCAAGTGGCCAACTCTGGTGACGGAGTTTTTAAACCACCTAAAGGCCTACGTCATGGCTTAAAAGCCGGGACCGAGAATTACCGTGCCCTCCGAAGCACGGAAGCGCTCAGCTCGTAATACCACTTGCGGTCACCCATCCTGAAAGTGACCGCGCACAACGCTGCTTAATTTCAACGATCAATCAAGAACGTCCAAGCAAGCACGAGCGCTTCTCGCCTTTTGAAGTTTATTGTGATTTAATCTGCATATTATATTTGAGTGAAAAGAAATAAGAGGGCGAAAGTTAGTGATACACATACAAGTAAAAGGATGCATTATGATAACCACACCTCTTCCCGTCCAAGTAGGAAGCAGGCTACTTATATACCGGTTAGTAAGTCATTAACCGTGCCGTTTAATGTGGCAACATTCATATATTGCGCTCATGTGCAAGGTACAGTCAGTGGTGCTCATAAGTTAGAAATTAGTTCTATAAAGTTAAATTTTATACAGAAACTATTGTTTATAAACCCTATTACAAGTGTTACTTGATACAGTATGTAAAAAATGTTGTCTGATCAATAAAAGGGTTACTAGCTAAAGAAACAAAAATATAAATCAAGACAAAAGCTGGATTTCCAAGCCCCATTGAACATTCTGTCAGATCTTTAGGGATTCCATTGTCATCTAATGTCAAAAATATGTTTTTATCTCGGATTAACTCGGATGAATGAATACAGTTTTTATCGATTATTTTTGTCGAGTCAGTATATGAATTGTCGTTCTGACAGTAACTATAGAGTGTCAAATAAAGAATGTTAATTCGAAGGAATTGCATAGCGCCGACTAATCCTCTTATTCTGAAGGATTCTTAATTCAAGTGAAACAGTATTATAACATAAATATTATTATCAACGGGATAATTACCATGATTATTGAGTTTTCTTGCTTCCCGATATTTCGACGCAGTTGCATGCGCCATGATCACGGGTAACTGAAGTCTTTGCGAGGTAGAGGGTAGTTATGTGCAGACGAAAAGGTCTACCCTCTTTCTCAGTCGTTTACTACTACTAACACCCCTAATAATATTTATGTTCGTAACCATGATAGTTTCAAAAGTAGTATTATAACATGTTTTTAAATTGAGTAACCTATTTCTAAAGTCGACTGTATTACCGGAAAACACTAAAATTTGACTAATTATGCAGTTACATCGTAATCGTACGTAATATAACTTTATTACAAAATTAGTGGAACGGACTTCAAGAAGATAAAATATTGATACTTAGCGCGTAATAGTAGTATTGGTTTGACCTGAATTTGATATAATATTACCAATTTGTATAAAAGATACATTAAAATTGGATATAAAAGATATTTCGATGGACAAATGTAGGTAAATTACTCAAATATAGCAAGATGTTGTAAATATGACTTCTGTGAATTTTAATGCCACATTTTCGTGTAGATGTAAGTACTTACATTTTTTATGATTATGTCGACCTAGTTAGATGTATCTCGGCGACCATCTATCAAATTGTATCGATATCTGCTCAGGGGCTGCAGTCTCGACATACACAAAGACTGCATATCGATCGTTTTCGGTTGATAAATTCATAACGATAAAATATATCGATATGTCGTAGTCTCGACAGTTAAAATATCGATGGTTTTCGTTATCGTATCGAAGATAAGTGTCAAAATAACGATTTCTATTGATAAACCTATCGAACTTTTGGGACTGCCCGATACGATACGATAGTGAAAACGATCGTTATGTAAGTCGAAACTGCAGCCCCAGGAGGTTTAGACGTGAACAGCTAACATGCAGACAGACAGACAGAGTCACTTTCATTATAACAAATGGATTGTCACTTGTCACAAAAAAAAAATGATTTGATTTATCAGTATTCACTAGCTTTGCACCTGTTTATTGCTTGCCTCTATCACGCTCCATTAACGAAAGAAACTTAATTAAATGTAAATTAGCCAATAACCTGACAAATTAGCAAAATAAGCAATTAAAATTACGTAGCAATAATTACAACCGGTGTTAACTGACCTAATGCTGTAATTACACAACAGATGGGCTGGTTCGATTGGCACCTTTTATAACCTTTTTTCTTTAACAATTTAAACTCTTTTTCAAGCTTTTTTTTACTCAGCTGACAGGTCGTGCGTTGTAATGTTTTTTTTAGGTACCTACTTTTCTTTTTAATCGACTCCAAAATAAAGGAGGTTCTTTCGACTGTATTTTGTTTTGTATCTATGCCTATGTTACCCAATTTGGTGCTTCGGAGGGCAGGTTCAGTTGTCGGTTTCGGCTTTTAAGTCGTTAAGCCATGACGGAGGCCTTAACAGGAGTAGAATCACCTAGCTCTTAAGACGATTCAAAGTGATGCACGAAGTGATCTTCTTGAATAAAAAAGTTTGACTTTTGACTTTTTAGGTGGCCTAAAAACTCTGTCACCAGAGTTGGCCACTTGATCATACGAACTTCCTTACTTACCCTATTTTTTCGTAATCATTGGACTGATTTTGATACTTTTTTTCGCTTTGCAAAGAGTTAATTTACTTCTGAAAAAATCTTTTTTTTTTTTTTTTTTTACTAAGTTAGGTTCGCGTTTGACCACACCCTGCCTGATGTAAAGCAACAATGTGGTCTAAGATAGAGCACGCTTACCTAGAAGGAACCTATTGACGCTCGATTTGAAGACACCCAAATTATACTCTTCTGGAAATACAATTGTTTGATTCTTCTTCGGTTTCAAACCTACGACCTCCAAATCCAATACTATCAATGTACGAGTTTACTGAGGCGTTAGAAGACATTAGAAAAGTGAGGCCATTGACCAGTGTGGCATAACAGTGACCGGCGACGCGTGACGGAGAGCAGGCATTGCACCTCTCTGAACGGATGCAGGCTAAGCATCCTTTGGTGATGAAAATCAACGAAATCTGGGTTTGTTCCCAGAAAAACTCTTTTGAGTCAAAAGGAGCTCGTAGGAATTCCATTACATTTATCTTAAATTTAAAATATTCAAAGTACTGCATTCTATAACTTTAATATTGTTCGTAAAAAAAACAATTTGTTGGAAGAAATCTGAGTTAACGACTTTATGTGTGAGACAAAATAGCCCTGCTGGTCCCTGATTCAGACTTCCGAATTAGCATCCAATTCGATCATTTCAGTCGGAAAGTTGACGTTTTTTCAGCGAAGATACTTTCTGAATTTGAAATGCATTCAGAGAAGGTCTGAATCGCGCCTCTGGTCGTGAATGCTTCTAACTTGACTTGCTCGAAACAGCGTTTATTGATTTACAATAACCAAAAACCGCTTCCTTAATAGAAAAATAACCGCAAAGTAAACCGTGTAATAATCCACGTAATTTACGTTTTACGTTACATTTACGTAACAAACGTAAACGCGACAGTTGTACCGAAGAAAGTCGGCCGTAGACCGGTTTTGGCGAAAGTTGGAATTTCGACAAGTGCATGTTTCTTGCGGGGGTGTGGGTTCTGCATACCGATAAAATATGAGGCTTTTAATTGAAATAGCATGTTTTTTACAATTTTTTTGAAAAGATCTTAAATAATGTTTTTTAGGGTTCCGTACCTTAAAAGGTAAAAAAAGGAACCCTTATAAGATCACTTTCTTGTCCGTCTGTCTGTCTGTCTGTCTGTCTGTCTGTCTGTCTGTCTGTCTGTCCGTCTGTCCGTGTGTCACCATCGATTATCTCAGGAACGGGTAGAGCTAGCAAGTTGAAATTTATACAATATACTAAGGTCTATAGTCCCTATTGTGAGTATAAAAATCAAAGTCCTGAGTCAACACTATAAAAAGATATAGGCAAATTTAGGTTTTCGTGAAAACTTGTGAGTACCAAAACTTACCTTAATTATCAACTTTTTTTATTTTTCGGAATTTTTCCTTTACTTGTGCTGGAAGACCTTGCTTGTAACCAAAATTGACAATTCTAGGTCAACCGGAAGTACCCTAGAGGTTTTGGGTCGAAAACCTTAATGGTAGTTCCCGTTGACCTAGAATAACGAAATTTGGCAAAAAGCAAGGTCTTATAGCACAAATAAAGGAAAAATTCCAAAAAGTTAAAAAAGTTGAAAATTAAAGGTTGTTCCCATACATACATAGTTGACGCCAATTAAAATTGTCCTCCGAGTTGTATGGGCGCTCATACAATTAAGCGGACTAGCTTAATTGGCACCATGGCTAGGTACCTACGGAACCCTCGGCGTACGAGTTCGACTCGCACTTGACCGGTTTTTTTTATTAAATTGTTGTTCAAAAGATCTTAACAATAACATAAGTTCATGTTTGTAAACATAAGGTAGTTTTTTTTAATTCTTAACTGTAAAAATACAAGAACTATGTTTTATTGTTATTAGATTGAAAGTGAAGCACGATAAAAATCTCAATGTTAGGAAGAATGTTTGTATGGAGAAATATAAGAGTTGAAACAGTAAAAGTTTATGAACTATAACGTTATTTTATAATTAACAAAGATAAAATTGCAAAATTTATTACATTAACGATTGTTGATGGATATTAAATAAATGTAGTCTATGCAATGTATGTGAAATGAAACCTTTAAATATTAAATTTTTTAACGATGTTATTTTAAAACCAACTGAAAAATATCTAAGTATAGGAATACATAAGTATAATTATAATATAAATAGGTATATAATTAATTACGTTAGTAATAAAATATTAAAACCAATCAATATTTTTCGAAATTAGTCGATGTTATGGCAAAACTTCGTGGAACTTCTCAAATGTTGCTTCAAATAAACATAAATTAATTTCTTTCGTTAAATAAGTATTCCCCAAAGGTTTTTGTTTTCGTTTCAAGCAACCCAGAAACAGAACAAAAAGGCAGAATTCGGCGTCTACTATTGTTAAATGGTTTCGTCTGTTTGTTGTTTGGGCATTGTTCGAATGATTGATATATTTTGTATCATAGCTCATAGCAATGTTTTAATAATAACTTAGGTCTTTACAATTCTAGATGATTAATATATCTTTAGGAGTCAAAAATATCTCCCAGACCATAGGGAATTTACCGGCCATTTAATTTTGAGCCCCACACGTATTGATCATGTCTTTCTTATGGATACGGCCGGTTAAACCCCCTAGTATCAGTAGTCCGATGATTTAGTCCTATGATCGGACTGATGATAGAGGATGGTGTAGGTGCTGGGCAAGCCTACTCCATCTCAAACAATGTCCCAGGCACTACAGTGTCCCGTTAAGTGTAGGCAAAGATTGCCTCCTGACACTGTATAAATCATCTAGTAAAGATGTAAAGGCCTAAAAATTTTGATTTTTGGACTTGCTTTTGACCATCTCCTAGACTCTCCAAAGAATCTTAAGTGTCTGAAGATCATAGACAATGTCTACCGCGCCTAGGTTTACATTTACTAAAAGTAACAAGTAAGTTCGTATTAACAAGTGACCCAGCTGCTCTGGTCGGAGTTTTTAGGCCGCCTAAAGGCCTCCGCACTTTACTTAACGACTTAAGGCCAAGCTCCAAAACGGTTATGATTGTTTGCCTGCAAATTGTAACTAAACGGAATATCTCATCAAGTTACAACTCCAATTATGTGATTTTTTAATCTTTTTTCTATTTAGTTCTAAAGGCAGAAACACGATTAATAGAAATTTACATGATACTTTTACGTTTTGAAAATGACACCTTTTCTCAAGATTTTTGCATTTTTCTTGAAAACCAGTTCAGCTACATATACAAAATAAATACTCACAGAAAGGAAATTTAGTCTTTTATTTGCTTCTAAGTTATCGTTTACCTAGACTGCTTATTTTTCTCATAATAAGCAAAATTAGTTTTGAGCTTTACTTCTGAGCACAGAGAGTTAAACGGATCAACCGAAAATCAACCTTATTGAGTCCCGAGTTGCTATATAAATAAACACAGAATCGAACGCAGCTCATTCCGCTTCTGGGCGGTCACAAGGTCGGATCCACGCGCGTTTTGACATTTTGACATTTGACAAGCTATTTGCCCGCCCCAGCTTTGTACAGGTAACAGAAAATGAAACCAAAAAGTCATAAAGTTAGTAAGTATTTAGTTTTTTTTTCGATTAGGAAAAACAATACCTACTAACTTTACGACCTTAGTAATAATGCACAGTCCCTCCCTAAGGGTAATTTTGAATAAAATAAAAATAAAGTAGGTATTTAATTACTCTGGTGAATCAAACCAGAAAATATTTATTTGAAATAGAACTTTATTGCAACCCCTTTAAAAATTCATAACTTAGTACTTATTATTTTATTGTTATTTAAGAAATTAGGTACATTTATTTCTTAGAAACTTGCCTCCTTTTTTCACCTTCTTGTTAGATAGAACAGAAGATCGAAGATCACTATAGATTACGAGTAGAACAAAAAATCGGCAAAATTAGTTTAGTAGTTACGGAGATACGTGGTAAAACAAACATTCACACAAACTTCTCTCATTTGTTATATAATAGGACTAGTCGAAATCGAATGTCATTCGGAACAAAATGGAGTGGAGTCGCATCCTCAACTATATAATTTGGCTTTTGTTCAAGGACTGTCTTGGCCAAGTGGGATATTACCCCGAATTTAGTTTTTTTTAGCTTCACTTGTATTCATCTATGTCAACAGAATCTTAGAACGTAGTTTTAATCCATTTCAAAACGTCGGATCAAAATGTGCACACTTATCAAGGATCAATGACATTATTATTTTACCACGTTTTTATTATACTTATATAGTCACTTTCTTGTTCGTCTGTCTATCTGTCTGTCGTTCCGGGGGAAATCTCGCGCGACTAAAATTTCGAGCACTTTCCGTGTAGCTGGCCGGCTAAAACTGTCAGGGTAGCTCACAACTCGATGACAACGCATTCTAAATAAATAAATAAAGACGTGGTTTTTAGTTTATTTTTTAATCTAAAATTAATTTACATAGTTAATTTTAGTACTGTAATTTTGTACTTTATCGACTCGTATGTAACTATAGCGTGTTTTTTAGTGTTTTAAACTCCGGTTGGTGCATATATCCAGTGTCGAGTGACCCGAGTGCTTATGGGCTTAATCAATGAAGGGGTTGTAAAGATATTAGGTACTCAAGGGGGTAAAAAAATAAAAGTTATACAAATAAATTTAATGGGGTGTCATATGAAAGTTTATGGTTCACAAATTGTAATTTACGCTAAACTTAACGTATTATGACAGTCCTAAGAAAGCAAAGTCGGCGTAGTTTGTAGTTTGTAGTTCACACAGTGAACACAGCATACAATTATTTGTGATTAGACTTATCTAGGTATAAAGAATATAATACATATTATGTCGGAGTTGGAGCT
Source organism: Camptogramma bilineatum (assembly GCA_958496255.1). Classification (NCBI taxonomy): domain Eukaryota; kingdom Metazoa; phylum Arthropoda; class Insecta; order Lepidoptera; family Geometridae; genus Camptogramma; species Camptogramma bilineatum. The sequence continues at coordinate 8,706,988 of OY292473.1, read as the reverse complement.
AGAAAAGGGAATGTTAATTGATTTGATACTTCGTTCTGCACTACATCCTGTTAACAACGCCATCTGTAGACTAATAATGGAAACGTCAAATAGACAACTGTCATTGTCACTTGGGTGTGGTCGACACAAAGTAGGCAGAGGGCGCTAAAGTCAGTTTTGTTGTTGGACAGTTCGCTTTCCTCGAGCGGGTGGCGGGCGGCGTGGCCACTTTGGTTCTGGCATCGGAGCGGAGCGGTCGCTCCTCGATAGTAATAATGTTCTGTGGGTAGCTTTGTCTCTTTCTGTTGAACTCACCGCGTTTCCATTTTGTTTTTTAAATGGTGATAGTAATTCTAATCGGCAAAAATCGAATCAATCCTCTGTTTAAGTCTTGTGAAAGTAATTGTGATTACAAAATAGACATCCTGACTACACGTTACATTGGTTATTTCGTGTCTTTGAACATATCGGACCATCCATACTTCACGCCCAGAACCCTCTCCCCGACAAGTATATGATCTTCTTATGAAATATTATCTTATTCTATTAAACGAGCAATATTTGTTTGTTTGTTTATTTGTACTCACGTTCTCGAAAACGGCTCTAACGATTTCGATAAAATTTGCGGTACAGAGGTTTACGGTTTACGGGGGCGAAGAATCGATCTAGCTAGGTCTCTACCTAGCTAGATCGATCAAGACCTAGCTTTTTTTAAATACATACTTAACTCATTTTTCTTTTTCTTTTTTTCTCGATTTGCACCCAAGCAGAGCTTGGTCGCCCAGATATTCTATAATAAGTAATAATAATTATGAAGGTAACAACTAGGTATCACTACCATCGAAAAAAAAAAATTGATGAAGTCTCCATGACAATGTTCGCTACTTCAACAAGATGTTAAAATTATAATTATTTCAAGATAGTTTCAAAAGTTTTAACATGTCAAAATATCGTGAATAGATAGAGGGTAGAGGGGCGTTTGGGGGGAGTCAACGATGACATTTCTTTTGAAAGCTAATCCTTAAAAGCCGGGACCACCAATTTAACTTACTTACCTGGGTTTACATTAACTTAATAGGTACGAATTAGAAAGAGTAAGATGAAGTGAAATTGTCCCGATCTAGTTGCAGCTGAAACAGCCGGAAAGCAACGCCGGTGCCGGTGGAATGTGCGCGTTTCCATTCACACGCGATTTACACTTGATGTTATCGTAGGTCATTGATGCGTCGTCTTAGACCGTTTATCAAGAGTGGCATCAAAGTCAAAGTCAAACAGTCTAACTTTAAAAAATTTGAGGCCGAACTTTATTTTCAGTTTTACATAATTATTATAAACTGTTGTGGAGCATTTTAAGTCTCAAACATTTTTGTAATTCAGATAATTTGATATTTTGTCAAGCATTTCGTGAATCATCAAGTGAATCAAATAAATCAATATAAACAATATCCGTATCTATATTATAAATGTGAAAGTGTGTTTATTTGTTTGTTTATTTGTCCTGCTTTCACGTCAAAACAGAACGACGGATTGACGTGATTTTTTGTGTGAAGATAGTTGGAAGGCTGGAGAGTAACATAGGTTAATTTTTATCCGGGTACCACGCGAGCAGAGCCGCGGGCAGCAGCTAGTAAATAATAAATAAATCAATATCTATGTCTAACCTTATAAGGACATTGAAGAATTCCGTCTTGATTTAAAGTCGTGATCCTTTTCCCTGTATTTATAAATTGTCGTGTGACAATGCGCACGCGCGGCCCACTGTGCTAGATACCCGACATCGCGCATCGCACGCGATCAATACTATTGTACACATTCATCGACAAAGGTGTAATACTTGTCAAACGAAAATATTTTTAAATCATAGTCTAACAACATTAGAATATTGTAAGTATATAAGATAGTTATAAAACATAAGAAACTTTAAGACTTTTGCAAGAGTATTATTATTTATTATAGACTGGCGTCTCAGCTCAGCTAAGTGCCCTTTTTAACCGACTTCAAAAAAAGGAGGTCCTCAATTCGCCGGAAACTTTTTTTGGGATTTTTTTACCCGATTACGCGAAGACGCCCTGAACCAATTAGGATTTTTTTTAAGGTATACTTTCCGATTTGTGCCATAAAAATTTGGTGAGGATCTGTCGAGTATCTTCCGAGTTATAAAGAGAAATGCACCTCGAGAGTACAGAAAATTGCTTAGCAGGTTTTTTTTTTCTTAATTTTTAATCATTTGAAGGCTCATAATTCTTTGCAAGGGCGCACGCTCACCGGCATTCGTTTTACAAGTAGTATTGTAATTTGCAGACATTTTGAACTCGATTGTACTATAGAAATATGAATTACTTAGCATTTACATATCATCTACCGTGACGTTACTTGCACAATATGTCGTTACTGTAACACACTTCTGTTCAGGTTATAGAAACGTGTTATCAGTTCAGTTTACAGAGTAATATTTGGGGCATTCCATTGTGACTAGTAGAACATTTGACTGAAAAATCCTTCAGTGTCCCGGTAGTCACACTCAATTAACAAGTAGTTACAAAGAGCTCATAAAGTATATAGTTTTTCTTTATTGGAATTGGATACATTAGTCATTAATCTATGTTAAAAAATATATTGTCATGTGGTTCCCATAACACAAGCTCTGCTTAGCTTGGGGCTACATGATGTTGTGTGAAATGTCCAGCATTATTTATTATTATTATTATATTTCACAATTCTATAAGTTTCGACAGCATAATTATAGCTCCCAATAGGTCAAATTCTGGAGTCAAATGTCCTACCAGTCACAATGGAATGCCCCATTTTTAAAATAATAATTTTGTTGAAACACCAAAAAGGTTTTTAAGAAACATTTTTGTTTTGAGTTGTGTTATACTAACGGATAAACAAACCATAGATGTATACTTTTTTTTCATCATTTGTAATTTATCGCCTTAACATTTTTATACAAAACCTACCCAAAAACAATGCTTGAATATTTCTCGCTAACAGATCTATTATAGTTTATTATCCCACCAAAAACATAAGACCATTTACTTTTCGTATAGAGTTAGAGCAAGCTTCTAACTCTACACGATTCCTGTCCAGGAAAATGACTATTTTTAAAATCTAATAATGCATAATGATAATTATTAATAATGCAGTTTAACTTATTATCAAAATCGGTTACGAGACTCTTTTGAGTGTTTTTCGCTATTGCTAAAAGTTTAAGATTTGGCCCTAGAGGCACTCTTGAAAAACACCCTGTATAACTTGGTTCTGACTGAGATCAGATGTATACTGTTTTCACAAATATTGTTTGTTATTCTCATAAGAGTTTATATTTTAATGTTTGGTTGATGGCTGCGCGAAAAAAAAAAACGGCACCAACCTCCCATACAAAATCGGCATAGTCTTTTATTTAAGAAGTTTTTTATAGCTGCCTAATTTGGATTTATTTTTTGTAACAAAACCAAAATTAAACTTACGCCTACAAAACAACATCAAAAGCAGTCAAGCCTTAATAAAATGCAAATGATATTATATAAGAGCAATCAATATTAAAACTAGATCACAACCAGTTTCAACGTAATTTTGCACCTTATCCTAACGTATTAAGATTTATTTTCCGATAGTTATATTTGCGGGCCTGTATTACATCGTAGGTAAAGTATATTTTACCAATTAATTCTTCGAAACCTGAGACGTAGACAAGTGACTCTCTGTTGGCGAACGCTCGTTACGATATCGAAATCTTAAATTACCTACTTATTGAGTCATTATTATAAGCTAGTTGTAAGTGAATACTTAGTTTTAAACATTAGAAATCATGAAATATATTTTGTAGAAAGAAATGATGGAAAATCATAGACAACGACGTTATTTTATTAGGTTTGAATGGTTTTATGACTTTTTATTTGAGACCGACATCCTAACAAAGCATGAAAGAACTTATTTCTAAATGAATGTAAGTTTTGTAGTTGTAGTAGTTATTAAGTTTGAAAGTTAAACTGATATTTCATCGATTAATTCATCAACGATTAATTTATTTTGTACCATAATTCTACATCGCGAAGAAAAAAATATTCAACCGTTATTCGATTCAAAATGTTTATAAATTGAAGGTTGTATGGTTAAAAATTTACTATTAAAAACAACTTTTTTTTTTCTTGAAGTAGGTTCGCTGACTATTTATATTTTAATTACATTCTTTGGTTCTGCATAATCTAATAACTTCCAGCATCTCTCATTTGAAAACGCTTACGAATAGAATTTGTCTAGTCGTCTCAAATCTGAATAATGTAGGCACTTTTAGTAATATTAAGTCCGGTTATGTATTAAGTAATAGTTAGTATGGTTTCACCGAGTTTGCATATAATATTGTCAACTTTCTTCATCTCAGCGAAAGTTCGGTTCGATGACATACTCATAGGCTAGTCGGTTATTGTGTAACCAATGGCTGTATTTTCGGAAGTTTATTTGGAAATGCTTTTGTCTAGTATTTTTAAGGATTTGTTTTGTAATATTCAAAGCCTTGTTGAATGAGCGGAAGTATTAAGAGCTTTTTACTCGAATACTGAAAAGCTAGTTAGTTTAAGTGGTACTTATCATTTGTGTGTGTGTGAAGCGCTCGTGGCGTAGCTTGCTTAGACGTACTTATTTGATCGTTGAAGTTAAGCAGCGTTGTGCGCTGTCACAATTTGGATGGGTGACCGCAAGTGGCATTACCAGCTGAGCGCTTCCGTACTTCGGAGGGCACGTTAAATTGTCGGTCCCGGCAAGTTCAATTTTTTTCCTAAATAACAAAATAATTTCCAAAATACTAGACACATGGATCTACTGATACATAATGTATGTAACTTATTTTTGGTCGTGACTGTATTTAAATTAAAGTTTGCAATTTAATAATTTCCTCAGACATAAGTGTAGGAAATGTAATAAACTTTAACAGTTCGGAAAATTGTTGCGTTTTCCGGTAATTTCTTACAAATTGTAATAAAGTCGTTATTCGTCCAGGTTATTACTAAATCAATTACAAAATATGTAAATATGTAAATATGTAAATCTTGATAGGGTTTATATATTTGAACCTTTTGGGGTTGAGACCCTGGGTCCGTGGGGTACCGGGGCCCATCGCGTTTTCAAAATTCTTTCAGGGCATCTTATCGAAGCGACGCGTGATCCCAAGTCTGGCACTTTTTTGGCTCAACATATCAGCATTGCCATCCAGCGCGGTAATGCCGCCAGTGTCTTGGGCACGCTTCCGTCTGGCAGTGGCTTGGATCAGTTGAGCTACCTATAGATCGTTTCTAACGATCCTTAGGTGGCTCAACTGGTTCTTTTTGTATTTTGTATTTTATTCTTTTATGTAAATATGTAGTAGTTTAGTTTCTGTAAGTACAATAATAATAAGCAAAAAAAAAAAAAAATTACAAAAGGTAATTTGAGCAACGTTATCAAAATATGACATGAATTTGCTATACCTAAACAAAAGAAAATTGTTTAAAAAAACGAAACGAAACAGTATCACATATTTGTGATACTGTTTCGTTTCGTTTTTCTTTAATTTACAACAAAAAAATAATAGCAATTCCTAACTAAAAAAAATTTTTAATTTAAGTAAATTAGGTGATTTATTTATTTTCACAATTCGATAGCGCTCGTGGCGTAGCTTGCTTAGACGTTCCTGATAGAGCGACGTTCTGACCGCTCACAATTTGGATGGGTGACCGCAAGTGGCATTAACAGCTGAGCGCTTCCGTGCTTCGGCGGGCACGTTAAATTGCCGGTCCCGGCTTTGTAATCGTTAAGCCATGACGGAGGCCTTTAGGCGGCCTAAGGACTCCGTCACCAGAGATAGCCATACGAACTTACTTTGCTTTATAATTCAACATCTAAATAGCGAGTGAAGCAAGGAGCTTGCATACTTCACGGTCGAAGCTTTCTACTTCCTACAATCATTGGATTTCATGTTCAACTATCTCTCAATTAGATGACGTTTACATTGCAATTTTCTTTCACCTTGATACATCTATTCAATATCATTACAGACAAGATTATAGTTCTTTATAACATATTTAGATTATAATAGGTACCTATACCATTTAGGCCTTTATTACTATACTTATTCTTGTATTCTTAACATTATTATAATAGATGATTTATATAGTGTCACGAGGCAATATAGTATTATACTTATTCTTATACCTTTATGTGGTAGGTATCTACTCTAATTTTGGTACCATTCGATCAAAGATGTGGGTAAAATCTAATAGATAGTACTTATTATAAAAGTGAGTACTTACCTACTTGCTTACGAACTGATTTGAAAAATTATAAAATAATTATACTTCGATGCTACGAAGAAAGTGATTTTTAGTTATCGTTTAAATATAAGTTTTTAATAGTTTCTAAGTAAAAAAAGCTTTCAGCTTTTTAATAAGATAAAAAAAATCTTATTTATTCATTTTCATATTATACTTTTCTAATTCTAAAACTAAAGAGATGATACTAAAATCTTACCTTAGAAAATTCCGCAGGAACAATTCCAAAAAACTCCGCACCTTAAAGTTCCAATAATTCCGTTCAAACTATCAAAAACAGCTTAGCCCGTTGACTGAATCACATTTTCCGTCAATCAAAAATGGTTCATCATAACACCGACTCAAGTAAAATGCGTCCTCTCCCCACGAGAGTCAAGACGAGACTGGCCTGCTTATGCCCAAGTAACTTGCAACTTGCCTATCACCAGGTATGGATTTAGTCATGTTGAATAATTAATTTATTCCGAAAGATATTTCACGAATTTAGTAATAGGTTATGCTAATTATTATCTAATTTAGTAATATCCGATAGTTTACCATTTCTACGAAAAGAAAGCTATGGGACTTAGTTGTTTTAGGTAGAGAAAATATTTAAAATACTAGGCGTGTTAATAGGTACCTACCTATTACAGTTTTATATAATATTAGGATGGACTAAAACTGTAGCGATATAAGATTATTATTTATTAAGTTATTTTCATTGGGTTTCATCATAGTTTTATGATAGTTCTCACGCTATAGTCTGTGAGTCTTCTGTTTGTTTTTAAATATTATGTACCTAGCTATTTTCCTGTGTGTGTTTTTACCAAATAAATGTGTATCTATCTATCTATCTATAGTTCTCTGAATTATTTTTGATGTCATTGAAACGTTTAAGTTTGTAAATGAAAATCCCAACATTTATTTTATGTATGTGGTCCTCTGAAGATGTCTAAGTGAGTAATCAGAAGTAGCTCCAAATACGTATTTGGCACAGAAGGCTTAAAAAGATCGCTAAAGCAGAATCACAATATGAAATTAACTATAATGGCGTCTCTTTTCACCCTCAGCCAATGAAAATGCCACTCTTGCGATTCTGCAATAGCGACCTTTTTATGGAAAAAAAATCCATTGATGCACCACCGGGATTCGAACCCACAACCTTCAGATCTAAAGTTGACGCACTATTCCACTGGGCCAAAATATTTATAAAGCTTAACAAAATTATGAATTAGCTCAATATAAATTATTATTTCCAAATTCGTCCCTGCACCGTCGCACCCTGTAGACAGGTTATTTTTTCACCAACTATGTATTTAATCGTCATGGGAACATTTTTTATACATCCTGCGATATAGGTCAACAGGTAGGTTACTTTTTAAAGATGCTATTAAAATGTTTCGTACTGGTTATGGTTGGGACTTACCTGCATGGTATGCAGTGCATACTGAAAATTTACTTAGTAAAGTATAGACAAGTCGCAAACGCGTATAGCGTAAGACGTTTTGCGATATTAAAAAACTCTAAAATATACCTCCCTATTTCAAATATTTAGTATTCTATTTCAAGAAAAAAAAAAATCACTCTACTGAAAATTCACTTAACTAAATCTCTAGACAAGTTCCAAATGCGTATGTGTAAATAGCGGTAGACGTTTTACGATATTGAGAACTCTTAAATATTTAGTAGGTTTTGGAAAAGATTGTTGGAGGAAATTAAATATTCAATTTATCAAATATTTGGCCTATAGCGCAAATATAATTTAATATGTTAGTGTACAACAAAATCAGCGCCATAAATTTGTTATATTTAACTTCTTTTTGGAAATATATGGATACAGGATTTTATCGTGTAATTTTACCTTACCTATTTATAATGTCTGCTCGCGATCATGGCTCTTGTAACATAGCCAAAACGTCAGGATATTTAAATAAGGTAAAATTACGCGATAAAATCCCGAGTCCATATATTTTCAAATTAGTACATTCATTCTAGATTTTTTAGCGGCAAAATTAATAATTAAGTTTTGATGCTGGTGTGTTACACCTATAGGTGAGTACATTAAAAAAAACAACTCTCCCTCCCCCTCCACCTTCAGCGTCACCCCTCCCCCCCTTGAAAAGTGTCCCGTTTTACTGATTTTCTCAATTTTCAGGAAAACTATACAAGCTATGACAAAATGGTCAAAGACAAAATTAGTTATTAATAAATTACCTACAAATTAATATCAACATTTATTTTGATACGAGTTATAGTTTTCAAGCTATAGAGCGTCAAAGTTTATTAAAAATCTGTGCTTAGCAAATACACAGGAAACAGCAATATTTGTTATTTGTTACAATTAATGCGTTTATATATTGTAATTATTTTTTAAAATAAATCAGTATCGTCATGCTTATCTTTTAAAGTTTTTAACCGACTTCAAAAAAGGAGGAGGTTCTCAAAATTCATCGAAATCATTAATTATTTTAGTTTTTTTGTGCTTTTTTTTGTGTATTTTCAGCGATTACTCGAAGACGTTTGGACCGATTTGAAAAATTCTTTTTTTATTTGAAAGGGTATACTTTCCGATTAGTGTCCTAAAAATTTGGAAAGGATCTGTTGAGGATCTTCGGAGCTTCTTCTACTTGTTCGTATGCGGCATCCGGGTTATTGAAAACGTTTATCGTACCTTGCAAGTCGATTTTTTTACTAAGAAGAACAGACTGAACCTTTCCTTTGCTGTAGAATGCTGATGCAGTATCGCAACGACTTATTGTGGCAATGCATAAGCGCATTAATTGTAAGAAATAACAAATATTACTGTTTCCTGTGTATAATGTTCATTTTTGGTAGGCGCAGATTTTTGGTAAACTTTGACGCTATATAGCTTGGAAACTATAACTCGTATCAAAATAAATGTTAGTATTTATTTGTAGGCAATTTATTAAGAACTAATTTTGTCTTTGATCATTTTGTCCTAGCTTGTATAGTTTTCTTGAAAATTGAGAACATCTGCAAAACGGGACACTTTTCAAGGGGGGGAGGGGTGACGCCGAAGGTTGAGAGGGGGGGAGAGTTGTTTTTTTTAATGTACTTACCTATAGGTATAACACACCAGCATCAAAACTTAATTATTAAATTTGCCAAATTTTCCATACATTGAAATCTAGAATGAATGTACTAAATAGGAATAGTGATTGCGAAAGTTTAAAAAAGACTCTCTTTACTATGGCCATTCTCTTTATAACAACGGCTCAATGTAACAAAGCACAATAAAACAATAATCTTTGCAATTGAAATTCTACTCACTGCTTTTGGGAAACATATGTACGAGTATATGAATATTGAAATAAATAACTACCTATAACATTTTGGCAAGAACACATGAAGAAAACTTGGAAATAATTGATTTACTGAAACCTTGACACGTTTTTCATCACAATTTCTTCAGCGGTCATAAAACATTGCACTAAGTATGATTTGTTCATCTTGACGTTACTCTTCGTACGGAATGCTTGTGTCTGATGAATTGTCCATACAAACGTAGTTATTACCATAATTATTAAACATATTTTCATGACTTTATGCTGGGGTTCGAATCCTTCGAATCGAAAGTCGAGGAACTATGCCTCATCATCATCATCAGCCTATAGCAGTCCACTGCTGGACATAGGCCTCCCCTAATGAGCGCCATCGCGCCCTGTCTACAGCTTGACGCATCCAACTTGTGCCGGCAGCCTTTCGCAGATCGTCACTCCACCTGGCAGGAGGGCGTCCTACACTACGTTTGCCGAGGCGTGGTCTCCACTCGAGAACTCGTTTACCCCAGCGGTTGTCAGTTCTTCGGCAGATATGGCAACTCTGCCTACCATATTTTCTTAAGTAATTTCATAATGTATCGGGTTCCATCTCGTATTCAAAATTCTTTCAAGACATCTGATCGAAGCGACGCGTGATCCCAAGTCTGGCAGTTATTTGGCTCAACATATCAGCATTGCCATCCAGCGCGGTAATGCTGCCAGTATCTTGGGCACGCTTCCGACTGGCAGTGGCTTAGATCAGTTGAGCTACCTGTAGATCGTTTCCAACGATCCTTAGGTGGCTCAACTGATTCTTATTGTATTTTATAATGTTATGTAAAGTATTAGTTAAGTAAATATATATAGAATTTCATAAACATCTACCTACTTAGTCTTCATTTTTTACTAGAAGGTGCTAAATAAGTAAACATAAACTTTCTTCACGCCATCGTGTCCGCGTGTTATGTAACCAGATCTTAATTCTTGCGCAGTAATATCTTGAGTTGAGTGAACTTGAGCATAGTTCAAAACTTGACTACTGTAGTCCACTTTTGACGTTCATTTGATGGCCATGAATACGTTCTTTTTGTACAAATCATTTGTCAAAGTTTAAAAATAAGATCACATTGAAAAGCCCAAAAACTAGGTACTAATATTGTAAATGCGAAAGTTTGTGAGGATGTTTGGATGTCTGGAATCTGGATGTATAGATTTTTGATACTATGATTTTAATGAATCTTTGAATATACATAATTTATGACATGGAATAACACATAGGCTACTTTTTATTCGGCTAGGTGTCACGCGAGTGAAGCCGCGGGTGTAAGCTAGTAGGTACATGAACACTTTTTTCACTAGGTGACATTACAATGACGTCTGATTATGACCTGATTATGATTTTAACTCCGGGTACGAGTCGGCTTTTTGGCGGGAATTTGAGAAGTCAAGTTTCATTTTTGTTTTATTTTCCAAAACTTGTGTTTCTTCGAATGTTAATGTGTAATAATGGTGGATTATTATCCGTTAAGTGTTCGTGAACGTGCATAAGTGTGGGGAAGTGAAACAAAATTGGATAACATTGCTTTTCAAGTTCTCCCAAATAGTCCGTGTTGATGTTTCAGTAAAGCCCCACATCTTTACTGAGGCACAAGGGGAGGGGTGGGATATTATATTTATGTATTGTGTTATGTATTTATATATCTTATTTATCTATAAACTTGCAAGTTTATTTAATTACTTGACACTGGCTGAATGCATAACCGTGCGAAGCCAAAATGAAGAAAAAAAAAAAAAAAAAACTCCGGGTACAACTACAAAAAAAAAAAAAAAACACAAATTTCCATAAGGCTTCCCTAAGGCCCTAAGGCGCGCTTTTCTCTAAGATAGGGGGTAGTCAGATTTACGTCCAAATACAATGTTTGGTTGACTATACGACTATTTTATTAGTTATGTCATAGGTTCTCAACGTGGGCGATAACGCCCCCTTGTGGGCGTTTGAGACTTTCAGGGGGGCAGTAGAAGACCCAGAGAAAATTGGGGGGCGTTGAGATGAAGCAGAGGGGGCGATAATGTAGTCTAACATAGGCAAAATAAAACACCCTAATCCAGTGGTCGTCAAAGTGTGGCCGGATGGTATTGGTGCAGCCCGCGGCCAAGCAAACAATTTTGATAGATAATAGATAGTAATAGACCTAGTTGGAAAAGGGCAAGGCAATGATGATGATGATGAATGACCTACGTTGCTACAATAATAAGTATAATTGATTATAAAACTTCGAGATAGGGAAGGTCGCTTTGTTTGCTTGGTTTGGAGCTCGCTTTTCTCGCATATAGCTTCATGAGTAGGTATAATACGAGCAAAGTGAGTTTTGTCTGACCACAGAATAAAAACCGACAAGCAGTGAGCCTTTCTATGAGCACCGCAAACAAAATCAAGTGTCACATGTTACATTTGTCTTAAAAAATTTGGCTCGCTGCGCTCGCATTTCACTTCATAAGTAAGGTATATTGCGAGTAAAGTGAGTAAAGTCTAACCACAGAATATGAACCGATAAGCTAGCTTTTCTTTGAAAACTGCAAAAAAAAATCAAGTGTCACATATTGTATTTGACTTACAAAAATTCGGCTCGCTTCGCTCGCTTGGTTTGTAGCTCAATTCACTCGCATTTTAACGAGTAGTTATATTGCGAGCAAAGTGAGTTATCGCAGAATATAAACTGATAAGCAGCGAGTCTTTAAACCCCGCAAACTTATGATAAGTTTCAAGTTCGTTAGTACCTACTAGGATTTTAACCCCTTTAGAAATTTCGAAAAATCGTCAACTAAATAATTCAAGAATGTGCGGCCCGCAGTGATACCTCACAATGTCCTATGCGGCCCTTGACCAGAAAAGTGTGAGGACCATACCCTAATCACTATCACTAAAGTACCTAAAGATAAAATTAAAACAGTGGTTTTCGCACATACTGTTGGGGAAGATTTAATTTTAACAGCAGTTAAAGAAGTAATAGCCACTAAATAAAGTAAAGCCACTGTGCTCCAAAAAGGTGTTTAAAATTCGCGACAGATGGTAAGAAAAATAAAAAGTAGGTAAGATGGGGGGGGGGGGGGGGGGAGGCTCTAAAAAAAGAATATTTTCAAAGTGGGCGGTGGGGAAAATACTTAGCTTGGGGCTACATGATGCTGTGTGAAATGTCTAGCATTATTTATTTATTTACCTCTTACAAAGCTAAAACAAGATCACCTCTTATAATATTAGTAGTAATATAGGTATGGATTACTTTGTTCGCCCGTTGCGCCGCCCATGTCCGCATATTACGTAATGTAGCGTGCAAGTGTATGTTCTCAAGTTGAGCTTTTAAATTGAATAATTACCTCTTTGGTAGAGTCAGAAATTAGCGCTACTTACCCCCTTACTTATGAAAGACGTTTAAAGTTGAACACTGGTTAAACAACGTCCTGTCTCTATTCGTCACTATCCACAAATAAAGACAGGACGTTGTTTAACCACTGTTCAACTTTAAACATCATTCATGAGTAAGACCCTTATCATTTACACATCTCGTAGTTTTTTACATGCTTTGAATGAATTTCTAGTACACATCTAACATCAAATAGTAAAGACATTGCACAGTATCAAATGTCGAGGGGATTTTTTTTTACTACTAAGGTAGCAGACAAGCACACGGCCCACCTGATGGTAAGCGGTTACCGGTCGCCTATGGACGCCTGCGACACCAGAGGAGTCACACTCGCGCTGCTGACCCTTTGAAAGAGGAATCACTGCGCCGACAACACAAGACAAGAGGTCGGAGGTACTTCCCCAGTCAGGATGCTCCAATATAGAGTGAGAAAAACCCACTATGCCCTTCCTCTCTCCTAGCCTCTAGCCTCTAGATATGTATAAAATCAACGAATGGTAAGGTAAGACACCATGCAGACACTCAGTGTATACATAAACGGTCTTACTTATGAAAGATGTTTAAAGTTGAACACTGGTTAAACAACATCCTGTCTTTGTGGATAGTGACGAATAGAGACAGGACGTTGTATAACCAGTGTTCAATTTTAAACATCTTTCTTAAGAAAGGGGGCTAGTGTCTACATGATGTCCACCGCCGCGACACTTAGTTGCAGATAGTGATGGTGTCGCTAGAGTGTTCGTGTTTGCAAATTACTACCGACTAGTGTCGACATTTGTGTCGAGTGTCAGTGTCGTCGCGTATCCTCACCACAGAACACAAAAAACGCTTATTATAGAAATAGAAATAGAAAAAAGTTTTGTTTTCGCCACTACGGTATATACACACAAATCAGAAATGCTACATTACAGTGACAAGAAAATAAGGCTAACCCTCAGCATTTGCTCCAGCAGCGCCATGGCTGTTAGAGCGCTAGTTTTCAGTGGTGCCGAAATGAGTAGCGCATCAACTACTAACGCTTCTGATTGATTGATATGTGATTCCACTGGTTCAAAGAGATCTTTATTATGGTGAGGTGATCCTGACCATAATAAAGATCTCTTTGAACCAGTGGAATCAAGCGAGGCTTATCAATTAAAAACAATGCCTACTCAATACTCAAGTATGTACTCAAGGTGGTCCGCCATTGAGTAAAAACTCGAAGAGGCGTCATTTCACTTTCATCTGCCTGCAGGCATGAAAGCTGCTCGCAATCGGGTCGAGGTACATTTTCTTTGGTTGTTGTAGTGTGGCCATCATTTAAGACTTTTTAAAGACTTTCTAGTAGAGTAAGTAAGTAAGCTCGTGGCCAACTCTGTTGACGGAGTTTTTAGGCCGCCTAAGGCTGCGTTTCCATTGACGCGGAGCTGTGCGGAGATGAGCGGAGAATAGCGGTGAAAAGTGGTGAGTGTTTCCACTGAAGCAGAACAACGCTTCGCTCTCCTAGCTACCCTCCGCAACGCACCGCCCCGCTGTGCTCCGCTCCGCATCACCTCGCTTATTTTATATGAATATCCGTTCAGTTCTGCCCCGCTCCGCTCGTGCTGTTTCCATTAACGCGGAGCAGAGATTTCGAGCATAGTGATTGGTCAATTCATGCACCGCTAAGCACCGCTCCGCCCAGCTCCGCGTCAATGGAAACGCAGCCTCAGGCTTCCGTCATGGCTTAGCGACTTAAAAGCCGGGACCGACAATTTAACGTGCCTTCCGAAGCACGGAAGGGCTCAGCTCGTAATGCAACTTGCGGTCACCCATCCAAATTGTGACCGCGTACAACGCTGCTTAAATTCAACGATCTATCAAGAACGTCTAAGCAAGCTACGCCACCAGCGCTTCAGGCTGAGAGTAGAGTAGAGTAATCTATGGTTTATGCAGAGATTTATTAATAAAGTATTTGAGTCTTAGCTAGACTATCAAACAGCAATTGATTTTTATCACGTTTTTATAAAGTCAATTTCTTGTTTATAAATTCATATGTATCCGGGTATTTATCACGTAATATACCTTTTATTTAGCTCAACGCCGCGACGTTTCGAATGTATTGCATTTATGTGATAAGTACCCTGATGCGAAAGTTAAAAAAAAAACAATTTTTTGTTTGTCTGTCTGTCTGTCGTTCCCGGTGGAATATTGCAACTCAAACGAGCACTTCCCGATTATCTATTTGGCTGAAACTTTCAGGGTAGCTCACAACTCATAGACAGTGCATTCTAAAAAAAAAAACGTGGTTTTTGATATTTATTCTTTTTACTCGTTTATTTATTGAAATGATTTTATATAGATTATTATTGTTTAACTTTACCTACTAAAGACCGTCATTAAACATGGTTAAGTCCAAAACTTACTTCTGCCGCTCTACTTATAAACTTCACTCAACTTCTGTTAAAATTGAAACATCGTTTAAATTTAAACTATTGCAATCCTTTTTTGTTTGATAGTGACAAATAGTGACAGGGTGAATTTTGGGCATTGTCTAACCAGTGTTCAAGTGGAGCGGCGTTTGTAAGTAAGGCCTTTGACTCACATTAGAAATGAAAAATCTTATCAAAATTTTTAATTCCGACGGGATTTGACGGGACGGAAAAAAAAAATTAAAAAGGCCTTTGATTATCAATTTTTATAATCCTCTTTTTTGAGTTTTCGATACAAAGCAGATTATTCTAAGAAATGGTCACCCTGTTAGATCCACTTGTTGTACCCACTATGACGTAATACCAGCGTAACTAGACGATAGGCAATTGTAAATGGAATTCGATAGTAATTATTAGGTAATGACGAACTCCGGGTTAATTACGGGGTAATTTAATTATAACTGATGTAGAGATAATGATGACGTAATTAATATTAGGGGTAATTTATTAATCAGCAGTTGAAACGCGTTGAAAATGTAATTTATTTAAATGACAAGTGGTTTTATTGGATAGTTTTGACCGAAAGTTGTAGGTTTGAATCCCGGAATGAACATTAAATAACGAATTATACCGAATTATACCATGAATGAATGAATGAATAAATGTACGTACACTTACAAAATAAACTTAAAGAGGCCGGCGACAGTCGAATGTCCATAAAAGTCAAAAGTCAAAAGTCAAAAGTCAAATTAATTTATTCAATAAGATCACTAGTGTACCACTTTGAAACGTCTTAAGAGCTAGGTGATTCTACTCCTGTCCATACAAACGTAATACCAAAATCCTACTATCCTACTAATATTATAAAGGCGAAAATCTGTGTGTGTGTTTGTGATTGTTTGTTACCACGTATCTCTATAACTACTAAACCGATTTTGATAAAATTTTAAACGTACTTAGATAGTTTAGGTTCCGGAATAACACAGGCTAATATTATTTAAGAAAATCATGCTGTTTTTTTAACCGCGTGGCGCAGCAAGTAATTTAGTATTAAAGCATATTTTTGTTACTTAAGAGCCAGTATACAATTTCGCGCTCGACAAAATCAGCGCTCGGAGGGACAAAAGTTGCTAAATTCTAACACCCGATGAACAGCGCTCCGTTTCTTAGACTAAACGGTTTTGGTAATTTTCATGTGATTGATTTATTTGCGATAGTAAAAACACTTTTTGGGTACCTAGGTACTTAGGTAGGTATAGGTATAACACAAAACAAAGTCGGGTTAGTTACACCTTGAATACAAAAAATAAATGTTTGTTTCTTTGTCCCATAAACCATATTGTGCTGATCTGATGGAGTCAGGAGCTTTTCAACAGAACTCCTCAGTAAATAGTCCGATTGAGTTGAAACTTGGATCTCAGCATGTCGGTCAAGTTCCGACTACAATGAAATAATATGGTGACAGCTAGCTCATCTGATGATGGAGTCAGTACCAGTTCCATGGAACTTTTTAATGATATGGGTATCAAATGACAGGGCTTGATGAGCGCAACACAATGCTGATCTGATGATGGAGCCAGGACCTGCTCCATGGAACTTTTTAATGATATGGGTATCAAATGAAAGGGCTTGATGAGCGCAACACAATGCTGATCTGATGATGGAGTCAGGACCTGTTCCATGGAACTATTTAATGATATGGGTATCAAATGAAAGGGTTTGATGAGCGAAACACAATGCTGATCTGATGATGGAGTCAGGACCTGCTCCATGGAACTTTTTAATAATATGGGTATCAAATGAAAGGGTTTGATGAGCGAAACACAATGCTGATCTGATGATGGAGTCAGGACCTGCTCCATGGAACTTTTTAATAATATGGGTATCAAATGAAAGGGCTTGATGAGCGCAACACAATGCTGATCTGATGATGGAGTCAGGACCTGCTCCATAGAACTTTTTAATGATATGGGTATAAAATGAAAGGGCTTGATGACTGCAACACAATGCTGATCTGATGATGGAGTCAGGACCTGTTCCATGGAACTTTTTAATGATATGGGTATCAAATGAAAGGGATTGATGAGCGAAACACAATGCTGATCTGATGATGGAGTCAGGACCTGTTCCATGGAACTTTCTAATGATATATGGGTATCAAATGAAAGGGTTTGATGAGCGAAACACAATGCTGATCTGATGATGGAGTCAGGACCTGCTCCATGGAACTTTTTAATGATATGGGTATCAAATGAAAGGGCTTGATGAGCGAAACACAATGCTGATCTGATGATGGAGTCAGGACCTGTTCCATCGAACTTTATAATGATATGGGTATCAAATGAAAGGGTTTTATGCGCGAAACACAAAGCTGGGTTAGTATTTACTTTTGATTTCGATTTTTGATGTTTGATTTTTCATTTTTAATCTTGATTTTAATTTTAAAATCAAAATCAGGAAATAAAAATCAAAATAAAAATCCGAGATCCGAGAATCGAGAAATGAGAAACAAGAATCAAGAATCAAAATCAAAAATATAAAAAAAAAAATTGAAAATCAAAATCAAGAACTACGAATCCGAGATACAACATCCGAGAATCGATTATCGAAAATTGAAAATCAAGAATCAAAATCAAGAACCAAGAACCCGATATCCAAGATCCGATAATCAAGAATTGAGACTCGAAAATCAAAAATCAAGAATCCGAGATCCGAGAATAGAGAAACTAAAATTGAAAATCAAGAATCAAGAATCAAAGTTCAAGTCAAAATCAAGAATCAAAGTCAAAGTAAACCCCGACCCAGCTTTGTGTTTCGCTCATCAAGCCCTTTCATTTGATACCCATATCATTATAAAGTTCCAGGGAACAGGTCCTGACTCCATCATCAGATCAGCATTGTGTTTTGTTCATCAAGCCCTTTCATTTTATACCCATATTATCATTAATAGTTCCATGGAACAGGTCATAACTCCATCATCAGATCAGCATTATGTTTTGCTCATCAAGCCCTTTCATTTGATACCCATATGATTAAAAAGTTCCATGAACCAGGTCCTGACTCCATCATCAGATCAACACTGTGTTTCGCTCATCAAACCCTTTCATTTGATACCCATATCATCAAAAAAATCCATGGAACAGGTCCTGACTCCATCATCAGATCAGCATTGTGTTGCGCTCATCAAGCCCTTTAATTTGATACCCATATCATTAAAAAATTCCATGGAACAGGTCCTGACTCCATCATCAGATCAGCATTGTGTTGCGCTCATCAAGCCCTTGCATTTGATACCCATATTATTAAAAAGTTCCATGGAGCAGGTCCTGACTCCATCATCAGATCAGCATTGTGTTTCGCTCATCAAACCCTTTCATTTGATACCCATATATCATTAAAAAGTTCCATGGAACAGGTCCTGACTCCATCATCAGATCAGCATTGTGTTGCGCTCATCAAGCCCTTTCATTTGATACCCATATCATTATAAAGTTCGATGGAACAAGTCCTGACTCCATCATCAGATCAGCATTGTGTTGCGCTCATCAAGCCCTTTCATTTGATACCCATATCATTATAAAGTTCGATGGAACAGGTCCTGACTCCATCATCAGATCAGCATTGTGTTGCGCTCATCAAGCCCTTTCATTTGATACCCATATCATTAAAAAGTTCCATGGAACAGGTCCTGACTCCATCATCAGATCAGCATTGTGTTTCGGTCATCAAGCCCTTTCATTTGATACCCATATCATTAAAAAGTTCCAGGGAACAGGTCCTGACTCCATCATCAGATCAGCATTGTGTTGCGCTCATCAAGCCCTTTCATTTGATACCCATATCATTATAAAGTTCGATGGAACAAGTCCTGACTCCATCATCAGATCAGCATTGTGTTGCGCTCATCAAGCCCTTTCATTTGATACCCATATCATTATAAAGTTCGATGGAACAAGTCCTGACTCCATCATCAGATCAGCATTGTGTTGCGCTCATCAAGCCCTTTCATTTGATACCCATATCATTATAAAGTTCGATGGAACAGGTCCTGACTCCATCATCAGATCAGCATTGTGTTGCGCTCATCAAGCCCTTTCATTTGATACCCATATCATTAAAAAGTTCCATGGAACAGGTCCTGACTCCATCATCAGATCAGCATTGTGTTTCGGTCATCAAGCCCTTTCATTTGATACCCATATCATTAAAAAGTTCCAGGGAACAGGTCCTGACTCCATCATCAGATCAGCATTGTGTTGCGCTCATCAAGCCCTTTCATTTGATACCCATATCATTATAAAGTTCGATGGAACAAGTCCTGACTCCATCATCAGATCAGCATTGTGTTGCGCTCATCAAGCCCTTTCATTTGATACCCATATCATTATAAAGTTCGATGGAACAAGTCCTGACTCCATCATCAGATCAGCATTGTGTTGCGCTCATCAAGCCCTTTCATTTGATACCCATATCATTATAAAGTTCGATGGAACAGGTCCTGACTCCATCATCAGATCAGCATTGTGTTGCGCTCATCAAGCCCTTTCATTTGATACCCATATCATTAAAAAGTTCCATGGAACAGGTCCTGACTCCATCATCAGATCAGCATTGTGTTTCGGTCATCAAGCCCTTTCATTTGATACCCATA
The DNA here is from genome assembly GCA_958496255.1 of Camptogramma bilineatum. Classification (NCBI taxonomy): domain Eukaryota; kingdom Metazoa; phylum Arthropoda; class Insecta; order Lepidoptera; family Geometridae; genus Camptogramma; species Camptogramma bilineatum. The sequence continues at coordinate 8,686,981 of OY292473.1, read as the reverse complement.
TCATTAAAAAGTTCCAGGGAACAGGTCCTGACTCCATCATCAGATCAGCATTGTGTTGCGCTCATCAAGCCCTTTAATTTGATACCCATATCATTAAAAAGTTCCATGGAACAGGTCCTGACTCCATCATCAGATCAGCATTGTGTTGCGCTCATCAAGCCCTTTCATTTGATACCCATATTATTAAAAAGTTCCATGGAGCAGGTCCTGACTCCATCATCAGATCAGAATTGTGTTTCGCTCATCAAACCCTTTCATTTGATAGCCATATCATTAAAAAGTTCCATGGAACAGGTCCTGACTCCATCATCAGATCAGCATTGTGTTGCGCTCATCAAGCCCTTTCATTTGATACCCATATTATTAAAAAGTTCCATGGAGCAGGTCCTGACTCCATCATCAGATCAGAATTGTGTTTCGCTCATCAAACCCTTTCATTTGATACCCATATCATTAAAAAGTTCCATGGAACAGGTCCTGACTCCATCATCAGATCAGCATTGTGTTGCGTTCATCAAGCTCTTTCATTTGATACCCATATCATTATAAAGTTCGATGGAACAGGTCCTGACTCCATCATCAGATCAGCATTGTGTTTCGGTCATCAAGCCCTTTCATTTGATACCCATATCATTAAAAAGTTCTAGGGAACAGGTCCTGACTCCATCATCAGATCAGCATTGTGTTGCGCTCGTCAAGCCCTTTAATTTGATACCCATATCATTAAAAAGTTCCATGGAACAGGTCCTGACTCCATCATCAGATCAGCATTGTGTTGCGCTCATCAAGCCCTTTCATTTGATACCCATATTATTAAAAAGTTCCATGGAGCAGGTCCTGACTCCATCATCAGATCAGCATTGTGTTTCGCTCATCAAACCCTTTCATTTGATACCCATATCATTAAAAAGTTCCATGGAACAGGTCCTGACTCCATCATCAGATCAGCTTGCTGTCACCCTATTATTACATTATTAGTTACACAACAATTCAGATCATTATTCTGCTTTAACGGCCTTTTTAGCCCCGCAGAAAATATTTAAAAATAGGTAATTAATAACTTAGCAACCAATGTATCAAACGCTCCTATTTCGCTATATTCTTCGTAGCCGGCGACGTGCTTTGCGAGTCGACTCAGTGCGAGCTCCGGGATGCAAAGCGATACGTCCACCCCCTAGAAGCGCTCGGCGCGGTCTGCTTGCGTCGAGTAGATAGGGTAGTAGATACGACGCGTTTTAGGTTGTTTTAAAAGATTTTTCATTGCCAATTTTTTAATCTTTTTGCATTTTTTTTTTCAGAAAAGGATTGATTTTGAACTCAAGTTTATTTCTGTTTTGTTAATTTTACGAACAAGAGTTCTAAGTCAGTTCTAAGTAGCCAAAATCAAAAGCAATTCTTTGGCCGTTTTCTCGAAATTTGGACTAAGTTAAAGATTTTTTTACTCAAAAACTAAATAAAGGTAGTAAAAAGTGATCCATTTAATAGTTTGGTTGACTATCACAGCAAAACATCGTAATTTTTTTATACCATTTGGACGTCAAAATGATTCGTAAATATGGTGATTTCTAAACCTCTTACACCAAAAATTCACAAAACAGTCGCCGGTTTGAGGTCGATTAATCAAAAAGAAATAATAAAAATACAAAAGTAGCTCATTTAATAGTACAAAATTGAAATGATATTTCATGCTGTGCCATAATTTTTTTATAAATACAGTGTTTTCATTGAAAAATCCTGCCCCAAAACATCACGTAAATCAGAAAATTTTGTCTAATGCCTCTTAAGTATAAAGGTAAGTAGGTATGCGTTTCTTTTCATTTGTTCTGTAGTAAGTTTTTTGGAACAAAAGTGTAACAGCAACCTAGACAAAAACCGCCAAAATAATCAGCAAGATTATGAAAAACTCTACATAAAGAATGACAAAGCGACTCGTGACTGCAGTGTGTCTCTCCATGAATTTTAATACATCAATCCTGTTTGATCTAGATTTACGCGATTACCTTGACATGTTGGTACAGTCAACTTGACGAGCTTGACTTTATAACTATTTACATTTAAACAATGTGGCTAAATTAAAAGTAAAAAAAAAAGACTTTTAAGTGGAGCAAATTTTCTGCACTCTCGAGGTGCATTTCTGTTCATAACTCAGATCCTAGACAAATCCTAAACAAAATTTTGTGGCACCAATCGGAAAATATAACCTTTCAAACAAAAAAAGAATTTTTCAAATCGGTCCTGGCGTCTTCGAGTAATCGGTGAACATAAAAAGATTCTGACGACTTGAGAACTTCCTCCTTTTTTCGAGTCAGAAGTCTCTAACTATTTTGAGCAATATAGAATTTAAATAAATAAATAAATCTCACTCTGTCTATCAAAGACCACAGGGCTGTATCCGTGAGAATCTACAGGGTGTTGAAAGATATTGGCAATTCTGTTTAATAACCGTACAAAGTTTTGTGAAATTCTGATTTTATGGTTAAACAATGCGTAGACTGTGTCATTATTTAGCGTGAAATTAATTATCGTTTCATCTTTGGTTCGAAAGTCGGCTCAAACAGCGTTCAAAGCTTTTTAAATTAAATATTCATATACGTCATTCAGATTTTTTTGAAAATTCCACAATATCTTAGTAGGTACTCCTCCGCTAATCTATACCAAAAAAGTTTCGTCAAAATTTTCACGCTAAAGCCACCCAACCACCCATTTTCCACAGCCTAGCCTTACTATGCCAGGCTAGTCAGGGCAAGGAACTTCGTATTAGTAATATACGTAACAAGGAAAGCATGAATCATAAAAACTTCTACTTATTTTTTTTTTTTTGTAAAAACTTCATGGTTGGTTTTTCTTTATATTAGACATTATTTTGACAGTTTGGGAAAGAGAACGCACGAGTTCGGGAAAGGTAAAAAAAAAAGCACGAGTGTGTAATAGATAGCCCACATCCCGAACGCTATACGTCCCTGCAATACGCCACTTTTTGAGCAACTGTATTAAAAAATGTACTTATTATCATTTGCAATTCAATGACGATAAGTCACGTGGTCAGAACGATGATAGAAAGAGATTCGATACGAAGCGCTTGTCGATCGAGCGAGCGAAGCGAGCGAAGATCTTAGTGGTAAGTTGGGCGATTTTGCTTTGTATGTTTGTATGTTTGTATGTTTGTATGTTTCACGAATTGTTGTTCGAGCATAACTGTCGAACCGTTCATCCAATCTGCATGAAACTTGGTAGGTCAATAGGTTGTGGTAAGGAAATTTACGGTGGAGCATATGAGCTTAATCGATGAAGGGGTTGTGAAGATATTGGGTTCCCAAGGGGGTAAAAAATTATGAAAGTTACACAAATATATTGAGTGGGGTGTCATACGAAAGGGCTTATTTTGTACATTCCAAAATGGTTTTTATTTTTAATCTAGGATGTATAGTTTTTGAAATACGACCAAAGACCAAAAACTACGAAACCAGAGCTGCAAGAGCTCCCGTTTCATAGAGTTTCGATGTCTTCGTAGCTCATTGACTGGTCGGTCTTAAAAAGAGAGTGGCATCATTGCGGTTTAGTTTGCAATGATTTTAGATGCTACTTGATTTATTTTCATGATTAAAAAATTTTGATAAAAAATGAAAATAATTGGGGTAAAAAAAGTTAAGTAAACAAATATATTGAGTGCGGTGTCAAATGAAAGGTCTTTATTTGTACATTCTAAAATAGTTATTATTTTTATTCTAGGACGTATACTTTTAAAAATACGACGAGAATTCATAAATATGAAATAAATGAAAAATTAGACACGACATTATGTATTGCATGCATGCTAGTATTTTTTACCATGAAGAGCTAGTGCAATAGGCATACCCGGCAGTAGTAGCACTTGAAATTATAGGGGTAGTCAGAAGAAAGTCCAAATGTTGGCCATCTACGGTGCGCGAGATCTCAGTTCGGGGCGAACTACTAGTAGGTAATAATGGTGCCTTTTTGTAGCGTTCTAGCATATGGGTTTCACGCCTACAGTTCTTGACGCAACGATTTATTGAGCAAGACATTGCCTAGTTTCCATAAACTAGGTTAATAACTAATTCGCATCTATTTACCATACAAAACACCAAATCGGCTATGAACGTGCATCGCATCTCAATCGACGTAGTGTGAACGGCACGTAATAATTACCTACTGCTGCAATATTGTACGTGGAATTATTACTGTGGAAATTTGAACAGGCTCACCGCGATGATAACACGGTAACATAAAATATGTAGGGGAAAGGACGTAAACTATAAGTACCTACCTACTCTGCAAAATTGATCAAGAAACACCCTGTTGATTAAGAAATTAAGTAGGTATAGATTATTTCAAATACTTAAGTACCTAATTCAATTTTATGCTGTGAGTAGGTACCTAAATTGCAACTATTGTCATAAACACAGAACAGAAAAAACGCTCGCTTATCTTATTCTCAATTCTGTTGTCATAAAAGAGGAGAAAGCATTACAAAAACGACATAAAAGCCATCTGTTGGCAAGTAGCAGAACTAAGCAAATCACAGTTTGTTATTTATTCACTAGGTGGCGCTTTAAACAGAACCATCTACCGGCGAGTAGTGGTACAACTTAAAGGTCGTACGTGCAATCAAGTTAGGTCTTACCTGAATATTTCAAATTGTACTGTGAAAAATTCATAGATGGCGTTGCAAGCTCATATTTTTTTTTTACTTCGCTGAAAAAAGGTCAACTTTCTGAAGAAAATCTTCGAATCGGAAGATTATTATTATTGATGATTATTATTATATTGAATAATTCACGGAATGCATCCGTGTGAATCCAACAGCAGATAAAAATTTAATACCTACCTACCTAGGTAAAAGATTCCTGTTAACATACCTAATATTTAAATTATATAATAATAAATAAATAATAATAAATAATGCTGGACATTTCACACAGCATCATGTAGCCCCAAGCTAAGCAGACCTTGTGTTATGGAAACCACATAACTGATATACTACTTAAATACATTTTTTTTTGTAAATAAATACTTAATATACATAGAAAACACCCAGACCCGAGACAAATATTTGCAGATCATACAAACATTTGTCCCGCGGCGGGGATCGAACCCGCAACCTCCTGCGACACAGGCGGGCCTTCACCCACTGCGTCACAGAGGTCGTCATATAGTAGGTACCTACCTAATCATTTTAATCAAATATTACATAGTGAATATTGTAGGTACCTAGGTACCTATATTACACAAATGTACACTATCTAATGTACCTACTATGACGTCATAATAGCGTAGTCGTGTCCGCAGCCCCCCGGGACCCCGCCCCGCGCGTGCATTCTACTTGCGATGTAGGGTTGTCACAGCCAAGCAAAGTCTAATTTTAATAAGTTTTTAGATGGTTAATCAACAATTTAATGTAAGTACCTACTTAGATTAAAAAAATAATCTAAGTACCTACCTACTTATAAAAATCTTTTTAGATTTTATTTAAGTACCTACCTACCTACTTTGTTATTTTTTTATATGCAATATGCATTTTAGTCATCGAGTTGTGAGTTACCTACAGTGGCGGCCTTTGGGGGTGGCGAGCAGGGCACTCGCCCGGGGCCTCGCGCCTGTAGGGGCCTCGCGCAGCAAGCCGACTAGAGAAAATCTTTTATAAGCATTAGTAAACCTATCCGTTAAAGATAGACAAATTCTATTGTGAACTTTTCTTTTAACCTATAAAATAAGAACAATGCCTTCTACATTGTTTTGTTATTATCTCAAAAAGAATAGACAGCTTTTTTTTAGGAAAACTCCCAGTCAGCTATATTTTTTCCAACTTTTTCAACAATCATTATCATATTTCAACCAATTTACACAAAACCTAAACTAATTATACACCTACCCTTCCTCATGAACCACTCTGTCTGTCTATTGGTGAAAAAAACTAATAAAAATCCGTTCAGTAGTTTATGATTACGAAGGATTTTTTTTTAGAATATGTGCGCGACTCCGACTTTTCGTCATCAAAATTTCAATACCTACCTAGGAACTTTGGTAGGGCCTCGCAATGACTAGGCAGGTTCGGTCCCAGGGCCATGACACCTCACCCCCCCAAAATCTTTGATCCAGCATCCAGCATTATAATGTCTCAAATTCTTAAATGCTAGGAATTCTAAATTTTTCGTACAAACATTTTTAGCCCTTTTTATCCCGTCATATCAATGTGTCATTTGTCTTAAAAATATCGGCTCGCTTCGCTCGCATTTTAGCTTCATGTGTATTTTGCGAACGAAGTGACGAAAAAGTGAAATGTCTGACCGCAGGATAGAAACCGACAAGCAGCCAGCCTTTTCTTTGAGCACTGTAAGCAAAATCTAGTGTCATTATGTTACATTTGTCTTTAAAAAATTCGGCTCGCTTCGCTCGCATTGAAATTCATAGGTATTTTGCGAGAGTAGGGAGCTCCTCATTATTTTGCTAGCAAAGTGAAAAAAAAGTGCTAAAAAAATCGGCTCGCTTCGCTCGCCCCCCCCCCCCCCCCCGCTTTCCCTCAGCATAATATCGTGTGTCCCTTCCAAAAATCTTGGTCTCATGCCCGTCACTAGGAGCCTCGCAAAGATCTACCGCCCGGGGCCTCGCGATAGCTAAGGCCGCCCCTGGTTACCTAGGCTGAAAGTTTCAGCCAGATAACTAATCGGGAAGTGCTCAAAATATGAGTTGGAAGATTGCACCTGGAACGACAAACAGACAGACAAACAAGAAAGTAAGTAAGTACCTAACTGAATAAAAACGTGGTAAAATACCTACAATTTGAATTGCCGGGTTTTCATCCAGCGATTTATTTATTTGGGACACCCAACACAAAATCACTAAAAATTAAAAAAATCATGTAGCAATTGTTTTAAGCCTATATGCTTTGCTATTATACCTAGAGATAAAGTCGATGGCAGCAAAGTAGAAACGGACATCTGCATTTTTTCGAAAATGCTTTTTTTACAAAAATGAGCTTATTTTAACCTTATCTACAAGTCTGCATTAAAATAATTTCGAATTTCAAAATAATGAAGAAAATCTGGCACGTATAAAAAGACATCTACACACGAATTTTAAAAAACGTCGCAGTAGAAACGGACATTTACATATGACCGCCTTTACTTCGGAGCTTCGACAGGTGGCCCAAAAATGTGTACGACGTAAGCACGGACATCTACCACTTATCCGTTTATCCGTCGTACTTTTTGCATATATCCCAATCTAATTCATTTACTATTCTGTGTTTTATAAGGAAATTCATTAATTTTTCTTTAGATACACTATTTTACACATTGGTTTTATCAAATTTTTTGTTTTATTTTCAAATTAAGATGCAGAATATGAATTAATTCAGCTAATTGATCTACAAGGCAATTAAGATGTTTAGAGGGTCTTTTCATAAAAGTAGGTTAATACCATTTATTAAAACTACTTTAGAAAATATTTAGAATGTTCTTCAACTACATCTTCAGGTTTACAACAAATAAATTAAATTCGTGTAGAACCTTGCCATCTTTACACCATCATCTGTGGCATTTATTAGGTCCTCCCTTAATATTTTCACATATTTCCCCTACATCAAACCACTAGGTACTTAATAGTCTTTCTTAAACTTTCGTGATCACTATTCATATTGAAAATTTTATGGACACGGGATTTTATCGCGTAATTTACCTTATTTACGCGATAAAATCCCGTGTCCATAAAATTTTCAATATGACTAGGTACATAAGTTAATATTATTTACAGCTTACTGATCTTAGGAAATGACACACTTGAACATTGTTTGATTGATGATAAAGAGCGTTATCACTTACAACCTCTGCTAAAATACATTATAAGCCAAATGCTAGTCTAGCCAATTTAACTGTTTGCCCTCAATCACGCGCAATAACACCTATACCTCATGGATTTATTTCATTTGAAACAGAATCGCATTTGCTGGAACTTATTGCTGAGGATGATCATTTACGTTCATTCAATCCACAAATAACTTTACCATACATTTTAATCACTGATTCTAGTGCAACATCATCAGCAATGGTGCTTCTAGTGAAAGCTTTTCTCCTTCGGAGAAAACGATGTAAATTTACAATTGACGTTAGGAAGTAAAGCAGAAAATGCAGAAAAGAGAATTTGATCGATACAAGAAGATTTTTTTCTTAATATTGATAAAAAAATAAAAAGATGTGCAGCTCCCATGCGAAAACTGTAAAAATTAGTGACGAAGTAATATGATGTAGGTAAGTAGGTATTTGATTTATTTTTAAGGTTTGGGTAATGATGATAAACAATGGGAATTACCAATAAATTCCCATGTACCTATTGACCAATAAGGCCTATAGTTAATTGACTAACTAACTTTCTAAGACTTATTTTTTAAGAAAGAGAGACGTTAGAATTTGATGGGTATTTGATTTTTTTTGTTTTAGTTGATAGTTACTAGTATCTAGTGTAATACCTACTTAATAATAAATTTCATGATGTTTTCTTAAAAAAAGGTATAAAAACCTATACTAATTTGTGAGTTTTGGGAACTAAATGAGTTTAACTGATAGACGTAGATGAAGTTTAGTGAAATGTTAAATGCAAAGTAAATGAAGACATCTACAAAATTTGGTCAAAAATAGGAGAATACTGTTTGCATGGTGCTTAGATTTTCTTTAAATATCATTAAAAATATTACCGGATGCTCATTATCTTCGTTTATTAGATATTTTAGGTGGAATGAACGCTTTTTTTATCACAACGTATAAACGGATATCAGGCAAATGTCTTCTTCTACGTCGAAGTTTTTTCAGAGTATAAAAGTACATCTACATTATTTCAGTAAAACAGTGATATATCAAAAAAATCTGTTATACAATCAATAAAGAAGGTTATTTTAATGCACCTCAGAAAATTTCATGTTAATCGGTTCATAACTCTCAAAAAGGCAACATGTTTTTACTAAATGTGCTCTCCTGTAAAGTAGCGTTTTTGTAGATGTCCGCATCTACTTTGCTGCCATCGAAGTAATCCAGTGATAAAGTAAATATTGTTTCTTCAATAAATAGCAACCCTAAGCAGCACAGAGTAATGTATGCCCCAGAGACAACGCGGACACTTCATTTGTCTGCGCTTGTCTCTGCGATGCTACACGGAAATTTCATTAGCGACGTCTGCTCTGAACGTGGCTACTCTATGTTTGGCACGTTTGGGAACTACTTGGTATATAATAATAATAAATCAACTTATTAAATTGAGGATTGACTTGGTATTACAACTACACTATAATAAATATACTTAAACTTAGGTATTTAACTGATTTATATTTTACGTTTTGCTTTTGATATGATAATTTTCAGTAAGATCATTTCAGAAAATCTACTAGGTACTGCCACTGTAATTATTCGTAGTATGATTTTGTCAACCATCCATTTTGACAAAAAAACATAGAAAATTTGCCTAATAATAAAAAAATAAGTGTTATTTCATTAGAAATGAAAAATCTTACCAAAATTTTCAATTCCGACGGGATTCGAACCCGCAATTAAAAAAAAACCAAAGTGTGGTTTATCACTATAAAAATTAAAACTTATAAAAAATAAGTGATCTGACAGAAGTTGTTCAGTCTAAATAAGTAAAGTAATAAAATAATTCCATAAAAAGTTTTTCGTCAATTTAGCCGCGTACCCACCTAGCGCACAGGCTCGCGCGGCAGCCTCGCGAGCCAAATGCTCGGCTGATGTGAACGTGCCTCGGGCGGCCTCGGGCGCGCGTTCGCTCGCCCGAGCACGGCTCGGCCCCGAGCCATCTGTTGTCGGTAAACTTGACGCGCTCAAAGGCGCCTCAGCGAGCGCTGTGCGTTAGGTGGGAACGGTCGTGTTTTGGCTCGCGCGCACTACATACACGACTGTCCATTTTGAATACTCGCGGACTTATGATGGCTCAGCCTGCCTCGCAAGGCTGCCTCGTGTAAATTGAACAAAACTACTGAGGCTGCCTCGGGAGCCATCGCTCGCGAGCCAGACACCGAGGCTGCCGCGCGAGCCTGTGCGCTAGGTGGGTACGCGGCTATTACTCAACGACATTTTTTCTTTTTTTTTCCAGACTTTTCAAGCAGCTGTATTATACAGGGTGTGGCAAATTCTTGGTCACTGAAGGGTAGCTACCTTTTCTCTTGTAGTTAGAAAGTTTTGTTCTTAGGAAACTTCGGTTTTATTTTGAAGAAAAAAATAATTGCATTTTTAGATTTTTGAAAAAAAGTACAGTTAGCCTAAAAAATTACATTTGTCAAAAAAAACAAGTTGGTCTTAATCGACTCTATTTCCCACCAGGAACACTTCTCCCAAAGTAAGTTATCAAATCAAATCGTAAGTTTTTGCAATAATTCAAAAAAACACATCCCATACATTTTCTATGAAATTAGGAGTTGTAAACATTACAGTGCCACTTATTCGATTGTTCTTAATTTAATTTCATAACTGCTCCGGCAAGCTGGGAGGCTATTGTAAAGCGCGTATTTAAATTTAGAACAAAGTACTTCCCTGCAGATGTACAAATGATATGCTCCATACATACCATTCTCTCTTGCGGCTCTGTCTGAGGCGCCTAAGGCTTTACAATAGCCTCCCAGCATGCCGAAGCAGTTACGAATTTAAATTAATAACCATCGAATAAGTGGCACTGTAATGTTTACAACTCCTAATTGCATAGAAAATGTATGGGATATGTTTTTTTGAATTATTGCAAAAACTTACGATTTGATTTGATAAGTTACTTTGGGAGAAGTGTTCCTGGTGAGAAATAGAGTCGATTAAGACCAACTTGTTTTTTTTGACAAATGTAATTTTTTAGGCTAACTGTACTTTTTTTCAAAAATCTAAAAATGCAATTATTTTTTTCTTCAAAATAAAACCGAAGTTTCCTAAGAACAAAACTTTCTAACTACAAGAGAAAAGGTAGCTACCCTTCAGTGACCAAGAATTTGCCACACCCTGTATATAATGTAATGGAGAGTTGTAAAAATTCGACGTAAAAATCCAATGGTGTGGCGTTAAAAAGCTTTTTTTATTCGACTGGATTGTAACTAGTATAATCCGTACCTTCTCATATTATAATGTGAAAGTGTGTTTATTTGTTTGTTTATTTGTCCTGCTTTCACGTCAAAACAGAGCGACGGATTGACGGGATTTTTTGTGTGGAGCAGTGTGGAGATAGTTGGAGGGCTGGAGAGGCTATTTTTATAGGCTATTTTTATCCGGGAGAGCGAAGCCGCAGGCAGCAGCTAGAATTATAATATAGTCAAAAATAGATAAAAAAGTGTATCAGTTAGATAAAATCTATGCAGTCGGATTTTAAATGAGTTCTTATTAGACGTTTACTCCAAACCATTTGAGCGGTATGATAATTGGCCACTTCGAAATACAAGAGACACATTAGGCAATGTATGCACTCTCAGAAAGTCGATAAAACAATACAAAATGTCACATTTACATGTAAATTGGAGTCAAAAGCAAGTGTCTGTAGTACATTTTAGTAAAAATGTCGCAATACCTAGAGATCAGACATTTATAAGCTCAACGCTGCCTATTACAACATTCCTCGTGATATTTTCCGTTATCCTATTCTATTAAACGAGCAATATTTGTTTGATGTTTGAAGTTTAAAGTTTGCTTGTATGTACTGAGGTTCTCGAAAACGGCTCTAACGATTTCGACGAAATTTGCAGTAGGTACGGGTGTTTACGGGGGCGAAAAATCGATCTAGCTAGGTCTCATATCTGGGAAAAGCTGTTTTCTTGGTATTTTAACGCAAAAAGATTTACAAGTGCAATGTGGTTCGTAATTGAACCACTAGATTGTTGCATCCTGTATGCATCCTACCTAATCAAATCACCATTTTGTTTTATTGTGACTCAAAATATACCCTTCCAACCCTCCCGTCCCCTCTCCTTCCCTCTCCTCATGGGTAAGGATGAAAAACAGCGTCTGATTCCAACCAGGCAGAAGCTGAGCTCTTGCCTTTTCAGCAGGCGGACAATGTTTTAGTTTTAAGTACTTACCTAGTTAGTTAATTGCCTTTTTTATTGTCCGTGTACCTAATTGCTGGATAAACAGGTTTTCTTAGCTCCAGTACTTCAGTCATCCCGTGTCCACGTGTTCGAAACGTCGGGAAACAAAATAAATAAAAGGTACGCGATAAAATCCCGTAATAATAATTATCATTAGGTTTTCTTTCTTTCTTTCAATTGTACCGCTTGCAACAGATTTCACCATAGCAACAGAACCAGTATTCAGAATGTGTAGCAACGGCTCTTAACACCCGCGGTGCGAACTGACCACGCAAACATACACTGTTTGAATAAACTATGCTCCCATTTCTAGGAGGCTACGAATGAACACGTTTTCCACGATATATTTGAAACGAAACATGATGACTATCCCCAAAGGGCGGCATCTTTAGGCATTCAAGATCCTTTGAAGATGGAGACTTTTGAGACTAGTAAACTTAATTAAAGATCGTTAATGCAAGTTGTCGAGAATAGAAGAGGGAAGATGATTGGCCATCTTATACGACATGACAGTTTCATTAAAACAGAATTGAAGGAAAAGTGGAAGGAAGGAAAGGAAGAGGAAGACCGAGGATAGGCTACATGAGCCAAGTGAAAGAGAAGGTTGCTGTCATGTCGTATAGGGAAGTCAAGGAGGCTGCCCTGGAAAGAGCTTCGTGGAGAAGGAGGCATCAGTTATGCCGACAAGGGACTACCCATTAAATATAGAAGAAGATAAACTTAAATAACTCAATACGGATGTGAGTCGTGGACTATTAAAAAGGATCTCGAAAAACGTATTGAAGCATTCGAGATGTGGGCATAAATACAGACGTATGTTAAAGATAATTTAGGCCTTTACATCTTTACTATAGATGATTTATACAGTGTCAGGAGGCAATCTTTGTCTACACTTATCGGGACACTGTAGTGCCTGGGACAATGTTTGATATGGATTAGGCTTTCCCAGCACCTAAACCATCCTCTCAGCTGAATCGGCCATATCCACAGGAAAAACATGGTCAATACCTGTGGGGTTGACTAAGCCGCGGGTTTCCTCACGATGTTTTCCTTCACCGTTTAGAGCTCGTGTTAATGCGCATATCAATTATTTGAAACGAAAAATCCATTGATGTACGGCCAGGATTCGAACCCACGACCATCGGATCGAAAGTCGAGGTACTATACCCCTCGGCCAACACGGCTCTAGACTGTTGAAGATAAGCTGGATGCAAAAGGTCACCAATGTGGAAGTTCTGAGACGAGCTCGACAGGAGCGGGAGCTTCTGCTCATTATAAAGAAATCAAAACTGCATTTCTCGGTCACGTGCTTAGGCAATAGATATCAGATTCTGCAATTAGACTGGGCAAGGTTCCTGGCAAAAGACGAGTTGGTCGAAGAAAGAAGTCGTGGCTCCGCAAAATCCGGGAGTGGACGGGAATGACCAGCGCATCCGAACTGTTCCGCCTGGTAAAAGACAGAGAAAGATTCCAGCAGCTGATAGCCGACCTTCACTAGTTGGAGAGGCACTTGAAGAAGAAGAAGAAACGAAAATAACTATATTTTTTATTGTGTTATGTACTTAAATTAAATTCGCGTAGAACCTTGCCACCTTTACTCCCTCATCTGTGGCATTTATCAGGTCCTCCCTTGTGCAGGTGGCAGGGCACAAGGGACAAACAAGCAGGTGGGACATCGTTGTTGTTGTTGTTGTAAACCTTTGACACGCAAGAAGAAGAAGAAGAAGATTGTGTTATGTTATGTCGAGCCGTGTTGGCCGAGGGGATTAGTACCTCGCCTTTCGATCCGAAGGTCGTGGGTTCGAAACCTGGCCGTGCATCAATGGATTTTTCGTTTCGAAAAATTTATATGCGCATTAACACGAGGAAGCCCGCGGCTTAGTCAGCCCCACACGTATTGATCATGTCTTTCCTGTGGAGGTTTAGGTGCTGGGCAAGCCTACTCCGTCTCAAACAATGTCCTAGGCACTACAGAGTGTCCCGTTAAGTGTACAGTGTCAGGAGGCAAAGATTGCCTCCTGACACTGTATAAAAATCATCTAGTAAAGATGTAAAAGGCCTAAGTTATGGTTTTAATTGTGATCGTTCATAACAAACCTAATCTAAGTTAACACCTACATTTCCCAAGAAAAAATATATTTCGCACCGCAATATCTTGCCAATTTCTGTAAACTTTTATTAAACCTTTAGAGCAACAAAAATGGGTAAAATTCCCTAGTAGGGGAAGACACGGACAATTTACCCGCCAGCTTAGGCGGCTTATTAGCAATAAACAAAACCGGGGGCCGTCGCCACTATGTTGTAGACATAAGTTAAGATGTAAGCGAAGCGCGACCTTTACAATACCTACTGACAAAATAATTATTTTTAGAAGTTAGTTTATTATTCGAAAACTTCCAGATAAGTACCGGAAAAGCTTATAAAGCACTCATAAAAGTCTACTACGATTTGAATTGAAAACAGATTTTCATAGCAAGCTGTTACTCTGAAACTCGAGAGTTTTGAATTCAATGATTTCCTTAGCTGATTTTTTTTGACGTGATAGTTATGTTTTTTATAATTTAAAATTTTTAATTTTATGTAGGTACGTATATTTGTTTATCTTTGTGCTGTGAATTTTGCATTTAATCAGGAATAAAATAAATACAACACACTAGAAAAGTCTCTCATCGCTTGCACCGCACAGAATAAATCACTAAGGTTAAAACATCATTAATATTAAATCATGGTGCCACTGATTTATAGATAGGGGGCGCTCCCTATGAGGTGTGAACTTGGTTTAACCGCTGAATTATTGTTTGGTGGCATTGGGATCTGCAGTTTTCTGATCTTTCTGACAGTTTTGTTAAAAACTGTTACGACAAACAAATATTTAATTATTATTTAGTGAAAAAGACGGACAGACATTTAATTGTTCTGGATGAGTAGTGAATTTGTACCATGGGGGTTGTTTTGAGAGTTAGTTAGAAGGTTGATATTGAATGTGCACGGATTTAAATAAAAACTTTATTAGGTACCTACCTACTTATTTAGATATAGATTTAAACATTTTTCTAAAAAAATATATTAAATACTTACTTACATTTATAAAAGAATCTAATGTAATAAGGTATTATTCATATCGTCCGTCGTCGGCTAAATTCGAAAACCTCGTAACTCCGTCTTTTTCACGAAAATTATTTTTTGATGCAGTTTGGTAGAAAATCTAATTCTCTACCAAACTGCACCAAAAAATCATTTTAGTCAAAAAGACAGAGTTATGACTTATGAGGTTTTCGAATTTAGCCGACGATATCAAACATTTAGGAGAAGTTGTCTTAATTTTTAAAAGTAGGAATTTTTTGACAGTGTTTTCTATAGAAATTAAAAGTAACTCATGTTTTGGGCTCGGTCATTTAATTATCTAAGAATTTCTCATTTTAACGTCCTAGGATAAGAATAATTTGAGCAAATAAATAAATACAAATAAAATAAATATTGCTGGACATTTAACACAGCGCCATCTAGCCCCAAACTAAGCAAAGCTTGTACTATTAGAACCAGATAACTGAGACATAAATACTTTTTTTTTTATAAATACGTACTTAGTACAAATGGAACAATTTTGAGGATTATTTTAGAACAAGATAGGACACGTCTCTGCCTACCCTATGCATGCGTTTGCATGGTTCAAGTACCAGGGCTGTA
The DNA here is from genome assembly GCA_958496255.1 of Camptogramma bilineatum. Lineage (NCBI taxonomy): Eukaryota > Metazoa > Arthropoda > Insecta > Lepidoptera > Geometridae > Camptogramma > Camptogramma bilineatum. Next base: position 8,671,218 of record OY292473.1, on the reverse strand, counting down.
TAACGCAGAAGGTAGGGAGAAAACCCAGGTGTATGTACTTCAAAGTGTGTTGAATGCTAGGCGTAATACCAAAAATAAAATCTAAAAACCACGTTTTTTTTATTTAGAATGCATTGTCATCGAGTTGTAAGCTACGGTAGCTTACAACTGCCCTGAAAGTTTCAGCTGGATAGCTAATCAAGAAGTGCTCTAAAATCCCACCCGGAAAGACAGACAGACAGACAGACAAGAAAGTGACTTAATAAAAACGTGGTAAATTGGAACAAATTAGAAGGACGTGGCTCTGACTAACCTATGACTATGTTTGCATGATTCAAGTACCAGGGCTGCATAACGCAGAAGGTAGGAAAATAACCCTGGTGTATGTGTGAAACGGAGCGGCGCGGCGTGCGCGACTCATTTACACCTCTACAGGGTGCTTCCAATTTGAAATTATAGTCGTATTGCTCATTATACGGACTAAAAGTGAAGGAAAAAATGTCATTTTTCCTTCAATTTTGATTAGTTTTGATGCGTTTTATGTCAAAATTGAAGGAAAAATGACATTTTTTCCTTCACTTTTAGTCCGTATAATGAGCAATACGACTATAGTAGAGCTTGCTGTTTACAACTGACTAAATTAAAAATTTAAAAAACCGACTACAATCTTATAAGCTGAATTTTCTGCACTTTCAAGGTGCATTTCTGTTTATAACTCCAAAGATCCTCAACAAATCCTCACCAAACAAAAAAATAATTTTTCAAATCGGTCCAGGCGTCTTCGTGTAATCGGTGAACATACGTAAAAAAAGCACAAAAAAAAAATTCCAACGAATTCAGAACCTCCTCCTTTTTTGAAGTCGGGAAAAATGAAAAAAGCAACATCGTGAGGAAGCCAGTTAGCTTTCTAATAGGTCACGGGTTTGCAACCTGCCTCATAGAATGCTAACTTCTGCAAATATTCTTCTTCGTCGTAATCTTCGTTGATGAAGGTTGTGCCCATTTAAAACGCCTCGATGGAATTATTGACAAGCTTCTTCCACATTGTCCTATTATGCAGGGCTATTTTAACTCACTCCTAAACTCGGATTACTACCGAAATATTGATTTTTTACTATGAATGCTTTGAAATGGTAGATGGTAGAAAAAAGTGTCAAAGTCAAAGTCAAAGTCAAAGTATATTTATTGCGAGAAATACATGTACATAAGATATTATAATGGCATAACCGCTTACATGTGTATCAATGTATTCTACCTTAAGGCATGCAATTAAAAAATTTACAATGTCAAAATGAAATAAAAAATTGAAAATAAAATGAACATTAAAAATAAAATTAAATTAAAAATAATAGAAATAAGTACCCAATAAATTAAATTAAACTAATAAATTACCTACATATAAAAATCCAAAAAATTAATCAAATAATATTAAATTCTTGTCATTTTCAAATTCATCAATTGTGTAATAACATTTATTTAATAACAGATTCCTTAACTTCCTTTGAAACAGTGAGCAAGGCATGTCTCTTAGAGATCTTGGAAGTTTATTGTAGAGTAAAGGAGCCATACAGAAGATACTCTTGCTCATTAAAGCAGTCCTAGAGTTGTGGACACAAACTCTACTGTTATCCCTTCTGTTTCGAACTACGACATCAGACTGTCGACAAAATAGATTTGGATTGCTTTTCACGAACATAACCGCTTCAAAAATATACAGCGAAGGTAGTGTTAAGATTTTATGTTGAACGAAGTGTGGTTTACAAGAGTCTGTAACTTTAAGGCGAAACATTGCGCGAACGCAACGTTTTTGACACTTAAAGACTTTGTTAGCATTTGTAGAATTTCCCCAAAATATTAGTCCATATCTAGCCAGTGATGCAATAAGACCATGATATGCCATGAGTATTGTTTCCACGTTTACGATGGAAGAAAGTTTGTATAGTACATATACCGTACTATTCATTTTCTTACATAAATGATCAAGATGTGGTTTCCAGTTTAGTTTTTCATCTATATTAAGCCCTAAAAATTTCGTAGTATGGACATTCTCTATTTTATTATTATTATATTCTATGTCAAAATCGAATGTAGCAGCAGTAACGCGTTGTCTAAAATGAATAATTTTTGTTTTATTTAAATTAATTTTCAAATTATTATCATCCATCCACGTTATAATTGATGTCAAAGCTAAATTAATGTCATTTTTGTAAGTCTTAATATTATTACAAGTTATAGTCACTGTACTGTCATCTGCGAATAACGACATAGGTTGAATAGTAGCTTTAGGTAAGTCATTAATATATATAATAAAAAGTAAGGGTCCTAGCACACTTCCTTGGGGAACCCCATACTTGACGACACGCTCGTCAGAATAATGGCATTCCTCGTGTTTTGTTTCTAAATTAATACGATTTATTTGAGTCACTTGCTTTCTTTTATCAAGATACGATTTAATCAACTCTAAAGCATTGCCTCTAACACCATAGTTGTCAAGTTTTTTAAATAAAATAGTATGATCAATATAGTCAAACGCTTGTGTCATGTCACAGAAGATAGAGCACACAGGCATTCTTTTATTTACGTTAGATGTAACACGATAAAGGAAATCAAATAATGCCATATTTATTGTCTTATTTTTTCTAAATCCTTTTTGCTCCTTACATAAAATGTTTTTGTGTTCAAAATAGTCGTTTATTGATTTATAAATGAATTTTTCAAATATTTTTGATATTACAGGTAAAAGTGAGACGGGCCTGTAATTCTCCATATTTTCCCTGCAAAGTTTTTTGTGAAGAGGTCTTATTATAGATATCTTTAATGCGTCCGGAAATACACCTAAGCATATAGATAAGTTAATCACATGGCAAATTGGCGCACATATAGCTTGTGCAACACATTTCAATATTTTTGTTGAAATACCATCGTATCCGACGCTGCTCGTAGTTTTTAGGGACGCTATTATTTTTAAGACGTCAGTCGGTATACAGGGTTTTAAAAATAAGGAGTCCTTTTGACTCTTCACTAACGAGGCAGTATAGTTGGATGGTGATTTTTGTATAGGTACTATTTTATCAATAAAAAAGTTATTGAATGCATTTGATAACTCTTGAGGATCTGTAATTATTTTATTATTATGTTTAATTTTGTCAATCAAATTGTTTGGTAAACTTCTCTTTGTGCTATTTATAATGTTCCAACTTGCCTTCGATTTATTTTGTGACGATTTTATTCTATGATTATTTTGAGCTTTTTGTGTGAGTTTAATAATTTTCTTAAGAATTTTTGTGTATCGTAAATATTCATTTTTGTTATTTTGGGAAGGATTTTTCCGTCTATTCCATAAAAGTATTCTTTTTTTCTTGCAGCATAATTTAATTCCACGTGATATCCATGGTATTGGTTTTGAAGTTTTAATTGTAATAATTTTATGTGGAAAACAGAGATCGTAAAAAAGTTTGAAAGTTTCAATAAACATATCATAAGCTGAGTTCGAATCTCGTGCGCTGTATACTTCAGAAAAGGTAATGCTTTCGAGGATGTTCTTAAATTTTTCTATGTTGTCGGCTGAATAATCTCGTCGTTTGATCTTCCAATATTTTAGAAGAGCTATATTATTTATAGGACATTTAATGAGTTGAGCTGTATGATCCGATAGTGCTAATTCTAGAACTTCTGTTGTGCAAGGTTTTTTGAAGTTATGCGCAAAATTATCCAAACATGTTTGACGCTCTAATCTGGTTGGCTGTTTCAAAGCAAGTTTGAGATTAAAATTTAAAAGTAATCCCTCAAAGTCAAACGTTACGTTATTTCTTTTCAAAATGTTGACATTAAAGTCGCCTGCTATTATGATATTTTCATATGATTTTTTTGATAATTGATACAGAGTTTTGTGGAATTGACTCATAAAAGTTTGTAAATTACTCCTTTTAGGTACTCTATAAACGCATAATATAGCAGTATGATAATTGATTAGTTCCACTGCACAGCACTCAAATGCGCCGATTATTGACTGTTCTGAAAATGTCTCTAATTCTTTCCATTGATGTTCGTTTCGTACTAAGATGCACGCTCCTCCTCTTCTCTTGGTTTTTCTTGAGAAACGAGCCGCTAATGTGTAGTTGGGAACCACAACGTATAGCTCATCTCCCTCCATAATATTGTGCTCTGTGATACAGATTACATCGACTTGTTTTTTATCTTTCGCTAGATTTGCTAAGTGGGTCGTCAGCTGATCAGATTTATTTATTAAACCTGCGATATTTTGGTGAAGAATGTAAAGGTTATTCACGAAAAAACTGATTTTTCTGAGTACCACTATCGTGAGCTAAGTTTGACATCTCCATTCTCTGTGTAGAGTTATTGTTACTCATAGTTATGAAATACATCAGGTTTTTAAAAATAATGTGAAGACCTTTATTGTTAATCTTTCCTGTAGGCCGATGAAACATAGTGTAATCATATACTAGGTGTCTGTTTGAGTCGAATACTTGAGCGTACTTGTGCTTAATGGTGTCTTGATATAAAAGTTCGTTGAAGCTATGAATTCTTTGATTAATAATTTTGGTATGATATCCGTAGAGGTAAGTTGGGGTACATATTATTACGTTTGTTTCTTTGACTTCTTGAAGAGTTTCTCGTATACATTTGATCATCTCAAAGTTGTTGTTCGTTTCCTTGAAATCCTCATGACCTATCATTATAATACAGTAATCCTCCTTTGTGAAGCCCAATAACTTCGTTTGTACACCATTTAGTGTTTGTCGGATGTGGACTTTCGGAGTAAGGTAGTGACATATAGTAAAGTCATGTTGCATGGTATCCTCTGCAGTGGACATAACTTTATTTACTTTGTTATCAGTTATCAGACAGATTTTTGGTTTACTTGTTTTTATATGATGATTTATTTGTGATGTTTTGGCCAAATTTGGAATCTTGCTTATTTTGGGGAGACCTGTATCCAACAATGGATCTCTATGGTTTGATGAAGTCGGTAAAGATTGATTTTTTCGTGGTGAAGCGTTGGTTTGTGTTTCTCTGTCCATTTTATCGGTATTTTGTGTAGTTCTATTCATTACTGGCTCCATTTTTGTTTGTGTCTGTTGATGCTTTTGATCGTTTTTATCCTTTTTCTCTTCTTTTCTTTCTACAACTTGACTTGTCTGTGTTTGTTTATGTGCTATTTTCATCTTAGATTGTAGAGTGGTATTTTTTCGATTCATTGATGTTGGAGATATTAGTATTTTAGAGGGACTATTACTTATCTTTCTATACAGTTCATTTTTTTTCAGAAGCTCTTGATTTTCCTTTTTTAGAGATTGATTTTCAAGTGATAGTTTCTCTATTTCACTATGAGCACTTTTCAACTCTATTTGAAGTTTCTCGATTTTTTGCATCATATTTTTGTGTTGGTCATTCATGTCCACCGATAGATCCGGGAGGCTGCTTGCAGTGCCATCTACCGTATCATCTATGCTCATATCGGTTTCACTTATTGTATTTATTTCCAGCTGCGTAACCGCACGTCTGAACGTTACGTTGTTACAGTCCTCCATGCTATAACTTAGTTACTTCTAAGACCGCTAGATGTCAGTATTTCTTTTTGCTTTTTATTTTTCTTTCTTGTGATTTGAACTCGGTGTCGGCTGCGCGCTCAGAGTAATAGCAAAAACTGGAGCGTCTGACCGCTAGGCCAATTCGCTTTAAGGCTTTGGGATGAAATAGTGAATGGCTTGCTACAGTAAATAGTTCGTTATTCGTGTTTAACTTGTAATGATCACGTATGAGTCATCGATATATCGTTCCACCGTCACATAAATGTTTATCGTTCCAATAAATTGAGATAATTTATATTAAATTAGACTCTTCTTGATTTAGTTTTTAGGCAAATTGAATTAATTATAGGTGCTTCTCACTTGCCTTCATAATTAGGTGGTGTTATAGTCCTTGTAGTCTTGTAGTATTGGTAGTCACTTGTAAGTATTTGTTGAACTCACTGTTTCTTCGATTTTATTATTTAGGTATAGTAGTTCTCTCAGGATAACACTGGTACACAAACTTTAGACTTATATTATTATTTTAAAGGAAACTTGGTAACTGATTTCGCGTATTAAGTATTTTATTTTAATTTATTTGAACGGAGCCGATGTTGACTTGACAGCAGCGCCATCTGTCTCGAGTGATAGAATTAAGTGATAGAATTAATGTGGAACATATAAAGTTATTCTGCATTCTATGTAAAACTATTAGGGTGAGTGGGGGCAAGATCGAAAACGGGGTAAGACAAAAAGTAGTCAATAACTCCCGATTGAGTAATCTTTTTACAGTGCTGGTAACATTGTCAAGACCACCATTTTGTCACGTCGCATTCCTCAGTCAACATTTGCTGCTTAGATCCAGGGGTTGTGTAAAAAGTGCAATTTTCTGACACAGTGACTTTTACGCAAAGTGCTCAAGTCCTTTCATCTTACCCCGTGTCCAGTAACTTGAGCTACAAGGTAGGTACGAGTGTTTTATTGATATATCTACTCATTATTTTTAATTCTTACTTGTGTTATTACGTCTAAATATGGCTACTTCTCGTAGTTTAGGATTTATTTCAACTTTTAGTCTTTCCCCATCTCAATTTTGCGGGGTAAGACGAACATATCGCCGTCCCCGGGGAACAAAATGATAACTGCCATTATCTTCGTTTTAGTGTTATGCCATATTTGTGATCTTTGGGTGCTAATACATCTGCTCAATTTTTTTCGTAACTTTCATACAGTTATTCACAAAGTTACAAAATATTACAATACTATTCCACGATTCGACCCATGCCTGAAGTTACAAGAACAAAGTTGTACTATAATATTATCACATTGTATTTACACCTGTTAATATGACAAACAGTAATATCATTATGTTCTCGTGAAAAATATTCGTCTAGACAATGATAACCGCATGTTATCATTTTATTCTCGTCAAAACTCGACCTTGCATTTCGTATAATATGTTGTTAGTAAAATAAATGACTCTTAAGGAGCTAAACTTAAAAATATTGCCACTCTCTTATAGCTTAGATTTCAAGGCAATAAATTGAAACAGCAGACTTGTATCACACTACACATAGTACATTATTTATATTTCAAAATATTTACAAAAAATTATACTTATTAAAAATATAATATGCATAGAAGCTCTTCAACTCCATCTTGCTCGAAGGTACTAAGCCAGAAGCATGGAACAAGAGCGTGGTGGTGCTATTCTTTAAGAAAGATGACAACACCTTCTTGAAAACTACAGACCCATGTCGAGTTATAAACATGGTTGGGCTATGTTTATAATTTAAGCTGTTTTCATGGATCATCATAAATCGCCTCGATCGCAGATTTAATGACTTCCAGCTTCCTGAACAAGCCAGGTTCCGAAAAGGCTACAGTACCTTAGACCACAATAAGCTGCGGCAGACCATACAGAAGACCAAAGAATATAACTTGCAGCTTTGTCTCGCGATTGTGGATTATGAGAAAGCCTCCGATTCGATCGAAACATGGGCGGTGTGTCAGTCATTCCAGCGATTCCGAATTAACTATCGGTACATCGAAGTGTCGAAGTGTTGGTATTGGTATAAAAACGCCACTATGTCAATCCAAGTACAGGAACAGAGTTCAAAGGCGATTTCCTAAAACTTTTTAAGGAAATCGCCTTCGATCGAACTCTGTTACGCCTCTTGGTAAGACAGGAAGGTGTAATTTCTCCGAAACTGTTTACGACCGCTCTGGAAGATGCCTTCAAGCTCTTGAAATGGTATTCGTGGTCATGGAAAAGTCGATGGAAGAACTAAGCACGATGCTCGAAGGCCTCAATCAGCCTACCGAAGAGTAGGCGTTAAAATGAACACGGACAAGCAAGATAAAGGTTATTTCGAATGTTCATGTTATGCTTACCCTTGTAATGGTTAAAAATTCTGCTCTTGAAGCTGTCGACGCGTATGTATATCCAGGACTAACAGTGCAATTAGGTAGGTTCAACTTCAAGAAAGAGGTTAATCGTCTAATCCAACTAGGCAGCGTTGTCTCTCTACGGAATCGAATCAGAAATGAGGAGTTACATAGAAGAACTCGGGTCGCCGACATTGCCAAACGGATAAGTTAGTTGAAGAAGCAATGGGCAGTCCATTTAGCACGCAGAACAGATGGCCTGCGGGGCTGAAAAGTTCTCGTGTAGAGGCCACGGACCGATAAGCGTAGCGTTAGACGTCCACCAACAAGATGGACAGACGACTATGTAAAAACTGCAGTTCGGTGGTGGATGCAGGCCACTTCCTTGGATGAATACATGGAAATCTTTGAGGGAGGCTTATGTCCAACAGTGGACGTCCTACGGCTGAGATGATGATAGAAAATGAAAACTACTTTAGAAGTTGTTAATACTCATTATAACTGACTGTTTGTTTCGGTTTGTAAGATAAAAATTATATTGAGCATTAACAACTTTTAAATTAGCTTTGAATAATATAAAATAATAATAAATAACAACCATAATAATAATTATTATGGTTATTTTTTATTATTATTTTACTTTTAGAGCATAGTAGCCCTTTTATAACGATAAGCAACAATCTTATAGTGGTTTGTTACATAAAAAGCACTTGAAAACATGATTAAAACAATAAATCAATAGTTGATTATTACTAACATGGTTTTATTTAATAGCACTTATCAAAATAAAGTTAGACCAATCTAAACGAGAATAAGATGATATTCAACTATTATCATAATCACTTCCACCCCTAAAAAGCGTAGAACAAAATGATAGAACAGTGGTGCAATTGGTTTTGGCAGTGGTTTTGCCTAGAAAATACGTGGAATAAAATGATAATCGACATTATAGAAATTAGACGATGACTGATTTTGACTAACTTCTTATTTTTGAAATATCTCTATTTTGGCATATATTACGCTTATTTCATTAAAACATTCCGAATGCATAAAAAATCAGCATTGCTTAAAGCTAACAATCATCTGTCTACGTCCAGTATTTATGAAGTTATTAACGAAAACATGTTTTTTGCTTCTCCTGAAAAGTTACGTTTTTGTAGTTATCATTTTATTCTCCGGGGACGGCGATATACAAGTACCAATTTTACCTCATTTTCAAAACTCATAGTAAGAGTCAGATGTTCTCAAACTTTTCCTGAACAGATGTTGGATGTATTAAATAGGTATGTAGGTACCCTCTTAGGTTTCAAAGAGGTGCGAACTTTTATGTATGGAGCCTGATATACCTACTGTAAGCCATTTAAAAAAAAATAGTTTTGGCAGCCAGAGATGAAACATATTGTGTCAATCGATAGAGGAAGTGATTACAATACAAACAAAAAGTATTGAATCTCGTAAGTGATAATTATATTTCGAATTATAGCATCGAAAGGTCGAGGTAAATAAAATAATTTCATTACGCGATTAAGTCCCGTTAATAATAATTTAAAAAATGTGTTCAAGTCGCGAAAGTTTAAAATATGTAGTGATAATTATAATTTCTGAGATATTTGGGTCAAGGTGTAGAAAACGCACCACTATGAAAAAAATACTTAAAAAAAATTTTCATAAAAAACAACGCCATATCATACTTTAGGAGAGGGGGCATGCGGGAGTATTAGGGTTGGGGAACGACGACGGGTCAACTTGAGGTCATTGACCGTTGACCCAGGGGTAATTGACCTTTGACCTCGAGTGGAAAAGTTTGAGAACCTTTACTTCAATCTTCCCCCGGTGGGGTAAGACTGATATATTCTAAATATGAAAATCTGTTATAACTTTGTTAAAAACAGGAATTTTGGGACAAGAGTCAGTTTAGAGTTTTCAGGACAAAAAATGCTATAGACTAGGGGCCATCAACAACGTCCTAATATTCATTTATTGTCTGATTTCACGATTTTAGAAAAACGTTCGATCTTTCCCCGCCACCTTTCCATCTTCCCCCAACTTTTTTTTCGTGATAAAATATTTTAACTTATTTTTTTCTACTTTTGGAACAGATTTATCAGGCAATTATTGATGTAATATAAAAGTAGACTCTTTCCTCTTTATGGACAACTAATTAATTTTTAGCATAAGTTAATATATTTTCTTCTACAAGGGATCAAACACAACACTACTCATCTCATCAAAAAACCGTTCGATCTTGCCCCCACTCACCCTATGTTCTTTGTAAAAAAAACTGGAATTAAATAGGTAAGACCCATCAATAAACTGACTAGTTTCATAAAGATTGTTTTTTTCCTCATCCTGTACTTAAACCGTAGTTCACATAGAATTTTGACATTTACCCGCTAATTGCCGTATCAGCTACCGTGCGCCGGCGTCGTTTCCGGTACCATTCCAAATTCAAATTTCAAAAATTTTTAATGTTCGAACAAAGACGAGCAAGGTGGTCAGTCAATACCACCAGCGTTTTAAAACTTTATTATTTCAGTTTCCTTTTTTCTTTTTAATGTTTTAGAAGATCTGTTGATACGAAGAAACTATTTACTATGCTGTGCCTGTAGTAGATAACATTCTATTTCTTATTCCTATCAATTTAGAGATGTTTTTTCTAGTGACTCACATCTCTTATTTCAATGAATGATGTTACAGGCTAAATAGGAAGCCGTGTTGGTCGAGTGGGTTGGTGCCTCGTCTTTCGATCCAAAGGCCGTGGGTTCGAACCCGGCCGTGGGTTCGAACCCGGGTGTAATCCATGATATTTTCGTTTCGAAAAAATTATATGCGCATTAACACAAGCTCTAAACGGTGAAGGAAAACATCGCGCGCAGCTTCCTCGTTAGCTTACTAACAGAGAAGATGGGCTTGCGACTCGTGTGGAATTTTAACTCCTGCAAACTGTAGGCATGTATTAAATATGTACAGTCAGCGACAAAATCGATGAACATTGTTCTTTTTAGTTTTTTATGTTATTTGCTTTTTATATATTGGACATTTATTATTTACTAGCTGCTGCCCGCGGCTTCGCTCGAGTGGTACCCGAATAAAAAGTAGCCTATGTTACTCTCCAATCCTCCAACTATCTCCACACAAAAAATCACGTCAATCCGTCGCTCTGTTTTGACGTTAAAGCAGGACAAATAAACAAACAAATAAACACACTTTTACATATATAATATGGGAAGGTACGGATGTGTTCAAAGTATCTGAGGTTTTAGATGAATATTTAAAAGGCAGAGTGCACAATGATTTGCAAAACAATTTTCCGATGACTAATCCTGACAAAGGCGCGTCCACGCCCTAACGACCTGCAAACATTGCTGCAATAATAAATAGATATTAGTGGATTAATGCTGTCTACACGTGTCTACACTGTCCACACGTGCTAGGCGCGTGTTGTGCATGCAGCTTTAGATTACAATGGTTTGATTGATAAAGGTGTATCGTCAATCATCAAACAATTTATAGAGTAAACTTACCTTCTGTAATTCTTTATTCTGCCGTCATACGTAAAAAGGGCGTATCTTCCTTTTATTTTGCTTTGATGTGTTTATATTATTATATGTACCTACATGACATACTAGTAAGCTGACATTATTATTATTTTTCTCTAAGCAATTTTATCTACTTATTTTATAATTATTATTGAATGAATGTAAATTTAAATATTGCATGCCTAGAATTAAGGTAGAATACATTGATCCTAACCACACATTTTACACCTTCTCTACATGTATTCAGAGCAATAAATGATACTTTGACTTTGACTTTGACTTCCTTAAAGTATGTAAGGAAATTACTACCTTTCTACATTCTAAATAGGTCGTAATTTCCTTACATATTTAAAGGAAGATACGCCCTTTTTACGTATGACGGCAGTATTGTACACAATTGAGAACATTACGTATCGTACAACAATACACAGAGCAGTATGTATCGTAGTGGCGAAAATGAAACTTTTTTCTATTTCTATTTCTATTAAAATTTACGTAATAAGACATTAAAAAGTAGATACATGTACAAAGGCGACCTTAAAACGGCGACCTTAAAAGAGTTTTCTACCAGCAAACCCTGCAAACCTTTGAGTAGTATAAAGAAAAGCTATTGACAAAGGTGGATGCAATGTGTACCCATACCAATGTGCAATTCGGAAAATATTAAAAACTAGCTGCGCCCTCGCGGCGTTACCCGCGTAGTGGTGGTATATGGTGATGATGATTTTGATGAAAAATACCCTTAAACCTTCCTCAAGAATTAAGCTATCAAATGCAGTAAGAATTTTTCAAATCCCACTGCTAGTTGCTGAGATTAGCGCGTTCAAACAAACAAAAAAAAACTTTCGCTTTTGTACTTAATTTATAATTAGTAAAGATAATATGAAAAAACAGTTAAGGAAGGCATGAGGTATGTAATGTTAGTATTTAGATATGCGTCGATGCGCTTGCAACCTATCATAAGAGAAAGTGCTATGAGCCAAACCCCCTAAACTTACGACATTTCATGCCCAAATTAAACTAATTTTACTGTATAATATTAAAATTTAAATAGAATTAAAATGCTAGATGTTTATTTGATTCTGACTACCATCCATTTTTAAAGGATTGGACGGTTTAGGTTTAAAGATATTTATTCTCAAAAAAAACACAGTCACTTACATGGATAAAGTATAAAAATCAATTAGGTAGTACCTACCTAGTAAAAAGTTGATCGTCCACCATTATTTAGGATAAAGTCGTCATTTTTACGTTTTTAGATGATCCTTTAAAGAAGGAGCATGAATGACTCAAGAAAAATCTCAAAAAGTTCGGACGTGCCGCTGTCTATCCTTAGACATCTTCAAAGTCTCTTAAATACCTTAAAACCTCTAAAAATTTAGAGGATAGATACTAGCCCGTATTCCGTAATGGCTAACTCATTGTTTTCGCAAGCTTTAAATGTCTAAATGGATAATGAATAGGTATCCATTAGACAGGAGACAATAGCAAGTTCGTCCTGTCACGTCAAGATGGCCGACAGTGATAAATTAATTCATCCTTGATCAATAGATCGGAAACACACTGGAGAATATTTTGCACGGTGGCGCTTGAATTGGATAGAGGCTATGAAATGTATGAATGGACAAAGAATGTGGATTTTTTTTAATTCGTGATAGACTTTTGTTTAGCCACAATCTCACCTGATGGTAAGTGACGATGGGCCTTACTTATGAAAGATGTTTAACGTGAAACACTGGTTAAACAACGTCCTGTCTTTATTTGTGGATAGTGACAAACAGAGACAGGACGTTGTTCAACCAGTGTTCAACTTTAAACATCTTTCATAAGTAAGGGGGGATGTGGCTGACGATGGATCACAAAGGTCTAGATTCTAGACCTTTGTGATCCATCGTCAGAGTGAATAAGTGTCTTCTAGACTCTAGAAGACGCTTATTCACTCTTGACTTGAAGAGACCCAGGTTATAGTTTTCGGGGAAAACAGAAATAATTAATGTAATGTAGATAGCTTTAATTGAAGGCAACATTGTAATTAAAAATGGAAATGTACCGTGCAACTCGTGACTTTAACACGTGTAGGTAAAAGCTATATTTCAAAGGCAAGTCTGTGTGATATTGCCAAGGTACAGACAAAGTAGCAGTTTGTAAACTACTCGCAACGACTTTATGTTCAAAATTCTAAGTAAACCATATGGTTTACTTAGAATTTTGAACATAAAGGACCCATTACATTAAACATTAATGAATCATTTAAAAAATCCGATCCCTGTGTAAGGTAGACACTATAAAAATAAGAAATCTAAGTAGGTACCTATATCGATTAAAAAATGCGACATCTCTCTATTGACCAATAGCTTAATCATGGCTGCGGTAAAGCCAGGTTGCGGGTTCAAATCCCGTCTGGGAGAAATTTTTGCAACTTTTGGGATACATTTTAATCCGTGTGAGAATCATCACTATAAAATGAAAATATTTATAATAAATAACTGTTTCGCAAAAATCTATTCATCTTATCTGTAACCAACGGTCACAAAGCCAACCCGTGTTTTTTCCTCTAGTTTCAAATACTCGCACAGGTCTAGCCATAGCACATATTAACTGCTACTTTGTCTGTACCTTGGCAATATCACACGGACTTGCCTTTGAAATATAGCTTTTACCTCCACGTGTTAAAGTCACGAGTTGCACGGTACATTTCCATTTTTAATTACAATGTTGCCTTCAATTAAAGCTACTATTAAAATAAAAATATACCAGTGAGAATGGAAACTGTGTTTGTATGTTCGTATGAGCTAGTGGCTTACTCTGGTGACGGGGTTTTTAGGCCACCTGAAGGCCTCTGTCATGGCTTAACGACTTAAAAGCCGGGACCGACAATTTAACGTGCCTTCCGAAGAGCGAATATGGATTCCGTGGCCGAGTTGGTTAAGGCTCCGGCTTGAGGGGGATCGCTTGTATCAATGCGGGTTCGAATCCCGTCGGAGTCAAAAATTTTGAGAAGACTTTTCATCTTCAATAAAAGAATACCTAAGTGTGGATTAACACTCTTCTTCTATATTTAAGGGGTAGCCCCTTATCGGCATAACTGATGCCTCCTTCTCCACGATTTCTCCTTTCTTTCTAGGGCAGCCTTCTTAACTTCCCTATACGACATGACAGCAACCTTCTCCTTCTCTCGGCTCATGTAGCCTATCCTCAGTCTTCCTCTTCCTCTCCTTCCTTCCACTTTTCCTTGAATTATGTTTTAATGAAACTGTCATGTCGTATAAGATGGCCAATCATCTTCAGTTGGATTAACACTATAAAATTAAAATTATAAGTATTAATTTACAACTTGTGTATGTGAAAGTTTGGCACGTGACAAACTCACGTGGTTATTTGAATTCGCTTGCTGTGGTTTCAGCGATATCTTATTACCTGCTAGCTTATCTGTGGCCGTAGCAACAGAAACTCAATCAAGTTTCTAAGGGCAGTGACAATCTTGAAAGTCTTAGAGGTACAGTCAGTAACAAAAGTATGAAAATGTATTAAGTAACTACCTACTTACTTATGTGTATTGGAATAAAAAAAAAAGCTGTAAACTTTAAACGAAATCAGTGAGACTATGAATTTTAATTTTTATAGTGTTAAACCACACTTAGGTATTATTTTATGTAGATGGCGCTAATCGATGCTTTAATCGATAAATTATATTATCAACATTTTCATCCCGACGACAACTTTTAAGTCGTTAAGCCATGACGGAGGCCTTTAGGCGGCCTAAAAACTCCGTCACCGGAGTTGGCCACTTGCTCATACGAAAGAAGAAGAAGATCCCGACGAATATGGATTCAGTCGCCTGCGGGTTCGAATCCCGTCGGAATTGAAAATTTTGATAAGACTTTAATTTAAATAATCTCTTTCCAATGCGATTTATTTTATTTATTTATACGACTTGACAGCAACCTTCTTCTTAATCTGACTCATGTAATGGTTAAATAATGTAATATTACATTACATTATTTCCCCTTCCTCGTCTTCCTTCTACATTTCCTTCCATGATGTTCCTCATGAATCTGTCATGTCGTATAAGATGTCTTTCATCAATCATTTTTATGATTTTCTTATTCCTAGATTATTCTCATCTTAACCTGTTCTCAGTATAAGGGATGATTTATATTAGACCGGGTCGTGTCCGGGCCAACCGTGGTGTAGACGTTAGTAGACGGGCCCGGACGGGACACGGATCAGTATAAACTGCTTCATACAAAATGTATGTAACGTTTCAAATCCATGTCCCGTCCGGGCCACGTACACGGCACGCCCCGGGCACGTCCCGGTCTAATATAAATAATTCCCAAGGCTTTTTAATTGAAATTTTGATGACGTCTGTACCTTTGGAATTCTCGCCTTGGCTCGGGTATTTCAGTTGCCTCTTCAGCACTGATTGTTTACGTGTGTCATTCTCAAGAATACTTCATCTATGTACCTTTCTCTATGTATGTGTTTGCTGATCTCGGCCATTTCTATCGTACCTACTAGGATCCTAGAACAAGTAGAACATAGTGTGTTAATTATATCGTACTATGAAATCCAACATCCATATAGATTCTAATTTTAATTAAATGAAAAGTATTTCGGACAGACTACCAGCCAGATGGACTGATGATATAGTGAAGGTAGCGGGGAAGCATTTGGATTCGGCTGGCTCAGGACCGAGATAAGTGGCGTGAAAATGAGGAGGCCTATACTCAGCAGTGGGTGAATGTGGGCTGATTAGATAGATATATAGAAAAGTAATTCTTTAAAAAGTAAGAAGGTTACACACACACAAGCAAGACAACACACAAGTCGATGAGTAACAAAAGAGGAAGGGCATAGGGGCATAGTGGGTTTTTCTCACACATATTCGAGCAGCCCGACTGGGGAAGTACTTCTACAGAATATCGCAGCCAAATAACATCATTCTTCTCAAATGGTGTTGTGTTCCTGCGGTGAGGTCGGTTGCCAGAGCTCTGCTCTTCGCGCTGCGGTGACAGCTGGTGGAGCAGTCTTGTCCATTGTGTGGTCGGCGCAGTGATTCCTCTTTTAAAGGGTCAGCAGCGCGAGTGTGACTCCTCTGGTGTCGCAGGCGTGCATAAGCTACGGTAACCGCTTACCATCACGTATGCCTGTCTGCTAGTATAGTATAAAAAATGGTTGACGAACGAAATTACTACTGTCATTCGCATAGCAGTAATTGAAAATTCAATTTAGGAAAAGCTTCAGGGCAGGCGCCGTAAAACTAAAATTAGGGTTAGTTTGAATGTCAAAATAACTGGCTTTGAAGCGCCCGTGGCGTAGCTTGCTTAGACGTTCTTGATTGATTGTTGAAGTTCAGCAGCGTTGGGCGCGGCCACTCTTAGGATGGTTGACCGCAAGTGGTATTACGAGCTGAGCGCTTCCGTGCTTCGGAGGGCACGTTAAATTGTCGGTCCCGGTTAAGTCGTTTAGCCACGACGGAGGCCTTTGGCGGCCTAAAAACTCCGTTACCAGAGTTGGCCACTTACTCATACGAACTTACTGCCTTCACAGTTTAATTGACAGTAGCTCTACTAATGTTTTTCTGGAACACTTTTAAGACCTTTTCAAGATTAAAATATTGTAAACCCATCAATTTTAATGTTAGACTAAACAGAACTGGCATATTCATTAGATGGATCAAGTTCCTAAAAAAAGAGAAAGAAAAAACCTATCAATTGATAAATTATTTAAGTATTTAACTACTACACCCATAGCAGTTTTACATTTTTTTTATTTCTATTTAGAAATATCTAGGGGGCAACCAGTGGCAATTCCAAAGACACAGTCGGCCCATGCAACTAATGAACAAAAATGCAATATTCCCAACCCAACCTTTGATGATACACATTTCAATCCAAACAGACAGACAAGACTCACGTCAAATGAAATCACATCAATTGTGTTTGTAATTATTACATTCTCACGATAGAATGTTCTAATTAAAATTTGCTGGAATATCAACCCTATGCTGTTGAGATAAGAGAATGGGGTGAGAGAGGTCGATAGTCACCCCTCTTTAATAAACATCAATCAAGGTACTATTAATGCACCTTTTGGGTTATGATATTGAGGTGTGTTACTCTTGGCACTCGTTTCATCTTTATAAAAAGTAGGTACATCTAAAATAAGCAAATAATATTATACATTTAGAAAGACGTTTGACACGGGAATTTATAGTTTATTTACTAAAGTTATAAATATGATCCTAAAATTTTGAGAAATACTACTTATACCTACTACACTCCATATATAATTGCTGGACGTTTCACACAGCATCATGTAGCCCCAAAGTAAATGTAAATGATATCTAAGAACAACAAAATTCAATTGGTTAAAATTATATCCGTTGACTATTTGTTGGCTGGATTTTACCAAACTGGATTAGGTTTTATCTGCAGATTAAACCACAGATTAAACTGCTGTTTGTTTGAATATTTTGACATTGTAAAGTTGACACCTTATAACCAGGATTATTTGAATGCACCTAATAACGTTCGGTTGCGCTTTATAAACAATTGTATTTCGAATTCGGTCAGCTAACGGAATAATTCAATATTTTTCTCAGTTAACTTATATTTATTTATTAAAATCTTTTTAGATCGCCCAGCGCCACGTGGAATTCACCTACTCGTCCCTAAAGCGTGCTTCACCTGTGCAGACGCCAGCCACGCGCCGTGTGCGCCGACCCTTATTTATACTAGCTTTGACTTATGAAGCGATCATGACATGTAATGTACCTATCTCATAGATTATGCAATGTCTGTCTATTTTGTTATCATTGCAAAATCTATAACGACTGGCTTCTTAGCTCAGTTGGTAGTAGCACTGCTTTCTGCGGGCTTAAAAAGGTCGCTATCTATTGCAGAATCGCATTAAAGGAATTGAACTATTGCCATTTCTTTTCATTGACTGAGAGTGAAAAGAGACGGCATTATAGTTCATTTCAAATTGTGATTCGGCTTTAGCGACCTTTTTAGGTCCGCTGCGCTGTAGAGAATTGGCCATTATACAAACATACTTTTATGAGAATGTTTAAAAAAAACCACTGTCAAAGATTATTTATTCAATGAGATCATGTAGGTTGATCACTTTGACACGTCAATTGTTTAATATTATGGTTTTGAGGTTTTGATACAATATTTTTTTAACGAATCCGTACCCATATTATAAATGTGAAAGTGTGTTTATTAGTTTGTTTATTTGTCCTGCTTTCACGTCAAAACAGAGCGACGGATTGAAGTGATTTTTTGTGTGGAGATAGTTGGAGGGCTGGAGAGTAACATACACTACTTTTTATCCGGGTGCCACGCGAGCGAAGCCGCGGGCAGCATCTAGTAAAATATAAACGGAGTTTGAGTATGTTCTGGTTCTTGTAAACCCACTGGTGATCTTATTTACTGTATTTTACATTACTAATCCTTTAATAATGAGTAGGTCTTGACACTCAAGTACTAAACGGTCAAATACCATAATCCTGTAATAAAATCCAGAAATAAACTGACCGTAATCCCTACTACGTCATAAAAAACATGGGTGTTACCAGCGCGAATTTTTTCCCCATTTCTCGGGAATAAAGCCGTTTTATAAATCAGGCCTTAATACAGTTTGAAATATGTTTGTTGGCTGCTAGTTATGCGCCGTTTGTATTCAGCGGGCTGTGCGGTAGGGATGGGGTAAAAGCCTGTTTTATTTTTGTACGGATCTTGAATGGGTCAATTAGAAGCTTTAAGCTACGGAATGAAATCCATTGCTATTTTAGATCACTTAAATTTGTATGAAAAAGAAAGTAATCTATTTTTCAAGAAATCGATTTGTTTTTTATTTTAATTTTAAACACAACATTATGGCAATTAGACGAAATATAAAGTAATAGAGCCATATTGGTCGAGTACAATATAGTGCCTTAACTTTCGATCCGAAAGTTGTAGGTTCGAATCATGGCCGAACAACTCAACTCACGTAGAGTTTTCATTTTGGTTATTTCATTTGTAGCTGTCATAATACAAGCAAACAAATACAAGACAGGACGAAGTAAAAATGGTTTCGTTTTGTGTGTTTCGAAGTATGAAGGAATAAGAAATATTCAAGGTTTAAAAAAAAAGGACACAGGCTTAAAGGTCAAAGCTAACCAGTCACCTCAGTCAGCACCGCATCGCCTTTTCGGCGTTCACTTTTGGATTGCGATGCGGCGATCCAGTGAGGTTACGAAGTTGGTGAAGTGAGCGTTAGTCCATAGAGGTCCGGGTGTGGAGTTGACTGGTCCGCTATAACCTTAAGACTCTACCCTCAGGTAAAATATGCATCTTTTTAAATTTAAATACATCTATTTATAATACTGAGATGATTTTGAAGCTCAAATACACTTTTGGTACCCACATGTTATTTTGCAATTAGTTAAATGTATTTAAATATCCGTAGATTGCGGAAAACGTCCCATCCCTATTGTTTACTGGTCGGGCGGGGCTTAGTGCGGGTTTAGGGAAAAATTGTGAGTTGGCTATACGTACGATTTGTAGCCGTTTCATTGTGCACGTTGTTTATTATGTAGGCGTATTATTGATGCTTAGATCTTGCTGAGCGCTCCTACGCACTACGGTTAACGCGGGGGCGGCTAGCCAAACGGCTAGCCGGTTAACCATGGGTATAGAATAGATAATAATACTACGTATAGAATGGCCACTGTCCCCCACCGGGGCTTCATCACCGCGCGACCGAATTTGGGCTGGCGAGGGGCTGACTTTGAGCTAGGGACGCCACGCACGCAGACGCGACGACGAGACTGAGACCACAGTGTACAGTAATTATTCATACGAACAACCTTACTTCACGCACACAATGGGGATCAATCACTAAACGAAATATTGGGTTTCTAAGTATGAGGGCGTATACTCTTTAGCATTCTGAGCATTCTGTAAAAATTTTAAATTTTAAATAATAAAATCCATCAATAAATGACGAAGTTATTCAAGTTTTCTTTTCGGCCATTTCAAAACGCGCGCTCGGAGCTTCGCGCTGCGTCTGACGTCACCAGGCGCCCGCGGCTCGGTCTACTAGTACAAAATCGCTAGTTAATTTCAAACTAGCTTCCGCCCGCGGCTTCGCTCGCGCGGCACCTGGATAAAAAGTAGCCTATGTCCTATTTCAGGTCAAGAACTATCTATGTTTTAAATTTCAGCCAAATCAGTTCAGTGGTTGTCGAGTTATAGAGGAACAAACATAAATCCAAATATCCAAACTTTTGCATTTTTAATATTAACTAGCTTCCGCCCGCGGCTTTATTCGCGTAGTACCCAGATAAAAAGTAGCCTATGTCCTATTCCTGGTCTTTACCTATCTATATTTAAAATTTCAACCAAATTGGTTTAGTGGTTGTTGAGTTATAGAGGAACAAACATCATCCATCCAAACATCCAAACTTTCGCATTTATAATATTAGTGTGATTAGTGTGATAGTATGATTAGTGTGATGAGAAAGTGTGATAGTGTGATTTGAAAACCAAGTTTAGGTAGGTAGGTAATGTATGTGATTATTTTGACTCGAACATACAAATTATTAATTAGGTATTACGATTAATGGTAAGCGTCCACAGGCCCGCATCGCACGCAGCGGACGGATCGCATCAAACGGATTATCTGTGAAATGCGATGCGTACGATGCGGACATGTGGACGCACTTATATGAGTTTCTATACAAATAATACTACGATCCGTTGCGTGCGATGCGTCCGAAGCGTACGATACCGACATGTGGACGCTTACCATAAAAGTATGTATAAAAAATACCTATTCACTAAAAAGTTTAAAGGCGAAAATTATTTTTAAGTAGGTACCTACAGTGGCGGCGTAGAGGGGGGGCGGACGGGGCGGTCCGCCCCGGGCGCCAAGCTCCAGGGGGGTGTCACCGTGGACCACGGTGAAAAAAAATCCGTACTTACAAACATTTTGTAAAATCTACCTTTTAAAGGGAGTGCCAGAGGATGTTCAAATTGGTATTACCCATAAGGGGATGAAAATTGGGTAAAAATTTTTGAATGAAAAAATTATTATCACGCATTTGTCTTAAAAAAATTGGCTCAAAGATTTGGATACTCGCTTCGTTTCTCACTTTGCTCGCATATTAGCTTTACTGAGTATTTTGCGACCAAAGTGAGTATAATATCACGCAGTGGCGGCCTTAGGGAGTGTCCACATTGCGTTTTTTGCAGCGCGTTTGTATCGATACAAACGCGATTCGAACGCGATGCGAACGCGCAGCCCCCCGCGCAGCCCCTCCCGTTTCGCTTTTGTATGGAAAAATACGCGTTGCGAACGCGCGTTTGTATCGATACAAACGCGCAGCTCAAAAACGCGCTGCAGAAAACGCAATGTGGACACTCCCTTAGGGGGTGGCGAACCCGGTCTCGCGCAGTAAGCCGACTAGAGAAATATATTTATAACTAGCTGACCCGACGCGACAACTCGCCCCGGCTTGCCGCCCATTGTCATCCCGTCATATAACGTGTAAGTTGTGTTTTAAAAAGCCAGCTCGCTTCGCTGGAATTTAGCTTCATGTATATTTTACGAAAAAGCGAGTTATGTCTGGCCGCAAGCAGCCCGCCTTTTCTTTGAGCACCGTAAGCAAAATCAAGTGTCATCTTATTATGTTGCATTTGTCTTTAAAAATTCGGCTCGCTTCGCTCGCATTTTAGCTTCATGCGTACTTTACGAATAAAGTGAGTTTTAGAATTATGTGATCACAGAATAGAAACTGACAAGCAGCCCGCCTTTTCTTTGAGCACCGTAAGCAAACTCAAGTGTCACATGTTACATTTTTCTTTAAAAAATTCGGCTTGCTTCGCTCGCACTTTAGGTTCATGCGTATTTTGCAAGAGTAAGGAGCTCGCTTGGTTCGAAGCTGCCCCCCTAGCCATATTACAATCGCTCCGTATCTATTCTATTTCTATCAGCGCTGTCGCTCGATCTATTCTACAGTAAAAATCGCTCAGTTGCATCTTTGGATACATCTCAGTTGACAACAAAGAGAATTTATAGTAGAAATTGTTTATGGTTAGTGCTCTGCACTAATTTTGTTTTGACCATTTTTACCACAATTTTAGGTAAAAACTACACTAAACTGCTTAATAATATCGCATAATATACTTCTAGAATAAATAATGGCACTTACAAGGAGAATTTAACAGTTAATTTGTTAAATCATCTTCCATGAATTCAGATGTTGAATAATAACTTATTTAATTAGAAACTTTTTATAGATCACTGTCGATTCTATTCCGCTGATCGCTGCAAATGCTAGCCATATTACACTTTTTGACAAGCGCTCGCGGAACGGAACGATCGTTGTGATAGCTCGCCGAGCTATCGCCAAACCCAATAGAAAGCGCTGTAACCATGGCAACAGCTACTGCTGCTCGGACAATGTGTCGTGTGATTTTTACTTTTTTCCATCTCACTTAGTTTTTTGACATCAATAAGTTTTCTATTCTACCAATAACTTAATAAAAATGGCCATGCCGATTTTGGAGGTTGGTGCCTTTTTTTTCGCGCGGGCATCAACTAAACATTAAAATATAAACTCTATAAGGCCTCTATCAATAAACTCGGATTAACTTCTGTCAATGTTGCGCCACGGATTTAACTATTGCCATCCTTATTTGTCACTGTCTAAAAAAAAATGGCCTAAGGCCTCTATTAATAAACTCGGATTAACTTCTGTCAAAGTTGCACCACGGATTACTATTGCCATCCTTATTTGTCACTGTCTAACAAAAAAGGATGGCAATAGTTTAATGCATGGTGCAACTTTGACATAAGTTAATCCGAGTTTATTAATAGAGGCCTTAGGCCATCTTTTTTTGTTAGACAGTGACAAATAAAGATGTCAATAGTAATCCGTGGTGCCACTTTGACAGAAGTTAATCCGAGTTTATTAATAAGAGGCCTCAGGCCTAAGGCCTCTATTGATAAACTCGGATTAACTTCTGTCAAAGTTGCACCACGGATTACTATTGACATCTTTATTTGTCAACTGTCTAACAAAAAAAGGATGGCAATAAGTAAGGCGTGGTGCAACTTGGACAGAAGTTAATCCGAGTTTATTAATAGAGGCCTTTGAGTTTATATTTTAGTGTTTGGTTGATGGCCGATCAAAACAAATAAAGGCACCACTTTCCGGCATAGGCTTTTACATAGCAGCGCGGCAACCCGATAAGTATTAATTTCACTACGATAATTATAATTTACTGTAATTAAATAAACATATGACACATTGAGAGAGATTTACAATAATAACTTAGTAGAAATTAAAAATGACTTCTAATGTAAATATAAATCATCAAGGCCATAATTTAATTACATAGATACTTTTTATTCCAAAACTATCGATTCTCCCGCGTACACACACATTCACACAATTCACAAGACGTTTTGACGTTTAAGATCGCTGACCATAAACAATTTCTGTTCTATATCTATCGGCGCTGTAGATTGAGCTATCGGCACAAAATTGTAATATGGCTAGGAACTTATCTCGAGCTATTATCGCGATAGATGCAACGACAGCGATGATATTTGACGTTTCAAGTAGATGAGTCACGTGGTTAGAACGTCAAATCCTATACATTTTGAAGTGTTCTATTCTACAGCGACGATAGATCGTTCTACAGCGACGATAGATAGTGTAATATGGCTAGGGCCGCTGGCTCGCTTTGCTCGCATTATTAGCTTCAGTATTTTGCGATTATGCTGCATTTGTCGAAAAAAAAATCGGCTCGCTTCGCTCGCTTATTAGCTTTATGAGTAGATATTTTGCGAGCAAAGTGTAAACCAAGTTCAAGCCGGGGCGCCGGCGTTACAAAAATTTGCATACTATCACCCAAACATTTATCTCTGTGCCTTGTAACTACTTATATTGAAGGAAGGGGGAGGGCTCCCTGAGTATAATATCGTGTGGACCCCAAAAGTTTTGGCGACCGCGCCTGTCACCAGGGGCCAAAGATCTGCCGCCGGGGCCTCGCAATAGCTAAGGCCGCCACTAAATGTCAGACCACTGAGTGGTGTTAATTTTGGGGGGGGGGGGGGGGTGCTCAATGGAAAACCGCCCCGGGCGACAACCCATGCTACGCCGCCACTGGGTACCTACCTAGGTAAGTAGTAAGTAGGTAGGTACCTACTTAAAAATAATTTATGTAGGTAATAATTTAAGTAGGTACGTAAAAATTTAGGTAGGTAAAGTTAATATTAGTGTGATTCGACTCCTGATTGTTAGTTTTGTTTGTTATTGTTTTCGGTAAGTACCGGTACTTACCTAAAATACCTATTCAGTAAAAAGTTTAAAGTCGAAAATTATTTGTAAGTAGGTACCTACCTAGGTAAGTAGTAAGTAGGTAGGTAGGTACCTACTTAAAAATAATCTTCTGTCAAAGTTGCACCACGGATTACTATTGACATCTTTATTTGTCAACTGTCTAACAAAAAAAGGATGGCAATAAGTAAGGCGTGGTGCAACTTGGACAGAAGTTAATCCGAGTTTATTAATAGAGGCCTTTGAGTTTATATTTTAGTGTTTGGTTGATGGCCGATCAAAACAAATAAAGGCACCACTTTCCGGCATAGGCTTTTACATAGCAGCGCGGCAACCCGATAAGTATTAATTTCACTACGATAATTATAATTTACTGTAATTAAATAAACATATGACACATTGAGAGAGATTTACAATAATAACTTAGTAGAAATTAAAAATGACTTCTAATGTAAATATAAATCATCAAGGCCATAATTTAATTACATAGATACTTTTTATTCCAAAACTATCGATTCTCCCGCGTACACACACATTCACACAATTCACAAGACGTTTTGACGTTTAAGATCGCTGACCATAAACAATTTCTGTTCTATATCTATCGGCGCTGTAGATTGAGCTATCGGCACAAAATTGTAATATGGCTAGGAACTTATCTCGAGCTATTATCGCGATAGATGCAACGACAGCGATGATATTTGACGTTTCAAGTAGATGAGTCACGTGGTTAGAACGTCAAATCCTATACATTTTGAAGTGTTCTATTCTACAGCGACGATAGATCGTTCTACAGCGACGATAGATAGTGTAATATGGCTAGGGCCGCTGGCTCGCTTTGCTCGCATTATTAGCTTCAGTATTTTGCGATTATGCTGCATTTGTCGAAAAAAAAAATCGGCTCGCTTCGCTCGCTTATTAGCTTTATGAGTAGATATTTTGCGAGCAAAGTGTAAACCAAGTTCAAGCCGGGGCGCCGGCGTTACAAAAATTTGCATACTATCACCCAAACATTTATCTCTGTGCCTTGTAACTACTTATATTGAAGGAAGGGGGAGGGCTCCCTGAGTATAATATCGTGTGGACCCCAAAAGTTTTGGCGACCGCGCCTGTCACCAGGGGCCAAAGATCTGCCGCCGGGGCCTCGCAATAGCTAAGGCCGCCACTAAATGTCAGACCACTGAGTGGTGTTAATTTTGGGGGGGGGGGGGGGTTCTCAATGGAAAACCGCCCCGGGCGACAACCCATGCTACGCCGCCACTGGGTACCTACCTAGGTAAGTAGTAAGTAGGTAGGTACCTACTTAAAAATAATTTATGTAGGTAATAATTTAAGTAGGTAGGTAAAAATTTAGGTAGGTAAAGTTAATATTAGTGTGATTCGACTCCTGATTGTTAGTTTTGTTTGTTATTGTTTTCGGTAAGTACCGGTACTTACCTAAAATACCTATTCAGTAAAAAGTTTAAAGTCGAAAATTATTTGTAAGTAGGTACCTACCTAGGTAAGTAGTAAGTAGGTAGGTAGGTACCTACTTAAAAATAATTTTCGCCTTTAAACTTTTTACTGAATAGGTATTTTAGGTAGGTACCGGTACTTACCGAAAACAATAACAAACAAAACTAACAATCAGGAGTCGAATCACACTAATATTAACTTTACCTACCTAAATTATTTACCTACCTACTTAAATTATTACCTACATAAATTATTTTTAAGTAGGTACCTACCTACTTACTACTTACCTAGGTAGGTACCTACTTAAAAATAATTTTCGCCTTTAAACTTTTTAGTGAATAGGTATTTTTAATACATACTTTTAATCGTAATACCTACAATTAATAATTTGTATGTACGAGTCAAAATAATCACATACCTAACTACCTAAACTTGGTTTTCAAATCACACTATCACACTTTCACAATATTTTCCTTCACCGTTTAGAGCTCGTGTTAAAGCGCATACCTACTTAGGTACCTACTTATACATTTTTCGAAACGAAAAATCCATTGATGCACGGCTGGGTTTCAACCCACAACCTTCGGATTGAAAGTCGAGGCACAAGCGCACTCGGCCAACACTGCTTCTCTACCTCTGACTACCCGCTTAGACTTTTTCAACGGATCTAAAAATTCCTAAAAGATCTGATAGAATATGTCTACTGTGCCTTGGGAATACAGTCGTAATCATATTTAAAAATAAAAATGAAATCATTTATAACTTTTTTAAATCTACAAATCTGCATAAGTACTTACTTAACAAAAAACGTGAATGACCTCGAAAGTTTGGATGTTTGGATGTATGTTTGTTCCTCTATAACTCGACAACTACTGAACCGATTTGGCTGAAATTTAAAATATAGATAGGTAATGAGCGGGAATAGGACATAGGCTACTTTTTATCCAGGTGCCACGCGAGCGATGCCGCGGGCGGAAATTAGTTTGAAAATAACTAGGGATTTTGTACTAGTGGAGCGAGCCGCGGGCGCCTGGTGACGTCACAGCCAGTCGCGGCCTTCTCGCGAGCGTTTTTTAGATTGGTGCACTAAAATCTCTGTAACTCGGTCATTTTTGATCCGATTAAAAAACCAAAAACACAGTATTTTTTGTTTTTTTTGTATCTACAAATCTGCATACTCAACTAAAATCGTGAGTCTTCCTCATTGCGCGTGTACATAAATGACATTGTGTATAGTGTCTGTGCAAATAGGTAGTTAGACGCCGCTTTTGCATAGAGATTTCGTCGAGTGTCCGGGGTGTGCCATGGGGGCGGCTAAGCGCGCGGCTAGCCGGTTAATCACGCAGGCGGCTAAGCGCGCGGCTAGCCGGTTAACCACGTAGGCGGCTAAGCGCGCGGCTAGCCGGTTAACCACGTAGGCGACTAAGCGCGGCTAGCCAGTTAACCACGTAGGCGGCTAAGCGCGCGGCTAGCCGGTTAATCACGTAGGCGGCTAAGCGCGTGGCTAGCCGGTTAACCACGTAGGCGCCTAAGCGCGCGGCTAGCCGGTTAATCACGTAGGCGGCTAAGCGCGTGGCTAGCCGGTTAACCACGTAGGCGGCTAAGCGCGCGGCTAGCCGGTTAACCGCTAGTGCGCTACCCCTCCAGACTCTCGAGAGAAGGCTCGGCGAGAAGTCTCGCCGAGACTTCTCGAAGAACAAACAAGCTATCCACACTCTCAATTTTTGTCAGTCGTGATGTTTGAAATCCTTTGTCTCGGCCAAAAATACCGACACCGATCGGAGAACAGGCGAGCCAGAGAACGAGAAGGCGAGAAGCTCCTCACACTCACGCTTCTCGGGTGTTCTCGGGGGTTCTCGCAGAGAGTCTGGAGGCCCTATCAGAGTTTAATCATTTGTGATCATATTTAGAAATTGAGAGAAGTTAGAATAAGCTGTATCCCCAAGGCGCGGTAGAGATTCTCTCAAGTGACTATGGACCGCGGGGTTAAAAAGGCCGTTAGAGCAGAATCACAATAGAAATTGAACTATGTGCCGTCTCTTTTCATAGACTTAGAGTGACAAGAACGGCATTTATATTGTAAATCCTATTGTGATTCTGTATAACGGCCTTTTTAACCCCGCTGTTGTTAAAGCCGCTTGCGGTCACCCATCCAAATAGTGGTCGTTTAGAACGTCGCTTCACTTCAACTTCTAAAGCTGCGTCCAGATATCGCGTACCCTGGCTACGCGTAGTCAGTACGCGTATCCAGAACGCCAAGTCTGTACCTATAGCTACGCGTACACTGTACGCGTAGCTACAGCTATGGACTAGGCGTTCTGGACACGCGTATACTGACTACGCGTACCCAGGGTACGCGATATCTGGACGCGCCTTAATAGCTACGCCACGAGCGCTTTCAATATTGCGCTTCCCACGTATTTACATTATTAGTAGGTAGGTACCTACTTATACTCGTAGCATTTCAAATAAAACCAGGTCTAAACTTAAATGTAAAACGAAAGTTTCCAAAAAAGTTGCAATCGATCTCAGCTCGGTACAGTCAGCGACAAATAACAATATACCGTCCCGAGGGAGCGAGGACAGGGCTTAGCTCTTTACTCAGTTTTGTAGGGATGTGCCTGTTAAATGTGTTATCGATAAACAGCAAATTATCGATGTTTTAAGAACGGACTCGTTTTATTATCTGATTGGACTTTTATCTTGTAAGTCTTTTGATTGTTATAGTTTTGTCTGGCCTAGGTATACATTATAGGTCAAATTAATGTTTATTCATTTAAACATTTTATAACGTTGAACTAAACGACATTCAATGCAGTCACCAAAAGTATGGGTGGTTGCCATTGAGATTTCACACAGACACATTATTTCAATGGTGCTTGCAGTTTAACCCTGTTCGTTTATAAAAAAAACATTCAAATTCTGTGGTCTCTGCCTACCCCTATGATGGAAAACAGGCGTGATTTTATGTATGTATTCAAATTACTGTCATTTTTTTGTTTGGTTTTTTTGTTTGGCTACTGTAATGTTGCCGAAACGTCGAGGTAAATAAAATAATTTTCACTACGCGATTAAGTCCCGTTAATAATAATTTAAATAAAAAAATATTTAAAAAAACAAAAACCCGACTGCGTTAAAGTTAAAACTAAAAAGAAAAAAACAAGCCTGCAAAGAATAACTTACAGTCGGTACCCATTTATTTTATTACCAATCAAATCTTCATAATGTTATGGGTCCCGACTGTGAGTAATTCTTTGCAGGCTTGTTTTTTTCTTTTTAGTTTTAACTTTAACGCAGTCGGGTTTTTGTTTTTTTAAATATTTTTTTATTTCAAACTTTTTAGTTATGATTTATTAGGTGATGATGATTTTTATGATTAACTAGCTGACGCCCGCGGCTTCGCCCGCGTGGGCTACTATTTTGTTTATCCCACGGGAACTATGCATTTTTTCGGAATAAAAAGTAGCCTATGTCCTATTCCCGGTCATTATCTATCTATGTTTTAAATTTCAGCCAAATCGGTTTACGCGTTTGGCCTCTAGAGTGCCACATAGAAACATCTGTAGCGAGAGTGAATATTAATCAACTTTAAACCGTTATGTTTCCTAAACTATTGCTTAAAATGAAAAGTGGTAAAAGGAACCTAAAGTTGATTTTTAAATACCTATTCAACGATACCCCATTTGACATAATTCGTCAATTTTGATTATTTTAATTTTGACAATATGGCGTCTGGTTGTGGCACTGGTGAATTTTGATTACTGTCATGTCTTTAGTGACACTTCCAAGGTTGAGACGAATCGATTGACGTTAGAATCATCAAAATCGGTCCACGCGTTTGGCCTATATAGTGCCACATAGAAACATCCATACA
Organism: Camptogramma bilineatum; assembly: GCA_958496255.1. Lineage (NCBI taxonomy): Eukaryota > Metazoa > Arthropoda > Insecta > Lepidoptera > Geometridae > Camptogramma > Camptogramma bilineatum. Next base: position 8,641,110 of record OY292473.1, on the reverse strand, counting down.
TACCCACATACAAACATAGACTGATAAACACATTACCCTTCCTTTGCTTTGCGCAGTCGGGTAAAAAAAAATTGTTGTTGTTAATTCAAGGGCCTTTGATTTATTTATCTTAGGTTGTTAGTTATTCCTTTTCGAGATTTCATTGATCATCAAGATCGTTAAAATCCTCACAGATCATCATCACAGAAACATCTTATCGATGTTTCTTAGCTACTCTGGGGCTAGGGATTGCAATCCCGCAGCCCATTCAATCCCGCGCGGGATTAGTGTGGGTTTAGTCAATCCCGCGCGGGATCCCGCGGGATCCCGCATCTTAGAAATTATGTATAAAATCAAATTGAAACAACAGATTTTGAGTAAAAAATTAACTTTTATTAAACGTTTCTTACATTAAGCAACAGGAGCCAGCATTATACTGAGACTGGGCCTATTTGGCACTACAAAGAGTAGTAGGCAGGTACGCACGCACATTATTGTTAACAGTTTTCTTTAGATTTTAGTTATTTTTGTTTGTGTAATTGTTTATGAGAGGGACTGGCAGACGAAGGCACTAGATCGCGGTGTCTGGCGAAAGTGGGGGAAGGCCTTTGCCCAACAATGGGACAGCATGGGCTAATAGAAGAAGAAGAAGAAGAATTGTTTATTCATTAAGTACCTACTTTATGCTGTGCTTTTCCCAATGTACTTACTGTAACTTGTGTGTGTCAAATAAACGTTAATATATCCTATTGTATTCAAAAAACATTATATTAACAAAAACAAAAACCACCATAATGTTTCACGCAACTTTAATTATATTACTATTTACGGCACAATCAGCTTTTAAAATAGCACAGAAAAAAACTAAATCAAAAACATTAAAGTTTAGGTACTTACGTAAAATTCCGGACGGTGAGTACGAAAACACTCGTCACCTACAGAAAGACGTGCGCAGCGCAGTGCCATTTATGAACAACTAACTGCTGCCTGAGGCTACGCTCGCGTGGTACCCGGATAAAAAGTAGCCTATGTTACTCTCCAGCCCTCCAACTATCTCCACGCAAAAAATCACGTCAATCCGTCGCTCTGTTTTTACATGAAAGCAGGACCAATAAACAAACAAATAAACACACTTTCACATTTGTAATTGGGTACGGATGACAGGACAGCCCGCCAACCGTCTGCTAGTAGCCGGCGCGGTGGTCTGTGCGAAACGGCAACGTCGCGCTCGTGCTACTCGCGATTTACGCGAAAGTTTTAACGCCAAATTTTTCATTTGCGGATCCGCGGATCCGCGCTTTGAAGGTGCGGGATCCAGCAGACCAATAAAAGCTGCGGGATCCCGCGGGATTGCGGGATCCCGCTTTGCGGGATTGCAATCCCTATCTGGGGCCCTAGCCATATTACACGATCTATCGTCGCTGTAGAATAGAACACTTCAAAATGTATAGGAATTGACGTTCTGACCACGTGACTCATCTACTTGAAACGTCAAATCCTATACATTTTGAAGTGTTTCTATTCTACAGCGACGATAGATAGTGTAATATGGCTAGGGGGGCTGTTTTTCCCATCACTAACCAGTAAAACTTTACAAGGTGCGATTCACAAGGAAGACTCTTTGCAAATGAATATTAAGCTTCAAGTCGCTTTCATTTGAAATTCAGATTTTAAATGAATTGAATCTTCACGTAACTTTAGCGTACCTACTGTTACTTAAAAGTTAAGATGCAGACATTTTAAAATAATATTTTGTTGAAAATGCAAATTTTCGGTAGTAACCACAATAGATGTGATAATGACTTCACAAGCATATAAATCAGGGATATATTTACAAATCCAGGAAAGTCCATCGAACCAAAATGTTGAGTACTTATTTAAAAAAAAACCACATATTATTATCCTAGCTATAAGATTTACTATAGACATTTTTGCAAAAAGATAGATAATAAAACGTCGGATTTAACTAAGTTAGGTACTAACCTTTCTGACGTTAATCCTGAGGGACTTCAGTGGGTTTTACAGAGAACTAGCTGACGCCCGCGGCTTCGCCCGCGTGGACTACTATTTTGTTTATCCCACGGGAACCATGCATTTTTGGGATAAAAAGCCTATGTCCTATTCCCGGTCATTATCTATCTATTTTTAAAATTTCAGCCAAATCGGTTCAGTAGTTAGGTATACCTGGTGGTACCTAACAAACATTCACACACACCCACACACACCCACATACACACACACGCGGACTTTCACCTTTATAATATTAGTAGGATTGTTTATCTAAGTCAATGTACTGATGAAAATCTTGTTTTTGAAATGTGGACTTTCCCGGGTTTGTAAATATACCCCTGAAATAAACTTATTGTTGTTTTGTTTGGGAATGAAACTGAATTTAGAGTCGAAATTGTCAATATAACAAATTGATTTGAAGATGGAGACTGGGTTCATACACTTCTTCCAACAGAACTTGGCTATCGTGAAGTTAGCCGTTTCGATGCGCAGTGCAACTTTTTCATTAAATTTTCCACTGCGCAGCGAAAAGCCTAACTTCACGGATGCCTAGAACAGGACACTAAAATTGTCTCAATAACTATTCCGAATGAGTTTTTTTCTTCCATTTGCCTTGCGGGACAACGGAGTTAAAAACCGTGTAAGTTTATTACAATGGAACGAACAAACTGGGGGTTCTAACTGTACACTGCAGTGCAAAGAAATAGGCAAAATAAAAATACAAAAAAAAAGGTAGCTATCTTTTTATACAAAACTAACATTTTGGTAGGTACCTACATAACTTTGTGTTGGCTACATCTATTTATTTATATAGGCAACATTTTTCAGCGAGCTTTTGTAGCTTTTGTAATTATACAGAAAATAATTACCTCTTTGAATAGGGTTAAATATTGTTTAATTTTATCTGTAATTAATTACTTATGTATTTTAAATCAATTTAATGATTGAAAACTACAGTTAAATAATTTACTATCATTTAAGACCATTATATAAATAAGAAAGCTTACTTACCTAGTAAGAAACGTAATTCTTTTCTTTTCCTAATTTTTTGATGATCTTATTTCTTGGTTTTTATTAACATTTTTGTTTGGAGCCACTTGTATACTACGTCAAAATGGATACTTTCAATGTCCTGAAGTATACAGACAACATCGGCTAAGTCGGGTGCGTATTAACTTATAATAAACTGTGCGGTTTTCTACGATGCGTTGCCCTTACTTCAGTGTGAATATATCTTTATACCTTGACCTGTTAAATAAAAATGCATTTTATTTCAGCAGAACTAAAGATTATAATTCTTTGATATTTCGTGGGCAGTTTTTCATCTGCGATAGTTGTTTTCTTTGAGCCATTTTCGTCTGTAACTAAGAAAATTTATGGTTGAAATTGGCTTGAAGTTTGAAGGTTTTTAGGATGTTTCGAAGGCATGTTGGTAGGCATATCAGTTATTAAAGTTAGGGTGTGTTTTTTATTAAAAATCATCGCTTAGCGCCTTAACGCTAATGCTGTTTTCGTATTGTTTGTTTGAATAAGTTTAAATGGTTCATTTTTGTTCCAGATTCGTGACTAAAATGAATAAATTGGGTATAATGGTAAGTTCTTGTTTGTCAATTTAATTTACGTTTCTTTTCATAAAATTACTAATAATAAAAATAATGATTGAGTGCCTTTTTTAATGTTCCAATACTTTATTTAAGTAATTAAAAATAGGCATAAAATATAATAAATTGAAAATAAAAAATTGTAAAGTAGAAAGTTGATGCTCGCTACAATTTTTTTTTTAAAGTTATTGCTGTCATCGTAGATAAGTAAGTACCTACTTACATAGTACCTACATTATTTTATGTGTCTATTGGTAACCTTATTTTGCCACAAACTGGAATATTTTCACTTAAATTTTGTTAATAACAAAAAAAATTGTGTGTTGTGTGTGGTACAAATTGTACCCAACCAACACATTGATGAGGGCAAATAAGATGGCGAGAACATTATAATGATGGAACAAGTATTTTCTTTTACATTATTGCATTCTCCATATTTCTCTAAGAAAGTCCATAAATAGAACAAAAAAAAAGCAGGTTCAAACGGGTTTGTATCTTTATGTCTACGTTTTGTTATGTAATTCGCAGTTTGACTAAATCTCGATTGGATTTGAAGTCATCTGTAGAATTATATGAAAGCCTAAATAACTAAAAAAAAAACCGGTCAAGTGCGAGTTGAACTCGTACGCCGAGGGTTCCGTAGGTACCTAGCCATGGTGCCAATTAAGCTAGTCCGCTTAATTGTATGAGCGCCCATACAACTCGGAGGACAATTTTAATTGGCGTCAACTATGTATGTATGGGAACACCCTTTAATTTTCAACTTTTTTAACTTTTTGGAATTTTTCCTTTATTTGTGCCATAAGACCTTGCTTTTTGCCAAATTTCGTTATTCTAGGTCAACGGGAACTACCATTTAGGTTTTCGACCCACAACCTCTAGGGTACTTCCGGTTGACTTAGAATTGTCAATTTTGGTTACAAGCAAGGTCTTCCAGCACAAGTAAAGGAAAAATTCCGAAAAATAAAAAAAGTTGATAAGTAAGGTAAGTTTTGGTACTCACAAGTTTTCACGAAAACCTAAATTTGCCTATATCTTTTTATAGTGTTAACTCAGGACCTTGATTTTTATACTCACAATAGGGACTATAGACCTTAGTATATGGTATAAATTTCAACTTGCTAGCTCTACCCGTTCCTAAGATAATCGATGGTGACACACGGACAGACGGACAGACAGACAGACAGACAGACAGACAGACAGACAGACAGACAGACGGACAAGAAAGTGATATTATAAGGGTTCCTTTTTTTACCTTTTAAGGTACGGAACCCTAAAAAGTAAGCTCGTATGAGCAAGTGGCCGACTCTGGTGACGGAATTTTTAGGCCGCCCAAAGGCCTCCGTCATGGTTTAAGCCGGGATCGACAATGCCGTGCCCTCCGAAGCACGGAAGCCTAAAGTATTTCGAAAAAATCTCATAAATACAAAAGAGACAAGGGCATGTCACATTCTATTACAAAAGTCTAATTGAAATGACCTGTCAAACAGGAACTATAATCTTCATGTCAATTCAATGGTACCATCGCAGTGACAAGTGAAATTACGTCAAATTGAGGGCACGTGCCGCACCGCGCGATCTGTCAAAGTTGCTTTGTGTCATAATTGGAACATATTGCTTTGTGTGCAGGACAAATAACAAGTAGTGTGGAACTATACTTAGGTACCTAGTGAATATTGTTTGATAAGTATTAATTAATAAATGCAGATAATGTGTGTGAAAGGAGTGAGCACTGAGATGACGAGTGATAGAATGAAGTGGAAGAGGGAAACATGTTGTGCCGACCCCACCTAGTGGGATAAGAGCAGGGAGATGATGATGATGATGATGAAGTATTAATAAATTTGAGATAGGCCAGGTCAAAAGTACCCTTAACCGGCGAGCTTGTATGAGGAATGTGACGAGAGTGAATGAGGCGAAAGAGGTGTGCCAGGATCGTAGCAAGTAGAAATCCATGGTCTTTGCCTACTGGAAAAGAGGCGTAATTTTATGTATGTATGTATTAAAAAATCCGTATGTACTTCTAAGTACCTTGGTGAAATAATTAAAAAAGTTGTGGTTATTCTCGACATTTAGTCGGTAATAGGTACATCATTAGTAGGTATATATCTACCCAGTATGCAGAACAGATGGCCGATGGGGCCGAAAAGTTCTCGAGTGGGGTCACGGACCGGCAAGCGTAGGTAGTGTTGGACGTCCACCGACAAGATGGACAGACGACCTTGTAAAAACTGCAGGTCGGCGGTGGATGCAGGCCGCTTCCAACCGCAACACATGGAAATTTTTGAGGGAGGCCTGTGTCCAACAGTGGACGTCCAACGGCTGAGATGATGATGATGATGACATCATTAGTACCATTGGACAGACAGTTCCATTAATGGTACCTACTATTAAAATCATCAAATAAAACACTAATGTCAGTTTCCAGGGTTTACTTATTGAAAGTGTCAGATCATCCCACTATACCTACCAAAACGACACACTATTACATAACTACAAATAGTCTAGTACCTACTTGACTATACTATTTACATTTCTATTGCAATAAATTAAATACAAAATACCCTCCCTCAGGTAGATTTTAAAATTACATTCCTGACGTGCGTCTGCTTGTAGCAGGGGGTGAAGTGGGGAGCGGTGAGAGGGGGGGGGGGGAGGGCGGGGAGCAATGAAGGTACAGGATGAGAACAAAAGGATTTTTCATTCAAACGTTCAAACAAAAGTAACAATTGTCTTGTATTCTTGAAATCGATCTAAGGTCAAAGATATTGAGGCAAGTGATGGCAGGTGGAGTAAAAACTTAGGCCTTTAGGCTGATTTTAGTCTCACGCTCACCGTCAGCGCTGATAGGCGAGTGATTTTTATTACAATGAAATAAGAATACTGATTGTCCAGCACTGACGAGAGCAATCAGCGTAGCCATTTCTGCTAAACAATCAGTATCCTTATTCTATTGTATTATAGATCACTCGCCTATCATCGCTGACGGTGAACGTGAGACTAAAATCAGCCTTACATCTTTACTGATTTATACAGTGTCAGGAGGCAATCTTTGCCTACACACTTGACAGGACACTGTAGTGCCTGGGACAATGTTAAGATGGAGTAGGCTTGCCCAGCACCTCGACTATCCTCTCAGCTGTTCTGTGTCTTCTCTGTGTCCGAAAGCAAGATGGGCAGACGACATTGACAAAGTCGGGTCAGTCGGGTGCAAGCAATAGCAGTTCGATCCATCATTTGCACCCGACTTTGTCAATGTCGTCGTGACGGATGGCACAAACTATAGGAGGCCATGCCCAACGCTGGGTGAATTCGGGTTGTGGTTGACTCTCTTATACGGCTCTCGAAAGAGCCGTATAAGAGAGGTTCGCTGAGTGCCTTTCGATCTCAAGGCCGTGGGTTCGAATCCAGAAATTGCAACAATGGATTTTCTAGACGTAATGACCATGCCTTTTAGAATGTTATGTAAAAAATAAAGGTACAAAAGCCAAATGTATATATATTCCGCATTTAGACTCAAAGGTGGTCCTCTATACATTCGTACGCCCAAATAATAACAATAATGTATGTAGAATGCCAAAGTGTACCTTTGCTTTGGACCTACAAAGCCAGAACTTCTAATTTCGAGCACCCTGTACATTTCAGTATCGTTGGTAGCGCGGAATCCCCCTGAAGCACTTTATATTACAGCTTTTATGAAATTCTTTTATACGCTCTCTGTTTCGGTCGGAATGCTTAAGTTCAAGTTCTCTATGAAAATGGTACCGTCAGTCAAGTCAGGCACGAGTGTGTAATGTAGAGTGTAATGTGTGTAATGTCAATAGGAGCCTGACACTCGTGCATCGAGGTTTCCGTAATGCCGTAGTAGAAGGGACATAGTGGGTTTTCTTCACCTTATATTTGAGCAGCCCGACTGGGGAAGAGCCTCCGCCACAGAATATCGCAGCCAAATAACATCATTCTTTTCAAATGGTGTTGTGTTCCTATTATAATAATTATAATAATAATAATAATAAACTTTATTTCAGGCAACATTAGAGTAAGTTACAAGATGTTATTTTACTTAGTCTACGGCCCATAGCAATAAATACCTTACAACTAACATACATATTTTATTAATAACACTACACTAAATTGTCACGTATTATCTGTACGCACTAACGGGGTGTCTCGCAGGCGTCCACGGAACCGCCTGTATAAAACACCCTTCGGCCAAAACGCTGCATTCATAAAGGTTGAAAGACGAGCAGTCGGCACTCTCACCATAAATGAGTTGAAGCTCACATTACGATGAGATGCCAACCGCACTACCCTTAATGTGAGCTGGGTCTTCCGCTTTACATACTCTACAATGTTCTCGGGCTTCACGTCGAAGTGAACCCGGGACACGTAGAGCTGAGTTGTAGGAACCTCGGCGCGCAGCAAGTGCATCGTTTCTGTCGTCAGTGCGGCAGTCCCGCATTGATTCCGAGACGAGGGCTTCTTCTTCTTCCGTTCCACCTTGGTGAACCCCTCGTCATCACATTGTGCCTTCCTAGACACCGGAAGCACAGCAGCACCGGCAGCACTGTGTTCGCAGCTGGTAGATGTTATGGTTTTATATAGTATTATGGTTGCGACCAGGGGCGGCTCTAGCATATGTAGCGCCCGGGTGCAATCTTTCCCCTGGCGCCTTCTTGTATCAAAATGCTCGGTCAAAATGATTAAGGTAGGTAGGTAGGTGCTTCCATACAACACGATCGACTAAACTTTATAATATTCGAATAAGGTCGAGTTCACAATACAAACGGTTATGCGGCCCCAAGGGCGTAGATATCTATAGCTTTTTTATTGGGGGGGGGGGGGGGGGGGGGGGGTCTAAGGGTTCCAAAATGTAAGGACTCCAAAATGTACAGAGATTTATTCATGATCTGCAAATATTTGTTGGCAAATACGAGCGAAGCGAGCCGAATTTTTTTAAGACAAATGCAACAGTGCTTACAGAAAACGTACTTAAAGAAAAGGCTGACTATTTGTCGGTTCCTATTCTGCAGTGAGATTATAAATCACGTTGCTCGCAAAACTTTTATGCGAGAGAAGCGAGCCGAATTTTTTACAACAAATGCAACATGTGACGGTTGATTTTTTTAAAGGTACTCAATGAAAAGGCTGGCTACTTGTTGATACCTATTCTTTAGGCGAGCGAAGCGAGCCGAATTTTTTATAACAAATCCAATGATTTTGCTTACGTTGTCAAAGAAAGGCTGGCCATTTGTCGGTTCCTATTCTGCAGTCAGATATAACTCACGTTGCTCGCAAAACCCTTATGCGAGCGAAGCGAGCCGAATTTTTTTAAGGCACAAGATGTGACACTAAGCAAATGTTTGCCTAATATCGCCTTATTCCCTAAATCCCAATTTATTGTAACAGAAACATATGGTTTTAATAATAATAAGCATATGGTTTTTTTTAATTATTAATTTTATGTTGAAAATTGTTGTGTTGTTTGACTCTTTCAAACCGGTTTAGATATTTTTTTAGTAACTTTATGTTACAAGAACCTAAGATTATTTTACAAGAAAAACTCCTGAAAAAGACCTCCTAATTTTTGGAGGAGAACCTGGGAGCTCATGAACCACCTGCATGGATACCCCATGTCGGATACAAATTGTAAATACCTATTCCGCGGATCTTTTTTTTCTCTTGCTAAGGGGTGGGGGGGGTGGGGGGGTCCGGACAACGTCAACCGTAAAACAGTTTTCATAGAACCCCGCTACGCACCACCTCTGTTTTTCCACTCGCTGAGTGCGCTGCGCCAGCGCCGCCGCCGCCGCCGAGCGCCCGCTCCGTGCGGAGCGCTATAACGGAGGTTCTGTATGTCGCGAGCGGCTCTATGCGCCCCCTTACACCCGGCGCCCGGGTGCACTGCACCCCCTGCACTATAGGTAAAGCCGCCCCTGGTTGCGACTGCGAGGAAGCGTTGCGGTGACAACTGGTGGACCAGTCTTGTCCATTGTGTTGTCGGCGCAGTGATTCCTCTTTTAAAGGGTCAGCAGCGTGAATGTGACTCTTCTGTGTTACAGGCGTCCATAGGCTACGGTAACCGCTTACCAACAGGTTTTTTTTTAATTATTATATTGTCATCGGTCCTTGATGAGTGTGCAAAGTTCCAATGTATTCCGACGTTTTGAAATGGGTCAAAATTATTGGCTTAACATGGTATAGGTAGCGTTTGTCGACGTTTGTCTGTCCTACCTAGCGAATATTAAAATCGTTAAATTACGGTCACTGCTATTTTCGAAACTATACCTAAGCATTACATTTTCGTTGGTAGGTATGTACCTATATAGGTATTAGGTACCTATATGGTAACCTATGTTTTATAAAAAATCTCAGTTCATCTTTTGATTTTGTTTGACTGGCCTCAGCTCTGGTGGTAGTAGCTCTGCCTTGTGCGCTGTAGGTCGTGGGTTCGATTTCTATTTTCCACCCAGGACAAACATTTTGCGATGAACAATGTTCATTGAACATAGATGTTTGTTCTATGTCTGGATGTAAATACGTAGGCCGCTGCCCGGGGTAGCTTTTAAAAAATTAAACTATATTTCAAACTAGATTTAATGTAAAATTACAGTTTTATAATTAATTAACTTAAGTGAACCTCGTTCGATGGTTGAACAGAGAATGCATTCTATTACTAGGTAAAATTCCTTGTTTCGTGCAATTGACGTCAACGGGCCACGTTCCGCTGACGACGCACCTCGTGCGGGCCACTGTATGAATATACCGGTCGAGCTTGGATCAGCGATATCCATACGTGAGCCGTGCGTAACACCTCCCCCCGAAGATCAGCGAGTATTGAAGCTTTGCGTAAATTGAGCTGGGGGCTGATCAGGATCGACTCTCCTTTTTGCTGGAATAGCGTATACTTGTAGTTCAGCTTGGCTCTCTTCTAAAACTTTTAAATTCTCGTTCCGATTGAATCTATACTTTCTGTATAGCCATGCGCTAATCAGTGCACATGCACTTGATATTACGATGAAGTACAAGGGGATTGTAGTATGATATAAACTGTAGTCGATGTCCTCGTCGAGATTCAACGGTGATTGTAGCGAGATTTTCTTATTGGTAGAGTGAAGATGGTCCAAGTTGATAGAGTTCAGTTTGAGTGCTGGAATTAGTGCTGGAGATGAAGTAACGAAGTCGCTCTTAGGTAGATCCATGATCTTCATAGCTTGTCCTTTTAGACGATCGTTGGTATTAGAAATGGTGAATTCCGGTGTTTCTAAGTAACATTTCTTAGGGATGATGGCGAGATAACTGCCTTGAAGCGTTTTGTAGAGATCTTGACCACAGGAGAGATGAACCTTAGTAGAGACGGGGAAACTGATGCTGTAATGTTTCTCGTCGAGTTCTTCATAGGCTGGTTTTGCTAGTGAGATGGTGGTAGGGCTGCACATCTTGTTCCGTTGTTGCGTAGAGATGAGATGTTGGATGCAGTCATCTGATGATTGAGTTTGCAGATTTTTCTTCTCCTCGCAGATGTACCATTTACTGGTCTTCGGGCATTCAGCGCAATGTACTTGAAATCTTTCTCGTGGATAGCTAGGTATGGGAGAGGAGGAATGAGGATCTCGTGATTTTTGTTGGGAAGGATTGATAATTTATACATATCATACGTAGATGGAAGCACGATTGGAAATTTATATACTATAACTATTTCGTTACCTACATAGTATGAACCTAACTTAATTATATCGAAATATTCTCTAATATCTAAATCTACTACTTTTTCACTGCCATATAGTATTCCCAATTTACGAATAATATCGCGAATGGTATACAAATTTAAGACCGAATGATGCGTCGCGGAAGCTCTAATAAATGCAAGGATATTCTGCAATTTAAGTAGTTCTTGAGAGATAGAATCTACGTTGTCTGTTAAAATCCTAAGGGCTTGATCTAAATGCGCGTATTTCACTAGATCGTAGTCCCTAGAAACGTCTGCTACTTGCTTAATCTTGTTCACTAAAATTTCGATCTTATTCTGGTTATCTACAATATCGTCTAAAATCTTTGAATATTGCAAAGTCCAATTTTTAGTTAAAATGACATGATTGTTAAATTCGGTAACTAATTTATTTTCATCATTCTGTAAAGATTTAATAGCCTGATTATAATGCAAAGCGTCTGTGTAGTAGGGTGGGTCACTCTTGTATGGAGAAAAAAAAATATTTTTTTTTCAGTTTCTAATAGTGATAAAAAGGTGCCATATTACGTCAATAATCCACCTGCAAAATATGACACGGATTGAAAATCATCTTCTGCCTCCGAACCGAAGTTAAACTTTTAAAAAATTACAAAAAAAGGTCTTTGGAAAAACCTGCTGAAAACTATGAAAATATACTTGTGTATGGTTTATTTTGGAACAAACCACGATACAAGAAGTCATATTTGTATACTTAATTATAAATTACTCAGTTACTTATCTAAAAAATGCAGGTTAGGTCTTCAAAGAATAGCAAAATCCTTCTTTACTGTAAAATGTGCGCATATGTTTGCGTGACTTTAGCTGAACCGATTATAAGTCATTTTCTCTCAAATTTGGTGTTTAAAGTGTTGGATGCTTCCACCAAAGTCGTAATAGCTCTTTCCACACCTTACAATGACATGGCATGCGAAGCAGAGGCAGTTCGCCTTCGTTCACTTGTACAACAAAAGTTTGTAAGTTTTCGTCATTTTGCACCTTTGAATCGATGGTTCGGTAGCATTTAGTCACTAATAAATCAGATCAACATAAGAATATGCATTTTAAATTGTTCAGGAACTTGAGAAATCTTAGTTTTGTGCGAGAAATGAAACATTCTTTCAGAATTCGACGAGCGGTAAACTTTCTAATGTTTTTTTGTAGATTAGACAACATTGCTAGCAAAAAGTTATCAGGATGAGCAAAATACAGGCTAAATATGACAAAATCTTTTATTCCTTTGAATTCTATTGATTATTATCTTGATGTAGCAATTATCTTTTGCATGTATTGCGGACTTTCATTGCAGGTAGCGTGGATCTTAATAGTGAACCAAAACTTTTAAATCTTTCGTTGCTAGAATCACCAGATTTATTGAATTAGCTTCTGTGGATGAATAAATTAAAAAAAATGCAACTTGTTTGTGTGAACCAACGAGCATGAGGCATTTTACCTGGTGAAAATCACGAAAAACTCCATTGAAATACAGGCAAGAAGTATTTCTATGGGATTTTGGTGGTAGAATCATGGATGTTCCTTTTATCATTTTTTGAATTGATATTTCATCAATTGTGTTAATTTGTAGGTACATTGAGATCGTCAGGCCTCCTGCCTCCTGTCAAATCTATGCTTTTTCAGCTAGAAATGTCGAAAAGAGCTTTCCTGCTATTCTTGAAATCTGTAATGTTTTGGTGAAGTTTTAGGCAAGGACTTTAGTAGGTTTTTAGACTTCAAATGATGTACTTTAAGCATTTGTAACACCCTTTTATCTGAATTTATAATAATAAGTCTTTTTGTCCATTATTTTTAATTCAATCAATAAAAAATATGCAATATCTCAATGCAAGTTGGTTCTTTTTGTAAGTCATTTTCGAATTCCCATTGGCACCTCAATTCTTCATAATGTTTAAGAATACCGTTGTTACTTGGTAGTAAATTATCTTTATTATCGCTATTATAATCAATTAAAGAATGCTTAAAACACTTTTAAGACATTTCCATAGTTAAAAAGTAATCTTCGAACTTCAAACGTACCACGTCACTTTTGCGACAAAAGCTCGAGATTGCAAACTCTCAAAATCTCACTTTTCCTAAGAAAATGGTAAATAATGTTAATTAATAAGTAAATATATAATACTGTCTTATGTTTCAAGGCAAAACTGTAACCAAAAACTACCTGCATAGTACTTTTATCAGTTCATGAATTCAACACCAATTTCAAGATTTTTTGAATTTTCAAATTAAATTCGGAGGCAGTTAACATTATTATAAAGCAACCATATTTTGCACGTCTCATTTCAACCATATTTAGCCACTTTTTATCGCTATTAGAAGTTGAAAATCTAAAAAAAAAATTTTTGACCCACGCTACTGTGTAGTCGAGATTACCTGTAATGCTTTTAACTACAGATCCGAGACCATCTACGAGTCCTCTTTTTACACGATTTACCTCGAATGTCTCTAATTGATCTAAAACACTTGCAAGTTTACTTTTTAAATAGTCTAAGTGAGGTTCAAATAATGAATAAGTTTTATTATTTAGCTGAGGGCTAAAATTATCAATTTGATTATCTATAGAATTGACTTTACTTCGCAAATCTTGGAGATTGACATTTTGTAGAAAAGTATGATAGTGAGAAACAAGTTTAGCTGAGCCTAATTTAAAGGGTAAAATACCAGGGCCGTCATCAAGACTTTCAAGTTTTATCTCCTGCATTAGGACTGGGGTCAGGAGTAGATGAATTATTAGAAGGGTCCTGTAACAATTGAGCACTTTTAGGGAGACGCTTAAGCCTAGATTTGGCAATCGGACCTCGCTTTTTCTTAGTATAAATATGAATAGGGAGGTCTGCCATTACGACGTCATGAGTGTAACGAGGGGCTAATTTCTGTCGGGAAGCGAACGGATTTTTCACGAAAATCTGTTGCTCAGGAGAGTATTCAGCTTCTGGTTCCCGTTCCTTATTTCGGTTGTCAGTCAGGTCTTTACGAGTCTCGGTACACATGTCATGAATCGTGTTATAAGCTTTAGTCATCTTGTCTTTATGATTAGTCATGTACTGTTGAAGTAAATGAGCAGAGAGATCTACATCAAAAGGATCGCGTGGATCATAATGTCCAGTAATAACTTCTATCGGCTTGCATCGAGTAAAACTATGAATGCTGCTGTTATAAGCCAGAAGGGCATATGGCATTAAATTGATTACAGATTCGGTTTTCTGACCTAATTTAAGAATACGAAGATGTTCAAGTATTGTTGAGTGGAATCTCTCAACTATACCATTCTCATTAGGTGAGTGAGGAGCAACTCTATGATGTTGGATTTTATGCATCTTTACAAATTCTGCAACTAACTGATTTGTGAATTCGGTACCGTTATCAGTTACTAAAGTGAAAGGTACACCATGATGAGTACAAAAATTCAATAAAGCTTGTACTACACTAACAGCAGTGCCATCTCTGAGATGATACGCTTGAGCGTACTTAGAAAATGCGTCTACGATGGTTAAGAATTTTTCACACTGAATAGTCAAGAGATCTAGATGGACTAGTTCAAAGGGCTTGCTAGCTGGTGGTACTACTTTAAACTGTTGTTTGATTGGAGTGCGATCATATTTGGCTTGACCACATATGGTACACTCATTGATGAATTTAGTAATCTGCTCTCTCATTCTAGGCCAATAGTACTTATTAGATAACGCTAAGTAACATTCGTTAATGCCACGATGATTGGTCTTACCATCATGATATTTACTGATGATTTCTTGCTGTTTCAAATATTCCCTAACGTTCTCTAATTCACGTTTAGTCAGTGTCAGATTCATTGCCGAATTTTTAAATGTTCTCTGTATAATAGGTATAATTTCGTACATAGCAAAATAGGGTTTAATCAGAAGTCCAGTCTTGATTTTAGGGTTAACGTATTCTTTAATTGCGTTAATGACATCTTCCTCTAAATTAGATTCAGATAGTTGGACAGTCGTTCGAGTGTGGGTCTCAAAAGGTTTAGTTATTGTCGGTCGTCCCTTAATGTCACCTACAACGTTGAATATTAACTGTTTTGTAAAACGGTTCAAAGGGTCATCTGTAATTGGGACTTCTAAGATGGGGTTTTCATTGTCAGTATGAACGGTGGCTGTTCTAGAACCAGCTGCAGTTTCTGTAGCCGTAATAGTTCTAGATTCATCTAACGCGGGATCAGTTTCAGATGGATTAACTGCGATCGACAAAAGCTCTTCGTTATTAACTTCGATTCGCGATAGTGCATCAGCGTTAGTGTTAAACTTGCCTTGTAAGTATTCGACTCTGTAGTCGTACTCACTCAGTTTCAAACGCCATCTTGTAAGTCGTGAGCTAGGATCTTTTAAATTGACTACCCATTGCAAAGGTCTATGATCGGTAAGTATTAAGAATTTTCGGCCATACAAATACGGTCTAAAATACTTAGTTGCCCAAACAATTGCCAAAAGTTCTTTCTCAATGGTGCTATAATTTAATTCGCTACTATTGAGAGTGCGCGATGCATAAGCGATTGGTTTATTTGATGATTTGGTACCTTGAGATAGGACGGCACCAATAGCTACGTTAGAAGCATCCGTAGTTAGAATAAATTCTCGCGTAAAGTCTGGGTACTGTAAGATCGGGTCGTTGGTCAAAAGAGTTTTGCAATGGTTAAAACAGTTGGTGTAGTTTTGGTCTAATTTAATTTTGGAACCTTTTTTTAAGCATTGAGTCAATGGTTTGGTGATACGAGCGAAGTCAGGAATGAACTTCCTATAGTATCCGAGCAATCCGAGAAAACGTTTGATTTCTGTAGTAGTTTTTGGAAGGGGATAATTTTCTATGGCTTTAATTTTATTAGGGTTTGGTTTAACACCGTCTTGGCAAATGACATGTCCTAGAAATTCAGTTTCCAGCTTCAAAAATTCAGACTTATCCATTTGAATCTTGAAGTTGGATTCCCTCAATCTACTAAAGACTTTGTCCAAATTAATGATGTGTTCCTGAAGGGAAGTACTGAAAACAATGATGTCATCTAGATAAACCAGGCAGATTTCATTTTGCAGGCCTCTCAGGACATTATCCATCACTCGTTGGAAGGTTGATGGAGAATTTTTCAATCCCATGGGCATTCTGAGAAACTCATAGTGTCCGTTCTCAACGTTAAAACCTGTCTTATGAATATCTGACGGGTCCATCTCGACTTGGTAAAATCCACTGGCCAAATCAAGAGTTGTAAAGTATTGGCATTTACCGAGTTTGTCAAGTACGTCAGTTATATTCGGAATTGGGTATTTGTCATCAATCGTTTTCTCATTTACTTTCCTGAAATCCACGACAAGACGCCATTTGACTTTACCGGAAGCATCTGCCTTTTTGGGTACAATCCAAATCGGAGAGCTCCAGGCGGATTCTGAAGGTCCTATAATATTCTGATCAAGCATTTTATTAATCTGATCTCTGACCTCTTGTCTGTGAATGTAAGGATAGCGATAACTCTTAGTATGTACTGGAATTTCATCAGTTGTTCTAATTTTATGTTTGATCTTGTTGGTGAATGTAAGTGGTTCACCCTCAAGATAAAACACGTCCGCGTAATTAGCACACAAGCGCTGTAAATTAGCGAGTTCTTCGGGATTAAGATGATCTGTCCTAAGACGAGATAAAACATCTTTCGCGCGATCTGATAAAATTTCAGTACTGTCACATTCAAGATTAAATATTTCAGCTTCAACAGGACGATCCATAGAAAAGATTACGTCATTAGATGTTGGGTTAGTAATCTCTACCCAGCCTCTATTATTATGAACCGTCGTTATGCAGTCTGAAATAAGGCAGTTACAAATTGTCTGATTTTCTACAAAGACTTCACCGTCCCGTGTATTAACCGGCAATCTAACTATCTTTGTCGAGTTAGCTGGAATGATTTCTTCGTATAAGTTAACATTCCTAGAGTCATACATCTGAATGGGGATCTGAGTATTACGGGTCTTCAGTAATTTATTTTTCAGATCGATGTTAGAGTCCCATACGTCAAGTAAATCAAAGCCTAAAAGTCCGTCGAAAAAGTTATGAAACTTGTAGACGTATAAAGTCATGTCATTCGGGTCATTAAATTCTTGGAAACTAGGTAAAGTGATCGAATAGTCGTTCTTACTAGTCGCGTGCACATTGGTCACTTCGAAAGGATCGTAGTTCAAAGGGATGTGACGGAAGTATTTGTCTACGGCATCGGGGCTAATAAAAGACTGATTAGCTCCTGTATCGATCAAAAATTTCAGAGGTGGATTAGCTATTTGAATGTAACCTAGTTGCCTTTGAATATGAAAATTGACTTCTATTTTGGCTTTTCTGATTTCGAATCCTTCTGAAAATTTTCATCGGTGGTTGGAACTTCCTCTACTACGGGTGGCTCTTGGTAAGAGTACTGATCACAAGGGTAGTAGTCAGGGCATTGGTCGTACGAATAATAGTCGTTATAATATTCGTTATCATAGTCGTCATAGTAATAGTCATTGTCGTAACCGTCAAACTCGTTGAAATTTACTTCGCGGGTCTTGAAATAGTTAGACGGAGGCGGGTTACCGTGCTTACGCCAGTCATGTCCAGTCATAGGTAAACGTCTTTCTACAAAGTTACTTACACCACTCATAGGGCTAGGACGCGGGGCATTGCCAAAGTTAAACGATTGCTGTGGTTGAGGTCTAAACGGCATCCTAAAAGTATTACTTTGTGCGTTATAATTCTGTGGAGGGGCGCGGAACATCTGTTGTGTTCGCGTAGGACCACGTGGTGGTTGCTGAGACATTGGGGTAGGTCTCCAACCTTGATTAGGCTGAGCCTGCATGGGGTTCGGCCTTGAGTGACCAGGCAAGCTAAAGATGGGCTGTCTCATTTGTCCGTAATGTCCGTTAGTCAGTTTGGGGGTAAAGTTATTGAGCGGGAGATTGAACTTGGCTGCGTTAGAAATGGGTTGATGCCAATCCTTTCTACTAGATGAAACGCCACTACGCTCTTGCATATAAAGTGTGTTCAGCTCCTCTTGAACAAATTCGAGGGCCTTTTCCATCGATTCAGGTCGCATACAGCGTATCCTGGAACCTAGTGGGTCCTTGAGACCTCGTAGATAGGCCTGAAGGGTCAACTTTTGATAAAGGGCACGCTTAGCTTCTACGGTTGTGCCTAAAGTTTCGTGAAGCGAAACATACGTCATTATGGTGCTGAATAAATTTTGGCACCGTTCGTAAAACTCTTGCGGGGTACTAGACCCTTGGGTCTCTAAAGATAGATCACTGTAAAGAGCGGTCTCGTCACGATGGTCTGCGAAGTTGTTAATCAAAGCGCTCCTAATACCTTGCCTAGTATTGGGTATCCCGTTGGAGTTAATCAACCTAGCTGCGGATCCCGATACTTTATTCAAAATTCCATTTAAAAGAGCTAAGTTTTCTAATTCCCTTCCCGGTTCGTTCGTGACGTGAGCTAACACAAGTTGATCACAAAGATTAATAAATCGAGTGAGAATGTGCGGATTCCCGTCAAAATCGGGCACAAGTCTAAGGGACTTGTAGATGATGTCCATGGAGTTAGGTTGAGCCATGTCTGAATCTTCTAAATTTCTATGCTCGTCGATAGCACTAAGCCTACTGCTAAATAATCTATCACTACCTAACCTAGTATTCCGTGATTTTCTAGGATGAAAAATCTTGGAAGCCTAAACTAAACGCACTAAAAAAGACACACAGTAAAAATACACAAATGCACAAATATAAGGATTAAAGTAGGAATAAGAAAGGACTTGAAAGATTCAAGGACTTACTGCATTTCAGGAACTCAGCAGGAATCGATTTTTAGATTCACCCGGAACAGTAGCACTAGTAGGTTCTTTTTACTTGTGAGAGATAAATCTCGTGAATTTAAGATAGATCAAGTATCCTACCGGCTGCGCCAAATACGTAGGCCGCTGCCCGGGGTAGCTTTTAAAAAATTAAACTATATTTCAAACTAGATTTAATGTAAAATTACAGTTTTATAATTAATTAACTTAAGTGAACCTCGTTCGATGGTTGAACAGAGAATGCATTCTATTACTAGGTAAAATTCCTTGTTTCGTGCAATTGACGTCAACGGGCCACGTTCCGCTGACGACGCACCTCGTGCGGGCCACTGTATGAATATACCGGTCGAGCTTGGATCAGCGATATCCATACGTGAGCCGTGCGTAACAATGTTATAAAGTATTTATGTATGTATTTACAAAAAGTATAGGTATAAGTAAATATCAGTTATTGGTTCCCTTATTAAAAGCTTTGCTTAGTATAAGGCTAGAAATATTAAATCATTGAAGTGTCAAACCTACATGATGTGACCAAATGCAGTGATCCAGCAGAATACTTGTCATGGAATAAATATTAAAACCTACAATGTAACCACCTTTAAGCAATAAAGATATTTAAATGACTTTGTCGATACTATATCGGGCCATTGACCTTAAATTAGTGTAGTTAGTATTCGTTTTAAGTAAGTTTAGAAGCGTTTTAGATACAAATATATTTTTTGTTTGGCAAAACGCGATTAGAAAAAAATATTCTAATATTAATAAACATCCCCAATCGATACAAACTTACAGATATTTTACTGTAAGTTAGTTTGAAAGAGCAAAATGGTTAATTCTGGTAATGGTTTTTAGGCCACCTAAAGGCTTCCATCTTGGCTTAACGACATCCAACAATTTAACACGTAATTTTACTTTAAAAACAGCCTTCTCTAATGTTTTTAATTAAACTCGATGAATGTAGAGATTTTGTAACCAGTTCTTAGACTAGTCGGCCGACTGATAGTCCGATGTGTGTGCGCGCGTGGAAGAGCGCCGTAGTTACTGATTAAGCAACTAAGTAGGTATTAATCAACTCGTACCACCTGGTATAAAAATTTTTAGTACGAAATGGGAACTACTCAGTCTGCCGACAGTTCGCCGATAGTTAGTTTAGGAAATCCATCACACAGCCGGTGTAATGTGCGCCCATACATTTCCATGCTGATATAAGAGCCCGACTAACTATCGGCCGAGAGAAAGTTTGCAGTGGGCTCGGTCCCAAAATCGAAGAAAAATAATTTATTAATAAACCATCCAAGGTTCTATCGGAAAAAGCACGAAAATAAAAGCCATTCCGTTATCAAGTGGCGATCCACATTCCTTATTCAGTAGCGTCCGAAAATTAAAGGCGTTACAAGAAATCGCACTCACAGCGCGACGTTTGAACGGAGCTGAAATATTTCCACGTTTCGAGTACTCTTATTTACCCTCGCTATACAGACTTATACGCAGGCTGTATTTGTTTTTTCCATTACAAAAGACTGGAACGCCCTGCGCTCGCCGGCAATAATATTTCAATATCGCGATGTGGGTGCCGGCCCTACACTACCAAAGTGATTTCCCTGAACGCCCATTGGTCGAGATCTTCTCTTCCCAAGCACGCTCGATAGTCGAAACCTTTGAGAGACAAAGACGCAGTTACGAAGGCCCGGGCGGTCATACCCGCGGCAGAGAGAGACGCATATAGAAATGTGGAGGCATGAATATTGTATGCGCGAAAGGCCTGTATCAATAATACGTGCACGAATGAAATAATAGATTATTCGTTTGTTCAAATCGAACGTAAACAAAATGTAAGCGTCCATTACTGATGCAGTCGCGCAGTAGGCGAGAGGGGATTATGAGAGGTGGTGGTGCTGGAAAGAGATGGGTATAGGTTTCAGGGTTGGGTGGGAAAGTCAGTCCGGGTAACAATGTGAGCACTATCTGTTTTTGTACCAGTCGTCGGACGGTTTTCACATTAAACGATCATTTTAAGGGCGAACCAATCAAACTGCAAATTTATACAAATTGATACTAAACGGGTTATATTAATTTTATAACAAAAATTAAGTGTGTAAATAAGTTTGAACGGTGGCGTAATTAAAACTAATTGGGTTTAATAAAGCGCTAATTATTTTGTATTAAGGCGGGTTTTCGCTGGAGTTTCGTCCTTTTTACCGGTCCGCGGGTGTGTCCAAGGACTTTTTATCGGTCATGAAATACCGCTTAGAACTAAAAATGATTATCGGTCTCGTGTAGTGATTTCATTGGTGCTTTAATAAGGCCCAAAAGTGTACTGAAAACTGAAAGTGGGCCTTAAGTGTACTGGAAAAGTGATAGGTTTAAGACATGTGCTGGTAGGATTTGTGGTGGAGTTTTGTGTCGTAGGGGTGGAAAGATGCCGAAATAGGGGGTGGCCAAGGTTGGCCTTTTGAGGCCATGCTCAATAACCTCACAGCGACAGCTTTAGGAGGTAAGCTCATATTTTATATTATCCAAATTAGGAATATACTTACTACTAGTAGTTCTAATCACACTATTACACTATCACACTAATATTATAAGTGCGACGTTTGGATATATGTTTGTTCCTCTGTAACTTGACAACCACTGAATCGATATGCCTGAATTTTAAAATACTTATAGATAAATAATGACCCTGAATCGGACATAGGCCACTTTTTATCCCGGAAAAATGCACGGTTCTTGTGGGATAAAAATATAGTAGTCCCCGGGGGCAAAGCCGCGGCCGTCAGCTAGTAAAACTATAAAATTCTCTATTTATTATTCCTTTTAAATTTCGTAGTACGTAACAATGATTTTATTATGGTTTTCCTATTAGATTTTATTGAATTTAAAATTAATTAAGTAATATTAATTTTTAAAATTAATACCCCATAACATTTACCTACCACTAGATCTCATTAGTATACAACAAATTGTATTTGTTTTATTAACAGTAATTTTGAATAGATTTACAGTTTTAACAATAGTAGAAAAATTCTAGCTCAAATTGGTGTTTTCTATTTAAAAACAACACAATGGCACTGATTCTCTTGTACACTGATTAATTAAATTAAAACTAAAACCAATAGCTCTTATTTCATTCACGCTTAAGACCAAAACAAAACGACAGTCTGAGTGACATTTTTAACGTATATTTTGTAAAAATGAAGTTCTTGTGGGTAGAATTAGTCGAGGCCAATTTAAGATTCTAAATAAAACTACATTTGATCGAAGAAAACGACGCAAAACAAGGTACTTTTAGAAATGTCACTTTTAATGTCATTCTGATTTGGTCTTTAGCGTAAACGAAATAAGAGCTTTCGGTTTTAGTGATAGTTTTAGTCAGTGTACAAGAGAATCAGCCCCAATGTGTTCAAAGATTTGGAAAAAGTTATGAAAACATTAAATCAGATGATAGAGAAATCTCTACCTTAAATCAAGCCTATAACCAAAATAATTTAAAAAAAAGCGTAGAGAGTTGGTGAAAAATGAACGTAGATAGATTTTAAGCGACAGAAAAAGTAAAGTGACTCACTAAATAAGTTTTAAATCAACTCTGTTCATAAACTAGTAAGAATCATTTAAACTTAAGAAACCTTAAATTTGTAATACCATAATAAAACACTAATTAAATAATATAATATTAATTTAATAATAATTATTATTAAATAATATTTTCAGTATTTTCAAATTACCTACTCATTGAGATAATGCAAAAAATTATCATAAACCTAGTAGAAATTTTATAACAATTTCTAAGGATAGTCTAATTCACTAGTCAGAATTTATCTGTAATATTCCGAATACAGAAACAAACAAACCCAGTAACGAATTAAAATATTCATAACTATCGCCCCAATACCTTCACAAATTGCATCCCTTATAAAGGCAGGCAGTTGTGTTTACGGGCCTCAATTCCATTAAGGCCTGTTTATAGCCGGGCCTTAATCCGGGGATCTTGGGCGTTATTTGAGCTTTGACTTTTAGCGGGGTCTCGAAGCAAAATGAAAGGTGAATTTTATTCTGTTGTTTCGTTGATTTTTTTTTACATTTTTTATTTTATTTCAGAGGTCATTCAGGCTTCATAGATGTTTGGGTCCAAAAGCCAAAGTCCGGCCAATAAAAAAAAAAAGTGACCACGTTTGGGAAGTCAATCCGAATATTTCTCATTAGGGCACCAAATCTCTAGCACCATTATTTCAGTTGATTTCTTTACATAGAAAAATCTGATTTATAATGCATTTTATGAAAAAAAAAAAATCGTGCAGATGGACAAAAAATACTAAAACTGCCAAATGCCTAATTTCTGCCTAGCGTAGAGCGTTGACCGTAATGTAGGAGTCTTTTTTTCGATCAGAGTCATTTTACTGATACATATTACTATGAAATCAGTAGGTAGGTAAGCCGTTTCTATGATACTTGAATGGATGACCTTGTAAAATTAGAGAAATTAGGGCTCAAATCGGGCCCCAGTCCTCTGTTGAATTCCAAGTTTAAAAATCGAATTCTGCGGGCTTAAAAAGGCCGTTATAGCGGAATCACTATAATATAAGAATTGAACTAGGTAGGTATATACCGTCGCGTTTCTCTAGAGTGACGAGAACGGCATTTATTTCAATTCATATTATGATTCTGCCATAGCGGCCATTTTAGCCCCGTCGAACAAAATACTCCTACAATTTCCTAAAGTTATTTTTTCACAAAATGAAAATAACTTGCCCAGTAAATAGAAACCGCTCATGAAACCCCGTTATCGGTAAAGTTGGGCCGTTACGGGTATTAGCACTTTATTCTTTGCAAATTGGATTTGTTTTAATGGTAAACTTTTATAATTTTTAATGGGAATTGTGCAGTTAATAAGGTCCAGGTTGAGAGCTCATCAGGGGTTGAAATCAACGCTGAGCATTCTTTGATAAAACAATGACAATTCAGGACAATGGTTGGCAAATGGTTGAATTAGGCAGGCAACTGGTTGAATTAGCCATTCAATTAAATGCCTAGCCATTTCATTAAACGCCACCATCAAATAGTTGAACACAACGTTCAACACTACGGCTAAACGAAGGTCAGCCATTTAATTGAATGGCGTTGTTCAATGAAATGGCTAGCCGGTACACTCGCTCACATAAAAAATAAGTAGGTTTTGTTTTTTTTTTATAGCACTCCGACCTTGCCCAGAGGCTAACTTTACCATAACTGTATTTTTTACAAAGCTACTCTCATTTGTTACCCGAATAAGGTTTTTAAGGAAACCAAATGGAGAACTTTCCTTAAAAATTTTGACATTCATTAAAAACTAGTAGTTCTCCCCGAACTGAGATTTCACACACCGTTGCGTCGATAGCCTAGATTTGGTCTTGTTTCTGATACCTGTGATATGAATGATGTCAGCAGTTAGAATAAAAATGAAAACTATTTGGAATGTTCAAACTAAATCCTTTCATATGAGATATTTGTGTAACTTTTCTTTTTACCTCCTTGGGAACCCAATATCTTTACAACCCCTTGATCGATAACGCTCATATGCTCCACAGCAAATCTTTATAGCACAAAATATTGACCTACCAAGTTATATGCAGATTGGATTAACGGTTCGATAGTTATGTGAGAACATAAGAGAGAACTATACAAAATAGGCAAAGCAAAATCGCCCAACTTGCCACTAAGATCTTCGCTCGCTCGATTGATTATGACTAAGACCAAGATACTGAATATCATATGGCATTAAGCATCTCATCATTAAGAGCGGTGTTGGCCTAGTGGGACGGTACCTCGACTTTCGGTCCGAAGGTCGTGGGTTGTATCCTGGCCGTGCATCAATGAGTTTTTCGTTTCGAAAAATTTATATGCGCATTTTACAAGAGCTCTAAACGGTGAAGGTAAACATCGTGAGGAAACCCGTGGCTTAGTCAGCCGTATTGACCATGTCTTTTCTGTGGATATGGCCGGTTAAGCTGCGAGGATGGTGTAGGTGCGAGGCAAGCCCACTCCATCTCAAATGTGTCTCGTTTAGTTTAGGCAATAATTGCCTCCTGTCACTGTATAAATCATCTAGTACACTTCTAACAATGGATCCAGGAATTCTTGAATTTAGCCGTTTTGATGCACAGTGTAGCTTTTTAATTCCAAATTTTCTTCTGCGCAGCGAAATGGCTAACTTCACGAATGCCTAGATCCATTGTGAGAAATGTAGAATATGTAAACGCCTAAGGTTAGCATCTAATTCTCTTTCTATGTTTAAAAACACCGCCCATGGTGATCATGATGATGACTGACTAATAAGTGGTTTCCTCAGCAGGTCACAAAGAGCCGTGTCCAGAAGAGAAACACGATCTCAAGCCGAATCTCGACCGGCACCATGCTCTTGGCGCGAGACTGCATATCGCGCATAACATACGAACCGAACACTTGCAAGGTAACAAGGAGTCCCTATATCAATTTTCAGACCTCCACTCCAGCATCGAAATTTGTGGAAGTGTCATACAAACTTCCATCCCCTAGTTTAAGGGGATAGGGGGTTAAAGTTCCAAGTACTAGAATTTTTTGTTGTTTGTATACTAATACTGGCTTACACACCCAGCTTTCTAGGACTTCAGGAAGTACCCTAAGAATTTTGATGATAATTAATGAGTTAGTGAGTCAGTGACGAAATCGGGGTTTTTTAGTATAAGAGCTATGTAATTGAAACTTTCTACGTTTAATAAGTCTACTATTGACATCATTATCCCGAAAATTTTGTTTATCTGGTATAATAATCCAAACCCAAGTTATGAGGGTTCAAAAAAACGACGCAGCGCTTCGAGAAAAGGTGGGTAGTGCCCTTGCGCTTCGCTTGGCTCGTTGGTGTTTTATTTCTAGTTTAACGTGATATGGTTTGTAGAAACCCAGCGATGGTTAGTGGACAAGGCATTCTGATCAGCACTATGATCTTGGCCCTTACAACTGCAAGTTGATATTAGGTAATACATTAATACTATACTTGAAGTTCCATGTATGATGGTTTAGACTAGCGCAGCAATGGATAGTAAACACATCATTGTGCTTTAGAAATAGACTGATCCCCTACAAGTAGGTACATGGTTGCTTTACTACTGATGTGATGTTTTAAAGTTTATAGTAATGGAGCAATAGGCAAGTTTTATACTAATTGAATCATGAATACGACAATACGGCATTTTGAATAATGGGGCAATTACTACTCCTTATAAAACTAATTTGATGGGAGGAGAAATATATACGCCAGTAGCTTATAACGTTTGCAAGTATGTTTACCTACTATCACAACACGTCATCAGGTAGAATCAACAATAATGAGTTGTTGAAAGCTGTTCATTATGATTCATCCGATTCATAGAATCAAGGTAGCGTTTACATACCGTATGAAATCAACCGTCCTAAAAAGGATTGTAGTGGGTTTAATAGGATTTCAAATTTGTGAGCTACGATTTATATTCTACTGTGTGTGTCTATCCCTATTGAATGAATATTGGCCTCAACTCAATCAGAATCTGTCCAACTGGTTTCTGAAACTTGAACTTGAACTTTGCTTTCAATTGCGTTAGATCGATATTTCCAAATGGAATTTCCCATAGTGAACACGTCATTTATGTTTGCTATGACGCAAACCATAAACTTTGTTATTTGTAGGTACTCAACTACAAAGTAATACAGACCCTTACATTGTTACCCTTAAATGGTCTAGATATATAGCTAACAAATACGTGAACTACGAATCCATCTCATTGACTTCGAGATCAAGATTTTCTGTTGAAATACCAACTACAGTAGGCTTGTGCACGGTGCCCCTCATCATGACATGTCTCTATTTGTATCTGTTCATGATGACACAAGCACTATAAATTGTTTTGAATGCACTCCAAGAAAATAATATCTTTATCTCTAAATCTCTCTAAAACATAGTAACTTGAACTCTGAATTCATTACCATAAGCTCCTGTTCTCCGGATAAAATCTACCAGCACAGCAAAGTAGCGGGCATAATGTCTCCATTCGAAGCTGTTAATGAAACAAACAGTTAACATCGTAATTTTAACTTTATTCCAAGTAACGTTAAAGTCGCTATCCCTAAATTCTCTGTCTAACTCAAGACATTTCCCTATCATGGAAATCTGAACTCTATCCTCACTGACATAAGATTCTGTTCTCCAGGTGGAATCCACCAGCAGCACAGTGGGCATATGTCCACAGTGCCCGTCAGCATGTCTTCCTCCGCATCAGACAGCGATAAGCCGGCGAAACAGAAGAGGCACAGGACCAGGTATGTAATGTATGTTGCTATGTTAAGCAAGCATGAAGAAGAAAGTTTGTTGTAGGCTAAAAGAACCAAGTTTTTCTCTTTGAATAGAATATCATGTTGAAGAACAAAGTTGTGGAAGAAAAGTTAGATTAACGCTTAGAAGATATAACTAGACCTCGCAAGTCTATCTTTGCATAGCTTAAAACAGAATAAATACTAACAATTCTCTAGTTTTGCCATAACACTCAACGTTTTTGACACATGGAAAGCATTTTTTTTGTTGAGTGTTGACATTAATAACTTTGTGATTCACAGGTTTACGCCAGCACAACTAAACGAACTAGAAAGATGTTTCTCCAAAACCCACTACCCCGATATTTTCATGAGAGAAGAAATTGCCATGAGGATCGGACTCACGGAAAGCAGAGTACAGGTTAGAAGCATTCTTATAGTACTTGATTTTTAATAATTTCTCTTTATGCAATACGTACTAAAAAATCTCAGGTGACTCCAATCTCAAAATAAACACAACCGTTACAAATATCCGCCGTGTGCATACAAATATGCGTAAAAAAAGAATTGGGTCCGAATATTGTACCTTGCGAGACTCTTCGCACGTTCTGTACAAAAGTTGCACCTTGATGATACATTTCTCTCGACCCTCTACCTGTGACATGCATCTATAATACCTTCTTTTACGTTTAGTGCCTTAAAATGTTGTAGGACTTGTGAATGGGTGGTCGCTATAGTCGAATGCTATAGTGAAGTGTAACTAAAACTCACATAGCACTTTTATAGACCTCACAACTTTATAAAGGGTGATAAAAAACGGAAGCTGGAAGTTTTATTATTTTTATTGACTACTTAAATTTGAACACGTTTGTCAGAGAATCTTTATTTTGTTTGTTTTATTGATTTTAAATTGTATATGTCATAAAGATCCTCTTTCCTCAACTTTGTAGTGATAGACTTACCTACTCGTAAAAATTATTTATACTCATTCACATTGGACTGCAGTAACGCCAGTAACTTAGAAATTTTTATCGAAAACAGTGTCAAAAATTTGGTAACAAAAGCTTGTTGTAGTGCTGAGTAGCAAAAAAAAATACGTTCGTAACTATGAAATATTGAGATCAACATGTTGTTGTGGCTGAAGTGGACATGATTTTAGGTACATATTGTATAAATTTTATATCTCAGATTACCTATAGTTCTATGTTTTTGAAACCTATAAAACGGAATATCTATTTACCACAATTGCGAGTCTATTATGTTTTTGTTATTCAAAAGAGCATTGTAAATCTCTATAAGCACATTATATTAAGCTAAGTAACTACTAAACAGTAGTTATTTCTCGTCTAGCCGCTAAATTGATTTCAATTCATCGACAATCATCACATTTGATTCTAATTCTCACAATTCATTCATGAACGTAAATGCATCAAAGGCATCAATCTACTATAGCGTATTACTTATTTTCTAATTTTCCACAAAAATCTACAACTTGCTATGCGCATTCACGTTTGTGACAATTTTTAATTTTTAGGTTTTTCTTTGTATTATTAAGAAAAAACCATGATAATCTTTATGTTAAAAAAATGTTAGCTGTAGTACTAAGTATTATCTGTTAGATTTTCGTATTATTTGTTTGTTATTGATTCTGATTATTACATTTTTGTGCTTATCTACAATTTATCTACAAGATATCAAGCTTAAATTATCGTTATTTTTAGAGTAATAGACTTCCTATAGCTTAAACGGCTGCTAACAATGTAGCCATTTTCTTTTAATTGAAATAAAAGTGACATGAAAAAACATTCTTGCATTTATCATCCTAAAATTTACAATAGTTTATTCCTTGCATACAATGAGTCAAACGGTATTGTAACGTTCAAGCTTACCGACAATAACAACAATAACAAGATTACCTACAGTAACATGGTTTTTTTCACTGGTTTTGTGTACGTAGTCCTTGTGACCGATTACAATACTAATGATCTACTGTCACTTTGTTCAAGCAGTTAGTTTCAAGTTAAGCCGTACTTTACATTAGGCATTAGGCTAATTTGTGTCGTGTGCCGACTAATATTTGTGTTTTGTTAGCACTTGAGACATATGGGCTGTAGCGATGGTGGATATTTGGACTCTATTCGATAATCTCATGGTTTGTTACTGGTGACGATACGCTAAACATATTTCATGTATCAAGGCCAAGTCATAAGCTAGAAAAGCACTTTTCTGTTATTATTGATGGTAATATTAAGTTGAAAATAAGGTTTAGCTAAACAAATTGATCTTTAAATATTCTAAAGTTTTACATCTCTGCAAATCTTCTTGATATGTAGATAGATCTTGTTGGTTGATCTTGGTTGCTTGTTGTCCAACATGCTCGTTACTTTACCTGACTTCAACAGTGTGTGTCACGGCATTTAAGATGGTTTTAATCCGTGAAAATTGCCAGGTTATCGTCAACATAACTATTTACTTAACTGATTCGTTGCTTTTATCGGGTAGTTCCCATTTTGTAGAAATAATTTAGAAAATTAACCGAAAATCCGTACCCATATTATAAATATGAAAGTGTGCTTATTTGTTTTTTTATTTGTCCTGATTTCACGTCAAAACAGAGCGACTGATTGATGTGATTTTTTGTGTAGAGATAGTTGGAGGGCTAGAGAGTAACTAACTAACTAGGATGGCGCAGTGACCCAAAGTGAGTCTTGGCCTCCGACACTAAGAGCCTCCACTTCGATCTATCCTGCGCCACCTCCTCCCAGGCTTCCACTTGGAGCTCGCGCAAGTCCTTTTCGACTTCATCTTTCCAGCGGTACTTGGGACGGCCGACCGGGCGTCGGCCCTCGGCCGTCCCAAATACGCTCTTTTCACAGCACGATCCTCTCCCAATCTTTCTAGATGGCCGAGCCAGCGAAGTTGGTGAGCTTTTATTTCGCCGATGATATTCGGCTCAGCCCTAATGTGAGACTAGCTCAAATGTGAGAATACCTAGGAGTGATCTACCTAACGGTTGACGGTGTCACTTATAAAGGTGTAAATAGGTTTAAATACCTTGGCTGCATTATAACGGATACGAACACCAGGGAAGAAGAAATTGATACCAGGATACAAAATACCCTCCGTTGTAGTGCAGCCCTTCACAAGGTGTTAGTGTTCAAGCTTCTCAGCAAACGCAATAAACTCCGCATTTATAAGACGGTAATACGGCCGATCTTAATGTATGGCTGTGAGGCGTGGACACTGACACTTAAAGAAGAGACCAAGCTCCTAGTGACTGAGCGAAAAATATTTAGGAAAATTCTGGAGCCGGTATTGACGGAAGCGGGAGTATGGAGGAGGAGGAAAAATAAGGAGTTAGAGAGTAACATAGGCTACTTTTAATCCGGGTACCACGCGAGCGAAGCCGCGGGCAGCAGCTAGTATAATATACCTAGACAAGAATGATAATTTAACATGCGCATTTTATTCGATGACGTCATGTTCCATAGAACAAAATGGGAATCTTTTATCGCTGGACGTTTTGCTTAGAACGACTCAATGACCTATCTAAGTTAAAAGAAGTCTTTACATCTATTCTAGAATCTAGTAACAGATAGAGCATCTATGATCTGTTATGTATGAATGTTCGTATGAGCTATGACTCTGTTGTCAGAGTTTTTAGGCCACCTAAAGGCCTCCATCATGGCTTTGATGACCCGGTGAACTTCGTACATGAGATCGATAGAGATTTGACGACCTCTGTGGCGCAGTGGGTGAAGGCCTGCCTGTGACGCAGGAGGTTGCGGGTTCGATCCCCGCCGCGGGACAAATGTTTGTATGATCTGCAAATATTTGTCTCGGGTCTGGGTGTTTTCTATGTATAATATGTATGTATTTACAAAAAAAATGTATATAAGTAGTATATCAGTCATGTGGTTGCCATAACACAAGCTCTGCTTAGCTTGGGGCTACATGATGCTGTGTGAAATGTCCAGCAATATTTATATTTATTTATTTATTTATTTATAGCAAACGCGATTAATTGGTACCTATTGAACATAACCTCCTCCTTTTTTAAAGTCGGTAAAAAAATGAAGGGCTTTTTCAGGTTCTTTTTTTTTGCATAAGCCTCTGTTGATTTTTTTTTTGATACAATAAACAAAAATGCTCTTTTATGAAAATCATAAATTTTGATATTTGAAATCTGCTGTTATGGCTATATTTTTTTTTATTGTACAATATAACCATTATCAAACACAGATGTTTCTACAAATAACACCTATGACCTCAAAAATAAGAATAAAATCAATGATGTTTAATTTACTTCGAAATACAATCTTAAACTACTATTTGATTTAACACTTTGGATTTCTGTAAGTCCTGATTTCACACCAAATATTGTTCTGGGTTCTGCTAAATCCGTCAGTTATTTAAGTTTTTTTATTATAATTTTGAGCTTTAAAGCATTGTTGGTCTTATTTTAAAATGGAAATAAAAAAAAAAAAATTCAAACACCAATGCTCTTTATCTAACCGTGACCGCACTTTAGTAGACATGCTGCTTTTAGCATCAGTGATTGGCGATTTTGCCAAATCTGCTGTCCTAAAAAGGTCGATGTAGCCCAATCACAATAGGAATTGAACTATATGCCGTCTCTTCTCACTCTCAGTCAATGAAAAGAGACGAGAATTGAACTATATACCGTCTCTTTTCACTCTCAGTCAATGAAAAGAGACGGCATAAAGTTCTATTCCTATTCTGATTCTGCTATAGTGACCTTTTTAAGCCCGCAGATCACAGTTTAAACCAGTGATTCCCAAAGTGGTCCAGGTGGACCCCTAGGGGTCCACGGGAGACTCGAAAGGGGTCCACGTTGGTTCTCATTTTCTGACGAGTTTTGGGAATATGGTAGAAATGTAGCAGCAGGGGGTCCACCGAAACCAGTAAAATTTTTAAAGGGGTCCATGAGAAAAAAAAGTTTGGGAACCACTGGTTTAAACTAACATCAAAATTCACAGTTGAGTTAGGAACTTGAGTGTAGTTTGATTGCCAGTTTAAAATAAGACCAACAATGCTTCAAAGCTCAAAACTGCACTAAAAAAACTTAGGACCTTTACAGCTTTTACTAGAATCTATTAACTAGATGATTTATGTATGTCTGGAGGCAATCTTTGCCTACACTACGGGACACTGTAGTCCCCGGGACATTGTTTGAGACGGAGTAGGCTTGCCCAGCACCTAAACCATCCTCTCAGCTTAACCGGTCAATACGTGTGGGGCTGACTAAGCCGCGGGTTTCCTCACGATGTTTTCCTTCACCGTTTAGAGCTCGTGTTAATGCGCATAAGTATAAATTTTTCGAAACGAAAAATCCATTGATGCACGGCCAGGATTCCAACCCACGACATTCTGATCGAAAGTCGATGTACACACACGGCTTTTGATTTGAGTAACAAATCTGTAAAATGAGGTTATGAATAAAAATCAAGATTGAGAGCTGAGAATATTATGAATCAGTAAAATATGAGAGCGCGGTCAAAACAAATACAGCTAACCTTTACACCTCGCAGTAGTTTTTTAAAAAAGTAGCCTCTACAAAAAGCATGCAACGGAAATAGGGATGTGCTGTTTTGAGAATCCGTAAATAAAATGGATTAAGATGATTTATTTGCTTTTAGCGGATGGATCACCGAAAAGAAAGCTAGGCACCATACCGTGTTTGTTGCCCTGATTCTTCACGGTGTTGGTCGCGAAAGAACAGGATCACATAGCTCTTAAGACGTTTCAAAGTGGTCATAACGGTCCTACTGAATAAATGATATTTGATTTTGATTTTGATTTTAAACATGTGAATCAAACTCCATCTGCAACTACTCGGTTTAATCAATACTTTGGTCACCAATCAACTATTCAGACAACTTCGTTTTTGGGGCTCATAGATTATGTAAATATTAAAAATGTAACTTTTTTTGCTATCGGCATTGAGTAACGAAGTTTTGGGCTGCTCAAAAGTTTTTATTAAGTTATTATTATGACTCAATGATGGGAGCCCAAGAGTAAATTTCACTGCTCAATTAGTCGAATTATTTTGGAATGAAATTACCCACGATAGTTTAGTTTCAAACATTTGAGTTGCATTATGTTTTATTATTTGATCTGGCATTATTCCACTTCAGAATAATACAGGCAGTGACTCCCATAAAAATATCGCCAATTTAAATATGCCACAGTAGACTACATTTGGGTTACAATATAGATAAATGGACGTAAATAAGAGATACATTAGAATTTCAGTGAGACGTTACAGGTTTTTATCACACTAATCATCACACTAATAAGTATTATAAATGCGAAAGTTTGGATGGATGTATGTTTGTTCCTCTATAAATCGACAACCACTGAACCGATTTGGCTGAATTAAAAAAAAAAGATAGATAATGACCGGGAATAGGACATAGGCTACTTTTTATCCGAACATTTTATAGCGAAGCCGCGCGCAGCAGCTAGTTAAGGGCTCGGCGAACGTATCTACTTACCTAGGAACGTAATACCAAAATAATTTAAAATTTGAGCATATTTTTATTACTTTATGTTATTATTTGGATAAAGGTAGTATTTATCTAGGTTCCTGTTAAACTTTTGTTTCAAAAAACTTACTATAGAACAAATGATAAGAAAAAATGCCATTTTTGGTGTACCTACAAAGATTTCAATTCAATTGGCTTACATTTCTTTTTAGGTAAGTTTTTCGGAACAAAAGTTTAACAGGAACCTAGATAAATACCTACTCTCCTAATCTAACAACATAAACTGATATAAACATGCTTACATTTTAAATGATTTCGGTATTACGTTTTTATGGAAATTCGCCGGTCGCAGCCCTCTTAACAATAAAATTGTTTTACTATTTCGGACTTTTCCTTCCGAACATCTAATCGTATCCGTACGTTCCGTATGCGCCCCCAGCACTACGATACAATAAGCCGAAGAATCTCACGGTGTGGCGCGAAGTGGCCGGCGGATCGTACAAAACGTACAAAAATGTGTTTGTGTTGGTCTGTGTGTCTGTGTGGCCACCAGACAATGACTACTGTGCTTTTAATTATTCTGTAGTACTAAAGATATTCGACTTTCATAGGTGAATTTACACAATCAGGGTACTTGTGAAAGATGTTTAAAGTTGAACACTGGTTAAACCACGTCCTTTAATCGTGGATAGTGACGAATAGAGACAGGACGTTGTTTAACCAGTGTTCAACTTTAAACATCTTTCATAAGTAAGATGTAATGTACAACTAAACTGTGAATGTGTCTTAAAATATGACTAACGAACTAAGTATTAACGGGAAGATAAACGGGAAGATTTTAAGACTAGCTTCCGCCCGCGGCTTCGCTCGCGTGGTACCCGGATAAAAAGTAGTTTATGTCCTATTCCTGGTCATTATCTATCTATATTTTTAAATTACAGCCAAATCGGTTCAGTGGTTGTCGAGTTATAGAGGAACAAACATACATCCAAACATCCATCCATCCAAACATCCAAACTTTCGCATTTATAATAAGTATAGTGTGATTAGTGTGATAGTGTGATTAATCATGAAAAGGCTAATAATATATAAATTAATAAATTCTATAAATTCTAGATTGAATTATGAATGAAACTGAATCGTATTGTTTTGCCGCAGACTGTTACCCGTAGGTACTTATACTCACTATCAAGTCACCTTTCAAACAAAAAAAAACGCTTGCTTAGTACCTACTTAACTTACTCTACTTATAAACTCCTCTCAACTGCTGTCAAAATTGAAACACCAATTATCCTTTTTTGGATAGTGCCAAATAGAGAGTGAATCTTGAGCATTGTTTAACCAGTGTTCGAGTTGAGAGGCGTTTATAAGTAAGGCTTTACGAGTTCTTGAGAGACTGATCGTCGAAGTTAAGCTACGTTCTGAGTGGTGCCAATTTTGATGGGTGACCGCAAGTGGCAATGTGGTCCAAAGGCTACTCGTGTAGGTTTGGCAGTATGATTTGAACAGCGTAATTTTGACTAATATATTAAACTTCTTATAAGTATTACATTTTTATAACATAATATTTTGCCAAAGTACTATAGGTAGGTATTTTTGTGCAGATATTTATTGCATCCTCACCGCCATGTTAATTGCTTCATCAAATATGTACAATAGGATTAAAATGCGACCACAAAAATAAAATCACCACACCCGCTCGGCATTTGTTTACCAAATCCTTACATTATTAAAAAGATGTATTACCGTAGTGATGTGATGCGACGCTTATCGATATCGATGAAAATATATCGGTAACTCATCTACACTGAAAAATAACGTAGAGAGTCCCGATAAGAATGTTTTTTAAGTTGTTAATGTTAGATTATCGCAAACATTTAAATATCTGTAAAAATAATTCATAGTGACTAAATAAGTGAGTAATAGTAAAAACTTACAGCTTTTTACCGGTAAATTAGAACACTACTTACGTTTGAATAGCGTCTCAGGTGTATTTTCTTTACTAACTCAGTTTTATTTATCAAGAATTGTCGAAAAATTTACCAGATATCAAGATTTCATCTATGTTTCAACGAATGAAGTGTCATTGAAGATAATCTCAAATTAAGTCTTATAAATGAGACTTATGTATTTATTAGACACAAATGTGTATGAGTAA
The DNA here is from genome assembly GCA_958496255.1 of Camptogramma bilineatum. Taxonomy (NCBI): domain Eukaryota; kingdom Metazoa; phylum Arthropoda; class Insecta; order Lepidoptera; family Geometridae; genus Camptogramma; species Camptogramma bilineatum. The sequence goes on along the minus strand of OY292473.1, from coordinate 8,604,998 downwards.
AAGTTTGAAGAATACACGAAGTTAGGCTCACGATTGCACCCCTAAGGCAGAATTACAGAGATATTCCTCGAAGATGTCTAGGTGAAGTCGCAGGCACTTAATGCCAGCACCATACATTGGTAAAGATGGCCACATATGTGGTTTAGTGGCCAATAGGGATGATAGGTATCGAGTAAGTACCTACTCGTATCGTTTCTTCCCCGTTGGCCACAAAACCAAATTTGTGGCCAACATGACCAATCTAGTGCCAGCATCACGTGAAATTAAATAAAAAGTAAAAAGCTTTCCTTCTTTTTAAAACTCTTTGTTAGATTTTGGCAGCAATGTGGCCATGCCGCTACCGGACAATAGTTCTCATTGGCTATTCTCGCCATTTAGACAGTTAAAAAGGTCGGCTCTGTAACATGGGAAATCTTTTTCTATCATTAATAATTCCAAGCTTTTTTGCACTTATTTCGGTAGTTTCGATAATTGTTTAATGGAGCTGTTTGTGATGGCAAAAGAAGAATACGAATTTGTGAACCGAATTTTGTTTTCCTTTTGGAAGTGATGGTTTTGGACAATTATTTTCACATTGACTAAAATTTTGTATTTTTTTTAAATAAGCGTAAATAAATAATTTTTAATTTTTTAAGCGGATGTCGAACTATATCCATGAGAACTACTAGAATATAGAGACCAGGAACGGTTAGGATTTTTAGGTCACGAAAGTGATCTCTGCATGATTCCCATGAGGGAATTCTTACGATAGTTCTAATTGCGCGTTTTTGTAATATAAATGCCTTATTTATGTTGTACATATAACTGTTACCCCAGAATTTAATACTGTATCTTAATTTCGATTCTATTAAAGCGTAATATACCATTTTAAGTTGCTCAAGACTAACCTCTTCTCTTAAACTCCTTATAGCATAACAGGCTGAGCTAACTGAGCTCTCGAGGGCTTCTAGTTCTGGTTTCCAGTTTAAGTTTTCGTCTATATTTATTCCTAGAAATTTTACAGTACTAGCGAAATCAACTTTTATACCATTATTTAATATGTTAATAGATTGATCATTACGTGCAGTTGTTTTGAATAAGATAGCGTTTGTTTTGTTTATATTTAATTTCAAGTTGTTGGCATCGAACCATTTATTGAAAGCTTCTAGAGCTGTTTTAATCTTACACATAAGGTCTTGTACACATGCGGCTGGAATTACTGCATTAGTGTCATCTGCGTATATCACTAGACTAATACCTGGAACCACATAAGTAACAAAGTTGATGAGGTCATTAAGAAACAGAACAAAGAATATGGCTGAGAACTCAAGATCATTCCAGTAACAAAAAGACAGTGAATTTCCATCTCGAAACTCTTTTAAATTATAAACCCTATCTCATCCCTACGACATTAGGGAGCATTAACATGCCACGGACTGTATTAAGATTTATTAACCCAATAACTTGGGGCAAGGCTTAGGTACTAACTGTAGGTTACACTGTGACGTGTTCTGGCCAATGGGGCGTGGATAATGTTGTGATAATGCTATTCAAATGTAGTGAGATACATTATTGATTTAAAATACAAATATGCAAATTGACATCACACTAGTTATTATAAATGCGAATGTTTGGATGGATGGATGTATGTATGTTCCTCTATAACTCGACAACCACTGAACCGATTTGGCTGAAATTTAAAATAGGTATAGATAGATAACGACCAGAAATAGGACATATACTTTTAACAAGGGTACCATGCGAGCGAAGCCGCGGGCGGAAGCTAGTTAGTAATATGAGTTTTATTATTCATCGATATTTCATTATTACTTCCCATCGCACCCTTCGAAATTCAAATCATGACTAACAATATCGATAACACCTGGTCAAGACTGACCACACCTCGCTCGGTATGCAGGTGGTAATTATCGATACTTTTATTTTCATGATGCCATCACTACTTTTAAAGTAACTAGATTTTTTTAATACAGGTTGCAATGAAACTACTTCCGAAAACTGAAATAGTGTTGACATTATCTTTAGGAGTGAAATCAGTAATTGTTATTTTTAGGGTTCCGTACCTTAAAAGGTAAAAAAAGGAACCCTTATAAGATCACTTTCTTGTCCGTCTGTCTGTCTGTCTGTCTGTCCGTCTGTCCGTGTGTCACCATCGATTATCTCAGGAACGGGTGGAGCTAGCAAGTTGAAATTTATACCATATACTGAGGTCTATAGTCCCTATTGTGAGTATAAAAATCAAGGTCCTGAGTCAACACTATAAAAAGATATAGGCAAATTTAGGTTTTCGTTAAAACTTGTAAGTACCAAAACTTACCTTAATTATCAACTTTTTTTATTTTTCGGAATTTTTCCTTTACTTGTGCTGTAAGACCTTGCTTGTAACCAAATTTGACAAATCTAGGTCAACCGGAAGTACCCTAGAGGTTTTGGGTCGAAAACCTAAATGGTAGTTCCCGTTGACCTAGAATCACGAAATTTGGCAAAAAGCAAGGTCTTATAGCACAAATAAAGGAAAAATTCCAAAAAGTTAAAAAAGTTGAAAATTAAAGGGTGTTCCCATACATACATAGTTGACGCCAATTAAGATTGTCCTCTGAGTTGTATGGGCGCTCATACAATTAAGCGGTCTAGCTTAATTGGCACCATGGCTAGGTACGGAACCCTCGGCGTACGAGTTCGACTCGCACTTGACCGTTTTTTTTTATAATAGTTACCTATGGAACAACAAGGATAAATAAATACATAAAAGAGAAAAAAACATTACTTTTACATAAAACTTTCGTTTTTATGGCATTGATCATCCATGGTTGACAATTTTGTCACAAACCCGTATTTGCAAATTATTGACATTCTTTATGTGTTAGATTTGAAATGAATGATGAATGAATGAATTCGTTTTTTTAAGTGTCCGATTTGAAACCTTTAAGTAAGTACTTGCATTATTAACACACACACTGTGTTAATAATGCAAGTACTTACTTGGATAACACATCGATCTTCATAAGCTGCTGACCAACCCCAAACAAATCAATTCTACCTATACGCCAAAATAACCTATACATCACCTGTCTTTACAAATGACCAGCATCTCGGGCCATTAGCTGGACTCACACTTGGGAGTCGACCCTACGACTCCAAACCAAATAGGGTGCAAATGGCCTGTCCTAGAAAAATGAAGGGTGACAGATTTCTAGATACTTTCAAATAAAAATGACAGGAAATTTTGTTAGATGCTGAGTTACAGATTTTGAGTCACAAAAAACTCTTGTGGTGCTTGTTAAATCATAAATAGTGAATTTTCGACCACTTGAATTTGAATACCTACTAGACTTATATAAATAACATTTTAAAATAACTTTTAATAATAATGACAAAGTAATTGCCTAAAACTAGGTTATAATGTTGATTAATGATTAAAAAAAGCTATTCTTTTACACCCAGTAGGAACATCTGACCCCCAGTGTTGCCAAAATTAACTCCCTGATCCGCAATACAGTTTTATTGCAAATGGTAGAGAATAATGCTAAATCACGCGTAAATCCCCATAATATGGGGTAATATGGGGTCTGGCAATTTTCGAGTTTATTTTTTGGTCTGGCAACATTATCTTTTATTGTGAAAAGTGGTTATTGGTAATTTTTTGTAAATTATTGTTGTTATAAAATTAAAATTAAATCATGGTGTTTGTTTATATGGCCAGCCTATTCAAATACATAAATCATGTACTTAATAGCTAATTATCTAAATATCTTAGCACGGTAGGCAAAAGATAAATTTAATTTCCTCTCGCTAAAATAAAGCTCGCATTTTTATACGAAAAATTCATCGATGCACAGGCCGGGTTCGAACCCACGACCTTGTTTTTAATGTTATAGTAGTTAAAACAGATTGTTTTCACTATGACTACGAAAAATCTCCCCTCCCCTACACGCTATATTGACTTTTAAATCTGTGAGGGATGTTTATTATTAAATACGGATTACGCTCGATTAGATAGGGGTATGCATAATTTAGCGGGTTTTTATAGGGTTTTATAAGCTTTTGATTTAAAGCGAATGACTTTTGAAAAAAATGTGTATGCAAGCTTTCTCTACTAATGTTTGTGATGATGTTGAGCTAAGCCAATTTCAATGAAACTTGGAATATTTATAGCGCGAAACGGAATTGCTAAACTGTTTTTGTGGTTTATCATGCAAGTGAGCTAGTGTATACCTAATTCCGTACAAATCATTCATTTGATAACAAAATTTGTGCTGATAGTGAGTATCTTACTTATCTGGATCTGATATTTCGCCTATAAATGTAAGGAAATGTCTATGCGACCTGCAGTGCGCTTCAGACTTCCGAAAATGCATCCGATTCGATGTTTTTCTTCGGAAAGTATTAACGTTTTTTCAGCAAAGAATGTAATCAAGCTGTATTTCTTCTCATAAAGGGTCTTACTTATGAAATATGTTTAAAGTTGAACACTGGTTAAACAACGTCCTGTCTCTATTTGAGGATAGTGACGAATAGACGTTGTTTAACCAGTGTTCAACTTTAAATATCTTTAAATTTCATAAGTAAGGGGGAAAGACGTAAAATATCTGTCAATTCGAAACAGAATTTTAAAAGAGGTTGGTATTATTCAAACTTTTTTAAATATTTACTTATTATATTTTGATTATATTCTTATAATTTCTGTTGTTCGAACAATTTCGTTATACCAACCCAGTAAACTAAACAGGTATTTTTATAATTTGAAATATCATTGTCTAAAACAGATAAGTATTGCGCCCCTCACAACGGAAGCTAAAGAAATGCATTAAGCAAACACATTTTCCCGATTTGCGCCGCAGAGGGTAACACGTAAAGAGAATTAAAACTCCCGCGGGATGCGGTATCATAGATAGTCGTAGTCAGATGGGCGACCGCCGATGTTGCGAGGAGAATATTTAATGAAAAAGTACACGTCAAATAGTAAAGGTACAAGACCGAGACCGACCGCAGACTGCAAAGCCGCAAACTGCAAATCTCTATGAAATTGACACAGATAGATAGACAGGCTAACCCTTAGTCAAAAATATTTAGTAGCTGGGGTCACATAGTCTTAATAAAAGGTGGTTATCCTGTTCCTCAACGATCAGTACCGTGTGAATAACCAGGGCAACAGACTGTTTGGGGCCTAGCTTTCTCTTTGTTTTTTAGTAATTTTCAGGCTACTAACAAAAATCATAAAAGTTGGTCCAGCCGTTCTATAATAAAATTATAAATAGTGTAAATAATCCGTTTTTGTTTTAGATAAGTATTAGATTTTAGACTAAGAATCGAAATGTAGCTTTTTTAGTACTTAGTACGTATTTTGGCAAAATTCATAAGAAAAGGATTATGTATAAATTAGATGCAAATTAAATTAAACATAATTATGTAAATAGATGCGGCTAAGACAGAGAAGAGGGATCAAAACTTTCTTGAGTGTATAAAATTAATTTAAATGAAAAGGTTGAAGAGTAAGACAATGAATATTATTTGTACTTACTGTATTTGCACTGGATATAGTAAAATGACTCCTGAATTACTCCTGAACAAACCAAATAAGTATAGGACAAAATAATGGGCAATGAAAGTCAGGCTAGTTAATCACACTAGTAGCACAGAACAGATAATAATAGTACGTAGTTACTAGTAGCTAATTTATAGGATTTATAGAAAACTTCTTTTTCCCTCCTGGCATTTTGTAAATCAGAATTTTAGTCTGAAATAATATAAAAGCTTGAATTAGACGTGATAAATGTAAAGTGATTGGATAGTTACTTAATATTACGCGTAAATGTTGCATTATAACCGTTATATTACGTAACGATAAATGCAATAACACCAAATGATACCACATAACGAGCGGGGAAGGGCGGAACCTAGCACTAGGGATGCGACACGTTTCAACTAACATTATTAGCAAAAATAAGTTTAAAGATGAAAAAATATTTTTCGAGTAAGTATTTTTACTATCATTACAAATATCTGCGAGCTAACTACGCTGTATCCGTATGCAGATAGAGGTTACTATGGATTTCTGCGATGCGAATTCGCATCGAATCGCAGTTTTGTGTAGGAGCCCTAACTGTAAGTATGTTTATTACTACTTTTAAGTCGCTAAGCCATGACTGAGGCCTTTAGGCGGCCTAAAAACTCCGTCACCAGAGTTGGCCACTTGCTTATACGAACTTACTTAGGTACTTATTAGTTTTCGCCCGCAGCTTCGCTCGTGTGGTACCCGTATCAAAAACCTATGGCCTATTCTCGGTCATTATCTATCTATATTTTAAATGTCAGCCAAATCAGTTCAATGGTTGTCGAGTTATAGAGAAACCATCCATTCATCCATCCAAACATCCAAACTTTCGCATTTATAATATTAGTGTAATGAGCCTGTAATGCCCCACTGCTGGGCAAAGGCCTGCCTTCCTTTCTTCCAATTAGATCATCAAATTATCAAATAACTGCCAATTCTTCAGATGAGAGTCCTGCAGTTGGTCTCGCCACCTTCTTCTCGGTCTGCCGCGTTTAACAGTTGCCTCAGAGTTGGCTCAGACTGTAGTAATTTAATAAATAAATGCTGGACACACAGTCATGTAATGTAGCCTCAAAGTAAGCAGACCTTGTGTTATGGGACTACATGATTGATGTAGGCACTACTTATTTTTTAAACACATACTTATTATACATAGAAAACACCCAGACCATGGACGTAGCTATAGCATTGTTATGGGGGGCAAGGGTTCTAAAATACAAAGATTGACTAGGTTTCCTCCGAACTTAATGGGCTAAGGGGGGGGGAGGTCCGGACCCCCTAACCCCCCCCCCCCGTATATACGCCCATGCCCGAGACAGATACTTGCAGATCATACAAGCATTTGTCCCAAGGCGGGGATCAAACCCACAACCTTCTGCGTCTCAATGTGGTTTTATTAGAACATTTATCGTTCACAACTTTCACGTCCCTACTCCGTAACAGAGCGTATACGCTTGCGCGCGTGCTTATCGAGCGACCGACCTCTATGTATCGTGGTATGTACTATATAGGTACATTCTGTATCTATGTTTGGTGTGCAGGGTAATTTTTAGTTTCATTGCAATACAAAAAGTATTTTGTAAGCTTTAGATTTAGAAGTACTAAGTAAGTAAGTTCGTGAGCTAGTGGCTAACTCGTGATGGAGTTTTTAGGCCGCCTAAATGCCTCTGTCATGGTTTAACGACTTTAAAGCCGGGATTGACCATTTAACACGTTCACTGCGTCATCATTTTTAAAGAACTTTCAGCTGGTGCTTTGGAGACCTAAAAGATCTCAAAACGAACCTACCCGTTGGTGCGTTTGAGACCTAATCAGTCTCGTAAAAATACAGTTTTGAAAATAATTAATATCTTCCAAAAAACCAATGACATAATATTTTGAAGTTTTTGTGGGTCAAGAGAACCTATTGCTCTACATTTTGCTAGGTTCGCACGCAGTTATGACATTAGATTAAAATACAAATACAAAAAATAAATTAGGTATCGATTGTATCTCGTACCGCAACCGAAGATAGTTCAATATGTGTAGTAAGTAGTGATGGGAATAAAATAATATCTCAGTTGTCGATAGAAAAAGTTTTAATAGAGAAGTTTATTTAGAAATTATGCAAAGTGTTTTTCATTAAAGCATGGTAATCACTGTCACTATTAGCCAATGGGGGGCAAATTTGAAAATTTTCCAAAATTGTTATTTTACTGGACGTTGCAGCAGTATAATCCGGCGCTGATTTTTCGTTCTTAGAAATCTCACCAAAATAAATAGACTTTTAACACTTTTTCCTTTTTAAATGACTCATTTTAACTCATATTTAAAATGACGACCTCCCACGTCGATGCTAGGACAACACTAAATCGAGTCACGCAGCGCCCGCGCCGCCCAGCCTCCCTCTCTTGCGTCTACGAGGCGTACGATTCCACGAGTATCAACATGTCTCCTAACGCAAGGAATGAAAATAATTATACTACTGTGCGTTAGGGACCTAATCCATCTCTAATTATTTTTTTTATGTCCTTGAATTCACCTTTAAGCAGGAAGCAAAAATGTATATTTGTCTTACTCAAACTTAAAGAACTTTCCATGTTAGAGCCCCCCGCAAGGAGTGAAACAACACGATTATAGTCAACGCACAATACAAAAGTCCTGCAAGAGATCTGATAGATCTCGTAATGCAACGAACGTGTTAACTTGTCCTCCGAAGCACGGAAGCGCCCAGCTCGTAATACCACTTGCGGTCACTCATCATAAGAGTGACCGCGCACAACGCTGCATCAATCAAGAACGTCCAAGCAACTGAGAACGAGTAAGAATTGAATTCAGAATTGAGGCTTATTGGCTTTAGGTATGCCCTTAATCATTAGCTGAGAAGCGTAAAAAAATAAATACTTAGTAGGTTTAAAACTATGAAAATATCTATTTTATATATTTTTTTATTAAACAAAATCGAATAAAATGTTTTTTTTTTAAAGTTCAAATTATTTTAAAATTCAAATTACGCTCTACTTATAAACTCCTTCCTCTCAACTAATGTCAAATTGAAACACCGTTTAATTTAAACTATTGCCATCCTTTTTAGTTAGGTAGTGACAGGGCAAATCTTGAGCATTGATTAACCAGTATTTAAGTTGAGAGGCTTTTATAAGTAAGGCCTATTATGCTTAGGAAGCTTTTCAGAATTTTGCAAGGACATTTGAGTTAAAATAATAAATTGTATTATGTTGTCTTCATACTAGAATCATTGCTTTAATGTATATTTAATTTACTTGCATTTATAAAAGAAATACTACAAAATTCATATTTTTAAAAGCTTCTCAACGTATTTTTAGTAACTCTATCTGAAAGTATTAAACACCGATACAGCAATATAGCAACAAAATAAAACCGTAATAAACCGCTTCGGCTGCCATCCACGCAATCGTTTAGTTCGAAGTTCGATCGCTCCACGCTCGGCGCTGAATCGCAAATTGATATTTATAGGGCATACGTTTTCAGAATACGCACGTATATTTTAAGCGTTTTTTGTCTAAAGTTAGCATCAGTCTGTAAAAAATAGTCGTAAACAGTCAAAAATAACTAGTAACTAAGGGCTGATTTTTCAATCGATATATAACTTTTATCTGAGGAATAAATATGGCGTTATGACATATTTTCAATACAATATCTGTCAAATCGCATATTTATTTCCTCAGATAAAAGTTATCTAGGTATTGAAAAATCAGCCCTTAGTTAAATTCAATTTATATAAACCCTTGGTATGTCCTGCTTATTTTTTAGAGTGTAAGTATTTACTTTTATTTATTGATTCTTGTTGCACAAATGAAACAGTTATAAAATGCTTAGATCTAGACAGGTAATGGCAAAGGCGAGCTTAACCCTAAACAGAGTTCTCTTCCAGCAACCTTAATTTGACACATTGAGATTTCCTACAACTCCCTCTCGAGCGAAATATTAGAAAAATGTCCGGGAAAAAATGTATTTTAAAGTAGGTATCTATGATTCAAATGTACAATCATTTTCACACAAAACTGGGCGTTTCTTCGAGAAGCCAGTCGCTACCGTTTGTTTGTATAAATTATTAGCGTCTAGAGGTCATGGTAGAAGAGGTAAGCAAATAGCGGCCAACAGATTTATTCACGAACGCTGTAACGCGTTCGAAACGTCGGGAAAAGAAAATAAAATAAATAAGTATAAAAATAGTAATAATAATTTAATCAATAGATTTTTTCTGAAAAAATTAATATTTATAATTAACTAGCGGACGCCCGCGGCTTTGCCCGCGTGGACTACTATTTTTTTATCCCACGGGAAACATGCATTTTTTCGGGATAAAAAGTAGCCTATCACTTTCCAGCCCTCCAACTATCACCACACAAAAAATCACGTCAATCTGTTTCTCTGTTTTGACGTGAAAGCAGGACAAACAAACAAACAAATAAACACACTTCCACATTTATACTATGGGTACGGATTTTCTCATGACAACACAATTTCCCATTATTCTTCTTAACTTTTCACATTTATATGGGTATGGATTTGCAGCACACAGAAACAACTATGTAGGTACTTACATACAAAAAATAACGATATTTTTGTCAGGGATTCAGTTGCTTTTGATTGGAACTATTTGATTTCTTACTTTTACTTCTTTTGTCTGTGTTTTATCATCCATAACCTAAAAACTATTTTATGGATTTTGAAGTAATATTACATTTTGTCTCTATTATCTTTTCCCGATTCCCTATAATATTGATTGTTGATTTTGAAACATAATGGTAGTATATTTCCCCGCTTCCGCGTCTGCCCCCGCACTCGCTACTGCCTATACCCAACACTACACCCCTCAACACGATATTCAAACACCGCTAACTCGCGTCTCACGTAGATCGTGCTGTGCTCGTGTAAATTGGACGTTTTCTAACCGTACGCCATCTTTTGTGAAATACACGCTTTTTAGCTATTTCGAAAATATTGTTTGTTTTGCAGATGATACCTAGATAGAAACTATCAGAATCAGAATCAGAATCAGAAATATTTTATTGCAGAACTGTTGTACAAGGGTAGGTCTTAGTCTAAATAGGTACAAGTTTGTACAGTTTATCCATTTCGGATGTGCAACAATAATTGGTTATTAATAACCTAGACGTAAAGTAGGTAAGTACTATACATTTCAATGTTAGGGACCACCTAAGCAAGTAAATGTATGAGGAAAAATAAATTAATTTTAATTTTTCACTAAGTACTACAGTTAAAAAGTAAAGAAAATCATCTATCATAATACTCATCCAGATTATAAAAAACACTATTTATTAACCATTTTCTAAGCTGACTTTTAAATTTGTTACCTTCAAGAATTTTAAGGTCAATTGGAAGTTTATTATAGATGCGAGCAGCTGATATAAAAGTACCATTTGAGTACATGGCATTATTAATTTGGGGAATACATATATCATGTTTATATTTAGATCGTAATGATTCGGCTCTAGATGACTTTTTTTCAAAAAAATACTTTACGTTATTTTTAACAAAGAGACAGATTTCAAATATATAGATACAAGTAAGGGTTAACAAATATTCTTTTTTAAATATATTACGTAAAGATTCAGTGCTTTTCATGTTATAAATTGCACGCAGGCATCTTTTTTGCATGACAAAGGTTGATTGGAAATTTACAGAATTACCCCAAAAGATAACTCCGTAACTTAATTGAGGATAAACAAAACCATAGTAGGTTTGTTTTGCGATTTCTTTAGATGAAGTCGAGCTAAGTATGTACAAGGCGTAGCAGTATTTTGATAGTTTACTGTTAATGTTATTAATGTGAGCTTTCCAATTTAGATGACAGTCTATTTTAAGGCCTAAACTAGAAAGTCAGGGTCTTACAGAACATAGCAACAGTTACGAATCACGGTTAAGCTTATGTTAAGGCCATACCATGAACTCTTAGAGTAAACTGTCATACTGCTTTAGAAATGACATCCGTTGTCATGTTTCAAGCTTGTTCTAACATTGCTCTAAGAGTTCATGGTACGACTACAGCAGTGCAATTCAGACTTTAGAAAATGCACTCGATTCGAAGATTTTCTTCGGAAAGACGACGTTTTTTCTGCAAAGAAACGTCATTTTCCGAATTCGGAATACATTCCGTGAAGGTCTGAATCGCACTGCACAACACGCAATTTTGCTGTATATAAACTAAACCAGCAAAATTGCTACGGTATAATTGACAGCCCTTTTCAGTATCAATGCAAAACTGTATGAATAAACTATTTTTTGGGAAAACCAAGAGGAAAACTTATTAGGATTTCTAGCTGCTGCCCGTGGCTTCGCTCGCGTGGTACCCGGATAAAAAGTAGCCTATGTTACTCTCCAGCCCTCCAACTATCTCCACACAAAAAAATCACGTCAATCCGTCGCTCTGTTTTGACGTGAAAGCAGGACAAATAAACAAAAAAATAAACACACTTTCACATTTATAATATGGGTACGGATTTCTCATGACAAAACAATATCCCATTATTCTTCTTAAATCATAAAACTTTAAACTTAACAAACGGAAAACACACGAGAAAACGGATTAAAAATTCACGAGAGGGACGCCGTGTTAGAAAGAGACGGCTATATTCATTTGGTTCCTGTCACAGTCAGCGTCCATTATTTATCGTTTGTCGGATGTGGTTGCTTTTGTTTTGGAGTTTTTATTTTTGTTGCAATGTTTCGTAGGATAGGATTGTAGATACAGAAGTATTTGAACGTTTTTCAGTTACTGGAACATAATTAAGTGTTTATTTTTGCTAGAATTGATTCAAATTCAAATTCAAAATCATTTATTCAGTACTAGGACCTAAACGTTGAGGAAAACATCGTGAGGAAACCAAGTTAGCTTTCTAATAGCGTCGATGGGCTTGCAAACTGTCACGTATGGAATGCTAACTTCTGCAAAATGTGGGCATGTACCCAACATGTTTTTGGTCATACCTCTGACTACTCCTTTAAACACCTTAAATGATCTTTAAATGCCAAAAAAGATCTGAGAGATCTACTGCTCCTTGAGGATACAGTAGTGATCATAATTATTTCATTTTTTACCTAAATGATCACAATGAATCGTCTGAAGAGCTAGGTAAATTTACTCCTGTTCTTTCGCGACCAACACCATGAAGAATCAGTGCATTAGACACGGTTTGTGGACTAGATTTCTTTTCGGTGATCCATCCTCTATCTAAATAGTCAAGCTCCAGTGGAGCCAGTCGAACAAAGTGAAAGTCGTATTGTTAAAGCTATAAATACAATCATTCAATTGAAAAACCCCTATAGAAAATCATAAAATAGAAAAGAGCTGGTGATCTTGAAACGGGTGAACCGATTTAGATAAAACATTTCTAAGAACCATCAAAAAAAACTTGTTACGGTGTCGCATTCAAACCAGTTACGGTGTCACAGACAGACACGCATAGCAGTCAAACTTATACCACCCCTCTTTTTGCTTGGGGGATAAAAATTAGTCTCTGCCCAGCCCACCCCATCATCATCATCATCATCAGCCTATAGCAGTCCACTGCTGGACATAGGCCTCCCCTAATGAGCGCCATCGCGCCCTTTCTTCAGCTTGACGCATCCAACTTGTGCCGGCAGCCTTTTGCAGATCGTCCACATAGGGTGTAGGTATTGAAAACGAAAAAACGCAGTAAGCCCACTCCCTTACCACAGTTAGGCTGCGTTTCCATTGACACGGAGCTGTGCGGAGAATAGCGGTGAAAAGTGGTGAGTGTTTCCACTGAAGCAGAACACCGCTTCGCTCTCCTAGCTACCCTCCGCAACGCACCGCCCCACTGTCCTCCGCTCCGCATCACCTCGCTTATTTTATATGAATATCCGTTCAGCTCTGCCCCGCTCCGCTCGTGCTGTTTCCATTGAAGCGGAGCAGAGATTTCGAGCATAGTGATTGGTCAATTCATGCACCGCTAAGCACCGCTCCGCCCAACTCCGCGTCAATGGAAACGCAGCCTTAGCAAGCTATTCTTACTTTTTGCTAGTTAATTAAACAGTAGGAAGGTAACGATCTTTCTCCCCCACAGTTACCCCGCTGATCCGTCAAACTGCAGTAAAGAGTAATAAATAACAATATTCCCGACACGTTAGACGGATGATCTGAATCAATAGATCACTGTAGAGATGGACGTCCGGCTTTTTACATCTTAGTCAGGCTGAAGTTAGATAGACAAATCCTTTATTGACACACATTACAGCACAGTCACAAAACAAGCAATTCATTCAAAAATTAAAAAACCCGGCTGAACTGAAAAGTTGGAAACAGCATTATCTTATCAATCACAAAATTAAATTACAATTTTATTATTAAGTAGGTATCTAGGGTTCGGTGCCGTGCGTTTTTTCCTAAACTTTGTTGTCACAGTTGACACACAGATGGCTCTGTATGAAAATTAAATGCGTGCGATATTTCTTAAATATGAGATATCTCCTAAATGGCCGAACCAATTTCGATGCAGTTTGTTCTAAACGTTGCCTGTGACTAAATAGAAAGTTTTAGTATGCGTTTTGGTTAGCAATTCTATTTAGGGCGAAAAATAGATTTTCAAAAATTTTGGACGTCGATTTAGTCTTCGAAGATATTATGTTAGATTTTTCAAAAAATTATATTTGATATCAGTCCACCAACCTCTTGATTATGACATGGATTTTGATATGATGGCGTGATTTTTATTTTCTAAATTCACACATTGTTGCATTTTCTAGCCGCACTATTTGATTTATCGAAATAAAAAGTATCCTAGAGCACAATCGAGATAGAGAAGATTCTAACGATACCTCATTCATCAAAATCCATGTAGCCGTTTAGGAGAAACGCGGTAATAAAGAATATTACTTACATACCCACCCACCCACCCACCCACATACATAGAAACGCGCGATCTACATAACTCTGTGACTTGACAGTCAGCCGGGTAAAAACAAATAACTAGTAGGTACCTACATCCTTTAGAAAAAATAACAAAAAAACTTAACTAAATCTAAGTTCTGACTATCCTCAAAATTATAAAGGAACTAGATTTCACGTAGCTAATAATTTATTTTTTGGGAATTTATTTTTTACTGAAGTTCTACTTGTACTACTACTGAAGTACTACTCCTTTGAAGATAATATTGGTCAATTAAATTTATGATGAAAGTCTACCTACCTAAGAAAAGTTTGCAATTTGACCAACTTGAATAATCAAAAAAGTTTCTTTAAGATTTTCACGCTAAAGCCAACCACCCACTTTCCACAATTTAAAATGAAACATTTTAATTCTAAATAGAGTCATTTTGGAATAATATTTAAGGATACTGAATGCCACTTGGTAAACGGACGGTTTCTTCGTCCGTTTTCCCATGGACATAAAATATTATTACTATTAAAATATTATTATTGTTGTTATTACATAGCGAAAATAATAATTATAGCGAAGTATTTGATCATCTGTATCCAACAGATGATCAAATACTTCGTTAAAATTAATAAAATTATCAAACCCTTTATAGAACAAAATAATCTCCGACTTTTTAAATACGTAGCATCACTAAAACGGGGTTGACTTTAGCCCGTGGATCAGCGTGGCCTGCTGACAAATGATGCCGATTCGGCCATGATCCCGGCTGATACCGGGTGATTCGGCTGATGCCGGTGATTCGGCTGATAGCCGGCGATTTTCTTAGGGCAGTGATGGATTGTGTGAATCAATTTTTAGATGAATTTTGAAAGGTGCTGAATAGGGTTAGAGATTTTTTTGCAGAGTTTTGCGCAGATCTTTGTGAAGTAGGTATATCATGTCCTAGTTTAATACTGTCTACGATATAAAATGATACTTACCGTTTGTAAATCTACAAATAATTTAAACTTTAGGTAAACTTTTGAAATAGCTCTTGAGTTTAATTTTCATTCTACTCGTATTATTATATTCAGACTAAATAAAAAACACATTAAACTAATGTTTCTTATTAAGTTTTCATTATTAAAATTCCGGTTGTTTAGTTAGGGAAAACGACCACACATTTGTAATTAACTTTCCTCATAAGCGGCATGACCAATTTTGGTATTTTAACTTATCACCATGGTCACCAGGATGGATTAAAAGAAAATCACCAAAATTGGTCATGTCGCTTAGGAGGAGAGTAATTACAAATGTGTGGTCGTTTTTCCTAGCTAAACACACCGGAATTTTAGTATTCGAAACCTACTAAAGTTTTAAGTAAGTTCGTATGAGTAAGTGGCCAACTCTGGTGACGGGGTTTTTAGGCCACCTAAAGGCCTCCGTCATGGCTTAATGACTTAAAAGCCACTATAAAACAATGTAAAATGTTATGTTTTTTTGTTCAGTCTGAATTTAATAATAGGATTAGAAAATTAAGCTCATGAGGTTGAACTTATTTTTAGATTTGCAAACGGTTGATATATTGTACAATATTTTATTCAGCAGCACTTTCTTCTTCCATCAGGTCTGGTTCCAGAACCGTCGAGCCAAGTGGAAGAAGCGTAAGAAGAGCACCAATGTCTTCCGTTCCCCAGGGGCGCTGCTGCCCTCTCATGGACTGCCTCCATTCGGAGGAGACGTCTGCAGTCCCGGGGTCTTCGGAGACAGACCCTGGTCCATGCCGGCTGGTAAGCAACCATAATCCGATCACACCACATACCAAGCGTCACACGTCACCGACATAACGTGCTATGTTATATTATATGTTAGACATACCAATGGGTAGTTTTAAATATTTTACAACTTTTACTTATTGTTGCCTGAAATAAACGTTTTATTATTCTTAAGTAATATTAAAATGCTTTTAACATCACAAACAAGGACAAGCAGAAGAAGAGCAGAAATGTCTTCCATTTAGAGGGACATGTTCAGCCCCGTGCTCTTTAAAGTTAGGCCTAGCATGCGCAATGAAACAAAATATTTTAATAACTCATTTTCTCCTGCACTAACTTAAGCTTGTGCACACTATATTATTATATCACTTTTGTACATTTTATATGAACTATAACCTCCTGTTTTAAACTTTCGCGACATGAACACATTTTTAAATTATTATTAACAGGACTTAATCGCGTAATGAAATTATTTTATTTACCTCGACGTTAATAATTAAAAAAAATAAAGATTAAGTCCCGTTAATAATAATTTAAAAATATAACCTCCTGATCAGAAGGTGCACACTACAGATGGGCTGCAATGGGCTGCTCTGCTGCGCTGCGCGCTGCATCGCAGTTGCACGTGCCTTTTAAGCGTATTGTCTTTATTTGACAGAACGAGACGAGTTCTTTATGCACTCTTAGAATAAAAAAAAAAATATAAATTCAATCATTCAATCATTAATTTATTCTTTCTTTAATTCATTATTGTTCTAACTTGAACTATACCTCCAGGGCTAGGTCAGCTGCAAGGTGGAGTTTCCATGGGTGGGTTCGGAGCCGGTGGACTGCCGCAGCTGGCCGCAGACCTAAACCCTTCGCTACCCATCAGCTCCGTGTCTTCTCCGCAACCGTACCAGGGACACTATCCGCTAAACTCACTTGGTAAGACTTACACATTTTTCATTTTTCGAGTTGACGACCTCTGTGGCGCAGTGGGTGAAGGCCTGCCTGTGACGCAGGAGGTTGCGGGTTCGATCCCCGCCGCGGGACAAATGTTTGTATGATCTGCAAATATTTGTCTCGGGTCTGGGTGTTTTCTATGTATAATATGTATGTATTTACAAAAAAAATGTATATAAGTAGTATATCAGTCATGTGGTTGCCATAACACAAGCTCTGCTTAGCTTGGGGCTACATGATGCTGTGTGAAATGTCCAGCAATATTTATTTACTATTTATTTTATTTTCATACGCACAGCGAAAATGTTGAACTCCTTGCCGGGGTCTGTATTTCCAGAAAAGTATAAATTGGGTGTCTTCAAATCGAAATCAATAGGTTCCTTCTAGGTAAGCGTGCTCCATCTTAGACCACACTATTGCTTTACATCAGGCAGAGTGTGGTCAAACGCGAACCAATTTTCGTTAAAGAAAAAACAAAAACACTATCTTCATTTTCCCCTGAACTTACTGGGTAAGACCAACCTGTGAAGAAAAATTTAAAAAAGAAGAAGACTTCTTCCTGCCCTTATCCCTCTGTGTGGGGTTAGCACAACACGATTTTTTCTTCCACTTTCCTGCATCAGTCGTCATCTCAGCACTGGGTGAGACTTAAACCAGCAATCTAAACTGTGATGTTACGTTAACTTGTCGGTCCCGGCTCTCAAGTCATTAAGCCATGACGGAGGCCTAAAAACTCCGTCACAACACTTGGCCACTTGCTCATACGAACTTACTTCAAAAAGTATGCTAACTTTATTCCTTCGCAGGTGACACAATGATGTCGTACTGCAACAGCCAGCTGGGCGGGCAGCAGGGCGCGCTCGAGGGCTCCCCCACGCCCCCCCACATGGGGCACTGCACCAACGCATCTCCTAACTCAGGTACCTATGTGTAAGCTAAAATGGGGCATGGTTTGAAATTACAAGAAACTATAAAAACATTCTATTTTAAACATACAATAGTAATGCATATGCCGCATACCTACATCTATTTGGTAGGTATTTTTTAAGACTAATCTTATTCTAATATGATGTTTATTCTATTCGAGCAACGCCCTCGCGGCGTTGCCCCAGTAGTGACGGTAAATGGTGATAGTGATGATAGTGAAAAGTAACCTATAAACTTCCTCAAGAGTTTAACTGTCAAATGCAGATATAATTTTCCAAATCCGACTGGTAGTTCCTGAGATTAGCGCGTTCAAACAAACAAACTCTTCCGCTCTGTTATATTAGTGTAGATACAGATGAATAACAGTTCTTTTAACCCTAAAACAAACAGCATTTCCCACAGGAAATGGCAACGAGCACCCAGAAGAGGAAGTATGGCGTGGCCACAGCATCGCTGCATTGCGCAGGCGCGCCTCCGAGCTCTCAGCCGCCATACCACCATACTTGCAATTGAACTACGACGCGCACAGCCCGGTCTACTGACAACCTAACAACGACTTAAAGTAATTGAGCAGAAGAGTCAAAATTTTATGCATTATATTATCTACCGGCTGCGCCACATATGAGATTTTCAGCTCTTGAACGCCTAAAAATAGACAAATGACATAACATAACACATATTTCAGTGTTTAATCCGTCATCTTCAAGACTACGCTAGAATTAGTTTATGATGAATTCGATTACAGTCACAAGGTGAGGCATCTCCAAAGTCGTAGTTGACATACCAACCACCGCTACATACCACCACTTTCAATTAAACTATGGCCATACGAAAACAACAACGTTATCTATTTCCTCTGAATAGTCAAAATTCATGAGTTGCTATCCTTACGACTACGCCAGTTTCTCATCTTCATTAACTTTAACTTTTTTATAAATATAATTTAGTACCTATTTTCCAAGTGTGTGATTAAATAATATTGAATAGGTACATCTAACCAAATATCAAAAGACAAATCTGTTTCTGTAGACAAATATGTCTCAATTAAATCTGTAGATCAGGGCCTGTATTCTATTAAATGACAACCGCTTTGGTTTTGGTTCGAACTCTTAAATGTCAGCCATTTGGTGAAATAGTAGAATAGCTTTTCAAAAATTTGTACTGCCAAAGTTCAAAACCTCACCACAACTGAGTCGTTTGTTATTAGTAGTCATGGAAACAGTAGTCAGAAACAGGTACCGGAATCGACGCCCAGGGCGTCGATTCCGGTACCGAACTTTTTATCAACCTCAACCAAAACCTCAACTAAAGCGACTGTTTCCATGACTACTAATAACAAACGACTCAGTTGTGGTGAGGTTTTGAACTTTGGCAGTACAAATTTTTGAAAAGCTATTCTACTATTCACCAAATGGCTGACATTTAAGAGTTCGAACCAAAACCAAAGCGGTTGTCATTTAATAGAATACAGGCCCAGTTTGGTTATGGCGTACCCATAGATACTATTTCTCAACGTGTTTTGACTTGGTACTGATTTCAAAACTCATTCATAAATTCTTAATGGTTTTTAGAATCTTTGTCGAGATTTTGAACATAAAATAGAAAATACGAATCACACTATCACACTAATACTATAAATGCGAAAGTTTGGATGTTTGGATGGATGTTTGGATAGATGTTTGGATGGATGTTTGGACGTATGTTTGTTCCTCTATGACTCGACAACCACTGAACCGATTTGGCTGAAATTTGAAACATAGATAGATAATGACCGGGAATAGGACATAGGCTACTTTTTATCCCAAAAAAATGCACGGTTCCCGTGGGATAAACAAAATAGTAGTCCACGCGGGCGAAGCCGCGGGCGTCAGCTAGTTGAAACTATATTTTTTAGGAATCAATAAAATCCTTATCTAAATCGTACTTTGAAATAACCTTGGACAGTAAAAGCTAAGGTGACAATCATTTGCGATACTTAGGAACAGTCTCTCAGTGCTAATATAATTTTAAGTAAGTAAAAAATGTGAGCTGTATTTGAGAATAAATGTATACGCGTTCGTACAATAATAAAATAATTTGTAATAATTCTAAGTATATTTATTGGATAAGTTATGATAAAAGTATTGAAGTAGATATTAAGATAAGCAGCTGTATTGATGTATTTACGATCTGTTGTATTCGAAATTAGTAATTATACTTACATTCCAAAAAATTCAACAAGTAGAATAGACATGTTATAGACACAATGGGCTCTTTCTGTTCATATTTTTTGAATAAAATATTATAGAGCTTAAATTCAGTCCATTTTTAGTGTTTGCATTTATAAAATGTTAAGTAAAACAATGATTGGATTAAATGAACAATGCATATTGTTGTGATAAGTATTAAGAAATGTGCCATCGAAAATGTTTTTGACTCAAAAAGATTCATTTCGAGGTTTTCGAACTTGTCTGTTGTAACAGATTGTAACATTTGTGTTACATTTTTGTAACTTTGTCACGTTTCAACATGCCTGGTACTAAACTATGTATACGCGATTAAATTAAAATGCATATTTTTGTCGGTGTATGTAAATTTTAGAGTAAGTAAAATTTTAAATCTCGGCCACTCGTGTATTTTGTTTTATTAGTTCAAGTGGTTGTAAGTTCCTATTAAGTTTTGAGCTGCAAATATTTTTTTATATATATTTTTCATTTTGTCTAAAAAAAAAATACAGTCACTTTAGTACAAATAAATGTACTTATTTGATATTTAGACGAAATTATGGTCACCTTTTTTTTTTGAACTAAGAATATTTTGATGAAAAAAAAAACAACCTTTAAATTGTAAATAATTATCGCTGGAAAAGACAATTTTATAGTAAACTTCGTTGCCCAGAAACGTGTAACCGAATAGTTGTAAGATGTCTTGTAAGTTAAATCCGTACATACATTAAAATAGATACAATGTTCATTTTGCTGTTTTATTTTATAAACCTTTACCTATTTAACCGACTTCAAAAAAAGGAGGAGGTTCTCAATTCGTCGGAATCTTTTTTTTCTGTTTTGATAGGTAGTTACCTAGGTACTTAAAATTTAAAAACTACAAGCTAAAAATAAAGCTGTTGTTTTATAACTGAACTAGAGTAACATTTTTTAAAATTTGTGGAGGATGGCGAGCCGGTAATAAAACTCTTCATGAGGCGTAAAACTTTTCATGAATTTATTGGGTAACTACGGACAATCCGTCGCCGGTAAAACACTGTAGTACGCGTACACGTACAACTATAAAATGGGTAACTTGGATCTTTTCCAACACTATACACCAAACTAAACTTTTCTTGTGAAAACTCAACTGCCTTTCCTGTGAAAAATCGCCATCTTTTTTCCAATTTATTTCGTCTAACACCTAAAACTGTCGAAATTTTCCCCTTTTTGGCGTGAACTGGGAATGAAACACTACCATGATCTGTATTGTTTCATTCCCATTCATGAAACCTATTGGCAAAGGCATTTGAACAATAGCAACCAACTTATGCTTTGAACCGTCATCCACACCCACAACATCAAAACCAAACGTAAGATCTTTTGCAATAATAAGACTCAGAAAAAAAAGCACCTAGATCAAGAACATACCTGTCCATCCAAAGGTTACCTGGAAGAGATCGCTTTTAGCGATAACGTCGCCCATTGATACACATTTTCAATTAAGGCTTTTTTTTTACTTTTTTATTTTTATGGTGTACAATAAAGTTATATTCTATTCTATTCTATATAATGATAATTATTATTACGGGATTTTATCGCGTACCTTTTATTTATTTTGTTTCCCGACGTTTCGAACACGTTACAGCGTTCGTGGTCACGGGATGACCACGAATTGTATTCTATAAATAAACAAAGTTTTATTTAACTAATCAAAATATAAAAAAAACTAAGAAAAAATTTGTCTCTAAAGTGCTACGGACGTAGACCTAGACATGCTACGAATCGTAGCGTGTAGATGTCTGCGTAGCATGTCTACGTCAATTTTAATTAGCTTCAAAAGATTACAAATAAAAGTAAAGAACAATGCCCAAAAATGTATGGACACCGTCCCCACCCTTGTAGCACTTTAAAACCTATGTTAATCGAAGGGCCATAGTCATCTTATCATTTTATTGTATCACAGCAAAACTGAAATGTGAATCCGAAAAAAGTTATATCGACATGAAGAAACCGGAATCAGTCACAAATAATGTTACCCATTACGATGCTTTTTTAAATTATTACTCTGGGATGATTTCGTTCGGAGTTTTCAAACAACTCTTTAGAATTAAATGGTGACTCCCGCACGTGATCAACTCACGGAGCAGAAAAAAGTTCAATTAAGAATTCTGCTGATTATCGTTTTTGTGAAGTACCTAGCCATTGACGTTTTTTTAGGAGTTTTCAAATAAAAATACCTTCCTTAAATACAAATAAAACCGTTGACTTTTTATTACAACAAATTTTAATTAATTAGCCAGTGTTTTCAGTATCTATTGAAATATTGTCCCAGGCACTGGCCGGCCCAACGAAATTCTATAAACGCCTTTCTATCCCATAGTACCACACGATACTGACGACATGCGCGCGTATAGATTATATTATACCTATATTATATTTATATATTACATTTATCGCAGGCAACTGGTGGAATTAGCCATTCAATTAAATGCCTAGCCATTTCATTGAACGCTGCCATTCAATTAAATGGCTGAACGTCGGTTAGTCAAATAGTTGAACACAACAATCAACACTACGGCTAAACCAAGGTCAGCAATTTAATTGAATGGCGTTTTTCAATGAAATGGCTAGCCGGTTCACTTGCTCACAGAAAAAATAAGTAGGTTTTGGTTTTTTTTATGGCACGCGTATCACACACCCACGCAGAAAAGCTGCTTCAAGGTAAATCTATTATTTTGTGGCATATGAATAACACTGGGAACTTATTTTCTTTGTTTTTCACGGCAAAACAACACACAACTTTCGAGAAACACCAGCTGTAGACGCCATCTTGTAAACAAAGCGAAAGTAGTGCTGCGGTGGCGGAAAAACATACTAATTCAATGAAACGGCGGTCTTTCAATCAGGCAGAGTGTTGAACGTTTTAAACGCTTCAATGATTCAACTATGCGCCTAGCCATTTAATTGAATGGCGACGCTCAATGAAATGGCTAGGCACTTAATTGGATGGCTAATTCAGCCAGTTGGCTGCGACAGATACATATTATAGCCCCGGTTTCGCACTGGTGCAATTCTGATACTTACTTAATACTCGTATATGGGAGCATTGCACCCGTGCGAAGCCGGGGCGGGTCGCTAGTTATACATATAAACCTTCCTCTTGTATTACTCTATCTATTAAAAAAAATATTGTGGCGAAAAAGTATAATAAACGGCAAAATAATTGTGACTGATTTCGGTTTCTTCATGTCGATATAACTTTTTTCGGATTCACATTTCAGTTTCGCTGTAATACAATATAATGATAAGATGGTTATGGCCCATTGATTAACATAGGTTTTAAAGTGCTACAAGGGTGGGGACGTTTTGAACATTCTTCTTTTAGGTAAGTAGGTAAATATTATTTGAATGAAATTGACTTGAGTTGTGAATGAGATACGATACCTAAAACAAAATAATTAGTTTGACTAATAAATTTTAATATCGTACTTTACTTAAAGTTGAATATCCCTACAATAAATAGGAATGAAACTTACAAATTGTACTAAATCCATCGATCATTCATTAAGCCTAAAATACAAACGCTACGTAGTAGCAATAAGCATGCTAGTTTCGAGCAGACACTACTTAGTAGCACACAATAAGCACGGGTATACTGCGAAAAGAGTATGCTTATTTGATATTATCGTCATAAGCGCGCGTCGCTGCGTAGTAGCTTTTTAGTAGTTGTTGTGTGGCTTTAGGTGCTCATTGTGTTAAGGTATTATAGCCTCACAATTACGACTCGACTATATCCTCAGTACATCATTGTAGTCTTGCTAGAGGATTAGTCAGAAGAAAATCTAAAAACAATGATTAGAAAACTATGCTTAGTTTTCGTAAATATAATCATTGTATTCAAAATCATTGTACGTAAGTAGTCACTTTTTGAAAGCCTTATTTAATTTACTTCAGTAAGTAATATCCTTACATAATGGATGAAAAGAAAAATATATAGCAAAGCCAGTTCAGTTTTTGTGTAATTTTACCATTTCTACGACTACTGCCATCTATGATGTTATTTTCTCAAATGGAATCTTTTTAGGAAATAATTTGGTAGTGAAGTCCGTAGTTTCGCTACTCAATACTAGATGTCGCTGCAAAACAGTATCAGGACAACGCCATCTATTCAACCATTTCGGAAACAAAACAAGCAAGATGGCGAAGTATTTACTACGTACTTTGACTCTTCACCGCTAGATGTCGCTAAAAACGCTTTGCCGCCAAAATATTGACAAAACAAAATCATAACAACGGAGGTTGCATTGCACCTGAAAAAGGTCGTTCAAAAAGGTTTTTTGCAAAATAATGTCGATAAAATCACAGAAATCGCTAAATGATGAGTGTTCGGAGATTTTCGAAAGGAGCTACTCGGCCAAGACCGGAACTAATGATAGCTGTTCTTCTGAGTAAGTTTATACTTATATTCATACTCAAAGTATAAATTCTTTAAATAAATAAATACTAAATTCGTTCGGACTTCCTAAGCCCCAATATACGCCCATGTAAGTTCATACTTACCTACCTAGGTACCTAATTTATAGTTAGCTTTAAATAGGTAAAAATGGAGTGGTCAATATTTAGATTTTTTTTTCTTTGGCACAACTTCTACCACGCTAGGTAGGTATACTTAGTCCGGCAAAAACGGGTAGACACGGCAACTAAAATTTCAGTACTTTGGAAACCCTTTCTCTACTAATCTATGGTAAAGTACAGGTTTCTTAACTATGGTACAGGTGCCGAAGACGGCAGTCAGAAGTAGGTAATAATTTACTTCTAAAAGAGAATTTATCCATTTCGCGTATTTAGCTTTCACAGTGGCGCCCCCATTTATTTCTATTATTTTGTGTCGGACTATAGGTAAGTAAGTACCTAGTTGATTTATAAAAAAAAATATTGTGAATTTCGGCGCGGCCGAAGTTTTGGCCGAAACCGAAACTATGGCCGAAACAAACCAAAACCGAATCTTCGGTCGGTCAATAAAAAATGCTATTTATTAATCAGTGATGATGAAGACGAGAACCTGGCTCGAGAGCTGATGAACAACATGACCCCCGCAGTGTTGAGCAAGCTGCGGCGCTGCTTCAAGAAATGCAAGGAAAAGACACAAGCTAAGGATATTGATAGGTAATCTAGCAATAGTATTCTATAGATATACTTACCATACACACACACACACACACATACACACGGACACTCACACACACCTCGATCACTGTCGGTTTACCTGTTAATATAATGTAAATCCGTTATGCTGGGGCCACACTACCGTGATATGCCAATAATTATTGCCATAACTTCAACAACACCTAGGTGTAACCACGATTTATGGCCATAATTTTACAATCCCAATCAATATGGCAAATGGCGGTAGGCAATAGCTCCGGCGGCGGTATTTTTCGCACATCAAAGAAGATTACCGCAGTAATTAATGCGTTTGTGGCCACACTACCGTTTGTCCAGTGTGCAATATGAGCTCACCGGCGACGCACGTATCGACCCACATGGAGTGGTCAAATGAAAAAGCGCTCTAGTTTTTGGAATTATTCCAATCCGAACCGTCTCTTTGGGATACCCGACAGACGAACCATAAAAATCGCAGTGTACAAAATGATGCCTGGCGTCGGATCAAACAAAATTTATCATTTCCAAGTACGATAGATGATTTGAAAAAAAAAAAAGAATCCTCGATGAATTATTACCGAAACAATCTAAATAAATATAAAAAATATTAAATAAAAATAAAGATTAATATAGGTATAAATTAATTTATAATAAGTATATAAAAATAAAGATTCATGTAAAAATAATTGACACTCTTAAAACACAACACCGCTGCTGCTTCAACCTCCATCTTGAAAAGTGATATTTTTACCGCCTAATTTATTGACATATCTAGGTAAACTCTAGTGTAACCACACCAGTTCATGCAGTAATTTAAACGGTAATTTAATGTCATAATTATTGCGGTAACAGCCCGGTAGACGGTAAGGTAGTGTGGCCCCAGCATTATTGACTGTCAGTAATATATTTAAGTTTTTAACCGACTTCCAAAAAGGAGGAGGTTCTATGTTCGGCTGTATGTATGTTTTTTTTTTTTTTTGACCTTTTTTTTTATTATTTTTTTATTTTTTATGTATGTTCATCGATTTCTCCGTCAATTGTGGACCGATTTTGAAAATTCTTTTTTTGTTACAAAGGGTATACTTTCGAGGTGGTCCCATCTTCACCAAATCAGGATCTGATGAGGGGATCCCATGGAAATCGAGGGAAACCCTCAAATTTTTTGTGTGTTTGTGGAACTATCGGGCTGAAATTTTGTGCACTTATAGATTCTCAAAAACAATGAAA
Source organism: Camptogramma bilineatum (assembly GCA_958496255.1). Lineage (NCBI taxonomy): Eukaryota > Metazoa > Arthropoda > Insecta > Lepidoptera > Geometridae > Camptogramma > Camptogramma bilineatum. The sequence continues at coordinate 8,578,360 of OY292473.1, read as the reverse complement.
TATTATGGTATCAGCAAGCTGATCTGATGATGGAGTCAAAAGCTGTTCAACAGAACTCCTCAGTAAATAAGCCGATTGATTTGAAACTCGGCTTATCTGTCTAGTTCCAAATACAATGTAATAATTTGGTGTCAATGAGCTGATCTCATGATGGAGTCAAGAGCTGCTCAACAGAACTCTTCAATAAATAGTCTGATTGAGTTGAAACTCGGAACTCAGCATATCTGTGAAGTGTCAACTAAAATGTAATAATATGGTAACAGCGAGCTGATCTGATGATGGAGTCAGGACCTGTTCCATGGAATTTTTTAGTGATATGGGTATCAAATGAAAGGGCTTGATGAGCGAAACACAATAAATAAAGTAACATCTTTCTAAATTTAAAAAAAAAAAACAGAAACAAGGAAAAAAAAACACAACACTAAAAATGGAAAAATAAAAAATTTTCAAAAAAATAATATAACCGACTTCATAAAATACTTGCATTAAAAAGCGAAAAATAAGAATACAAACAGATTTATTTAATTTTTTGTTATAAATTTGTTATAATGTTGAAGTCGGTGTTAAGTAAAACAATGACTATATTTTATGCACACCGATTTCAACATTATAACAAATATATAATAAAATTAAATAAATCTGTTTGTATTCTTATTTTTCGCTTTTTAGTGCAAGTATTTTATGAAGTCGGTTATTTATATTTTTTTTTTGAAAATTTTTTTTGTGCACTAATTTTCTAAGAGCTGTGGATTTTGTTTAAGAAATAAATAAATAAATACTTACCCAATCGATGTTTAAAGACGACATTATACGATGCTGAATTCAGTGTGCCAACACCGAGGGTCGAGCAGTTGGAGTCGCGTCATAGAGATTTTAAAACTTATGTAGTGCGTATTCCAACTGATAATATTTCAATCTTCACTATGGAAGAATTCTGGCCGAAGAATGTGCTGTTCCGGCGTTTTCACCATTACGTGCTAGTAAATAAGTTTTTAATACCTATTATGTTAGACTACCTATACCTACCTTGTACTTAAATATTTAAGTATTTTACCTACATCTTTTACTTGCTGCCTGAAATAAACCTTTTATTAGGTAAGTACCTACCTATTACCGTAGTACTAGTATTCTGTGCTATTACATTTCATTTTATTGCACAGTAAAGTAGAGGAGGTGATGCGTGCGGCGGCTGCCGAGGAGGGCATAGAGTTTGCGGTGTCCAAGGCTCCCTCAGACCCTCTGAGCTTGGACGAGAACGCCTTCGTATCGGCCATCAACCAGATATTTGGTAAGTAATGGGGATTGGGGCTTCAACTCTTCAAGCTTCTTCAGCTCACATTGTTCGACTGGCTCCACACCGGAGCTTGACTATTTAGATTTTAAGCGGATGGATCACCGAAAAGAAAGCTAGGCCCCATACCGTGTTTGTTGCCCTGATTCTTCACGGTGTTGGTCACGAAAGAACAGGAGTAGAATCACCTAGCTCTTAAAACTTTTCAAAGTGGTCATAACGGTCCTACTTCTTCTTCTTCTTTTTTTCGTATGAGCAAGTGGCCGACTCTGGTCCTACTGAATAAATGATATTTGATTTTTTTGATTTTGATTTCAAATAGAACTCCTCTCCAACAAGGTATAATGTTTATACTTGTAGAAAAATAAAGTATGGGAATGGAATATGGATGAGTTTGCTAGTTGTGCGTCAACGGACAAGTGACGGGCGCCGCTGAGGCTTCTCGAGGGCCCTTTTGGTAGGTACAGTCAACGAGATAATTATTGGGTACAGTTAACTGTCTTCCCGCGACCACGGCTGGTGCAATTCAGTCGAAACGTCGGGCAAAATAATACGTGATAAATACCCGAATACATATTATTATGTATTTATAATGTTACTTTCTCTTTTGGTCGGTCCAAATACTTGAACAGCGAAATACAATTGTGTCACTACAATTAAAAAACAAAAAAACCTTTATTTTCTCTAAACCAGGTCACCACAAATTCTCCACTCACGCCCAGAAACTTTTCCGAGTACTAGACCCGTATAACGCGGGACGAGCTAAGTGGCGCCAGCTGGTGTCGAAGCTAGAAGCTGTGGGAGCCAAGAAAACTGGATCCAAACGGGACAGATGGAACAGAGTCACTTGTAACTCTATTGAGAAGATGGAGCATTGTAAGGTAAAGAAGCGCTTGTAAAATCAAAATCGAAGCGGAAGCGGAAGCGGAAGCGGAAGTGGAAGCGGAAGCGGAAGCGGAAGCGGAAGCGGAAGCGACAGTGGAAGCGGAAGCGGAAGCGGAAGCCAAAGCGGTAGCCGAAGCCGAAGCCGAAGCCGAAGCGGAAGCTGAAGCCGAAGCTGAAGCTGAAGCCGAACCAAAGCCGAAGCCGAAATGGAAACTAAATAAAATTTCTTCTAACGTTATTTCAACATGAGCTTGTTTCTTTTCAGAGAGAAACAATAATAAAGCTAGTGAATATAGAGAGAGAAGAGTCCTTCTGCTACGTGGCCGTCTCTAAGGGCGGCAGGGTCGGCATCTACAGCGGATACTTGAAGCTACTGCATTCTTACGAGGTATAATTTTTCTGGTGTAGAATAGAATAGAAAAAAGTTTGCCACCCTCAAATCACAAATCAGAAATAGTTACAAAACAAAGACCCGAAAATACCCCACAGCATTTGCTCTAGCAGCACCATGAATGTTGGAGCGCTGGTTTTCAGTGGTTTCTGCCTACTCCTATGGGAAATCATATTTCATCAGTTCAGATTAGGTACCTACCCCCTAAAAACAACCCCTTTTCTTCTACAACATGGAAAACATGGAAACTTAAACACAATTGTTTTTCAAAAAACAAAAAAGAAGTAGGTAGGTAGGTACTTATTGCAAACCATTGAATCTCACCAAACAACAATATCGTACCTAGACATTATTTAACACACGGGAATTACTCAGTTAAAAATATCGTCAATTTATACACCGTTTATTTTTGGTCAGTTTAAAGCCGGCGCCTACGTAATCTATATCGATAACCTTACTCAAAAATAAAAATAAATATGAGATCTATTTTTTTGCAATTAATATTATCACGAAACATAGGCAGGATAAATCACGGAGATACGTGCTCTGTGCTCAGCTGTTGCTACGGCATAGAGTCTATGCTACGTCGTAGTCATACATACATACCTAGGTCATTAGGTCTGCGCGCCTACGACACTATAACAAGTGTTTTACTCACTTTTGCTAATCTTTTCAACTATTTAGTTTCGTATGAAATACTTATCAAATTCAAAAACTAAACCAACGACACGAATACGATCAAGCAATACAAGCAGTGGGTGCTGGCTTTAAACTGACCCAGAATTAACGGTGTATATCGTGTGTCAAATAATGTCTAGTATAACTCACGAAAGTTTTGAAAGTGAAATATCGTTACCTATTCAGTTTTGGTTGTTATTTTTTTAAACCTGTTTTTCCCTTCTGAAAAAATAGGTTCCCAGTGGCATCCATCTATCGTAATCTGTTCTTCTAATGTCATAATTAAACTTAAAATAAACTGAAACAGTTCATTCAGTTCCTGTTTATGTACTTATATTTTTACTATTAATTCCAGGTGTTCTACCACAGAACGGGTCTGCGGCGGAGAGTTAAAAACTGCTGGATCACAGATGCTATTTATCTAAGCGTAAGTTGTACGCAAAATAATTCATTATTACTGGTTTGGTGACAAAGATTTTGATTCTTACCCCGCAAGACTTTTGCGGGCTTGATAAGGTCGCTTTAGTAGAATTAGAATAGGAATTGAATTATATGCCGTCACTTTTCATTGACTGAGAGTGAAAAGAGGCGGCATCGGCATATAGTTCAATTCATATTATGATTCTCAGCTGAACAGCTTACAAAAAATTAAAAAAAATAAACAATGACCTTTATTTTGATTAAAATTGCAAAACCCTTGTGACTTCCACATTTGAGACGCATCTAACGATTCCTCATATGCCTATCCATCAAGCCGTTTAGGCTGCAGAGCTCTTCAGTGGAATAGACATACTCGAAAACATTACCCTCCTTCTGATGCAGTCGGGTATGAAGAAGGCTGGCATAAAACCAAATAGCTTTTAAACAACTCTGAGTAATACCAGACTGATAATAAAGTAAGTTCGTATGAGCAAGTTGCCAACTCTGGTGATGTAGCATTTAGGCCGCCTTAAGGTCGTCATGGCTTAACGAATTAAATGCCGGGACCGACCATTTAACGTGCCCTCCGAAGCACGAAAGCGATCAGTAATACCACTTGCAGTCACCTATCAAAATTGTGACCGCGCACAACGCTGCTTAACTTCAACGATCAATCAAGAACGTCTAAGCAAGCTACGCCACGAGCGTTTCAGGCTGATAATGACTATGATAGTGACCACTTATTATCTTTTTCTCTTTTTCCAGGATGTCCAACATCTGATGTTGTCTGCTTCTGACCGCAGCTTGAGTATTTACGACGCCACCACCCTGTCGCATACTCCACTATTCTGTATCACTGGCCTGCCAAACATTCCTACGGTAAGAAGACTAAAAGACAGAAAGACCGAAAGACAGAAAAAGTAAAAGACCAAAAGACTAATGACCAAAATACCAAAAGACCCGATACCAAAAGACGGAAAGACCAAAAGACAAAAAGACCAACAGATCAAAATATTAAAAGACCAACGAAGAAATTTCTGATTTCATCTTTGGTCTTTTCTGTTTTTAAGACTAGGTCTTCTACTATTACAGTGCCTAGCATACTCTCCTTCCATTGGTGGTGGCTGTTCAGAGCTGGCGATCGGCTCAGAGAGAGGAGATATCGTGCGTCTCACTTTTCTGCAGCGGAGGGCCCAACTGTTCCATTAACCAAAACCAAACTTATCAACCAAAAGACGGAAAGACCGAAAGACCAAAAGACCAAAATACCAAAAGACCAAAAGACCAAAAGACCAGAAGACCAAAAGATTAAAAGACTAGACAAATAAAATTATGATTTCATCTTTAGTCTTTTCAGTTTTTAAGACATAACTAGTAGGTCTTCTATTATTACAGTGCCTAGCCTACTCTCCATCCATTGGTGGTGGCTGTTCAGAGCTGGCAATCGGTTCAGAGAGAGGAGATATCGTGCGTCTCACTTTTCTGCAGCCGAGGGTCCAACTGTTCCATTAACCAAAACCAAACTTATCAACCAAAAGACGGAAAGACCGAAAGACCAAAAGACCAAAATACGAAAAGACCAAAAGACCAAAAGACCAGAAGACCAAAAGATTAAAAGACTAGACAAATAAAATTATGATTTCATCTTTAGTCTTTTCAGTTTTTAAGACATAACTAGTAGGTCTTCTACTATTACAGTGCCTAGCCTACTCTCCATCTATTGGTGGTGGCTGTTCAGAGTTGGCGATCGGTTCAGAGAGAGGAGATATTGTTCGGCTGACCTTTCTGCAGCCGAGGGTCCAACTGTTCCATTCTAAGGCTCCTGACACTATCAACTACTACTATTGGATGGTAAGGTTCCAACTAAGGCTTCCATCCCGGGACTCTCGGTCTCGAAAATATCGAGAGTCTCGACGATTTTTTCGTATTTTCGAGACTCGAGACTGCAACTTCCAGTCCCGGGAAAAACGAGACTTTCGAGATTCCAATAAAATAAGGAGAAGCAGCAGAAGCAGAGAGGGCCTTTTCCACTGCAGGTCCTTTCTATCAGAAAATACATTGAATGCTCTTGTTTTTTTACGAGCCCACTTCAAAAATGTGAAAATCTGATAATTTTTTTATATTCCTTTCATTTTGTTTATTTTCAGTTCACTGTAATCTTTTGAAAAATAAATGACCTTATTGAAATATCTTGTATTCACTAACGAAATACCTAATACCTACCTAGACTACCTACATAAGGGCACAGAAATCAATTTTAAAAAAGTCTCGAAAGCTCGTTTTTCCCGGGAATCCCGGGACCAAACCGAGTCTCGATATTTTTGTCCCGGGACTCGAAAATATACCGAGACTGGAAGCCTTAGTTCCAACAGGCTGATTGTATAACTTGTCTCAAATCTTAAATTGATCTCAAACTGTCAAAACGATCGCGTACAGTAGGTACAGTCAGTGTCATCAATCGGTATCCCCCTATTGATTTGAACAAGGACCCTTTTCATTTCAACCTTGGATTCCAGTCGGATTTGCTAGTATAGGAACTCGAGCGAAATTAGATATCCTTATGTAAGCAAGGATGAGAAAATGAAAAGTAAAAGTTTTTTTATAAAAAGTTGAGATCAACGGCTTGCAAACCGATCTCTTACTAGGGGGATACCAGTTATAAATAATAAATAAATAAGAACTTTATTGAGGACACAATTTCAAAGTATTATCTAGTTAGGCTATTTTTAGAAATACAATTTCCTACAATCGGCGGTCTTATCGCTCTTGGCGATCTCTTCCAGACAACCGTAAAACTATACTAAATACTACAACTAGATGGGGTGTCAAACAACAGAGAACGATGTCCAGCGCGTTTGGTATTCACCAGCCCCCGAACTAGTTAAGAAACTGTATCTCGGGGGACAGTTATCACCTCCAGCGCCGTTCTCATCGTCCTATGTTGTTTGTCATCCATGATGGATCCATGGATTTGGATCCCAAAAGTATACCTTAAATTCAAAATAGTTAATGACGCTTTCTGTACCTAGTTCAAACTTTAGAATGGATCTCGGTTATGTTCATGTTTTCCGAATATGTCCGACAGCAGTGTATGATTCCACAAAACAGAATGCGACAGAAGTGCACGTCGGTCGGCGTCGTTAGCAGCGCAGCTCGCACGGCGCACAACTAATTTACTTTTCTTAAAAATTACATTGCTAAGTATTTATTTTATTTTTTGCGATAAAGTTGAAATGATGAGTATTTTCATTTCCAAATGACTTTTCGTCAATCGTTTTTGTAATATTTAACCGACTTCCAAAAAGGAGGAGGTTCTTTGTTCGGCTGTATGTATGTTTTTTTTAATGTATGTTCATCGATTTCTCCGTCAATTGTGGACCAATTTTGAAAATTCTACTTCCGAGGTGGTCCCATTGTCACCAAATCAGGATCTGATGAGGGGATCCCATTGAAATCGAGGGGAACCCTCAAAATTTTATAATATATTATTTTCAATTTCAATTCTACGTCAATTTTACGGTTAGCACCCGATCTTCGGACCTAAGGTTGAGCAAAAATTTTTTTTAGCAAATGTTTAAAAATTTTCAGGAATTATCATCCCCTCCCCACACTTCCAACCACATCATAACCACGTGGCGTCGTGTCCACTCCCGCAGCATTCGCCGTCTCGCTTACGCACGTGAGGGGGACATACTGCTGTCCTGCTCGCACGACTCCATCGTCAGTGTGAGAGCGAGACATGTGCCGGGGAAGCTGGATGATTATATCTTCAAGGTTCAGAGGGTATGTATAAGGCTTTTAAGTCGTTAAGCCATGACGGAGGCCTTTAGGCGGCCTAAAAACTCCGTCACCAGAGTAGGTCCCTAAATCAAGACTGGACCAAATAATTAAGTTAAAAGTACTGTAAGTCTGCTTTTTTGGGTTCTGTTGGCATCTATTGGATACGGAGCATAAAGGTTATAGCTGACCAGTTGCCTCCGCACCCGAACCTCGCCGCACCGTATGGGATTCTATGGACCAACACTCATTACATCAACCTCGTAACATCACCGGATCACCGCTTCGCAATCCAAAAGTGAAGGAACAAGTGAACGCCGAAAAGGTTATGCGGTGCGGAAACGACTGGTCAGCTATAAGGGGGCATCCATTAATTACGTAAAGTAATTTTTGCTATTTTTCGACCAGCCCTCCCCCCTTGGTAAGATGTCGTGAGATTTGACTCGACCCTCTCACCCCTAATCTCACATGAGATTGAAAATTGAACACTAAAATTCTTAAATAGGTAAGTAACTCCAATTCGTAAATGAAGATTCATTCTAAATCGGTCCACGGGGATTTCTATGTGGTCTCAAGAGTGATTAGAACCAACATGTCCATTAAATTTTAAATAAAATAATCGGCATTTCACGTTTTTTGCAGAAAAAAATATTACGTGATATTTGCCGAAACCCCCCCTCTCCCCCACGTGAGATTGGGTGAGATTCGGCTTGACATCCTACCCCCCTAAAATCCTCACGTAATTAATGGATGCCCCCTCCTAACATTTGTAAACCATTCTTTCAATTCCAGGGTGTATCCTGTTTCCACGTGGTCTACCCCCTACACCTCCTAGCCACAGGCAGTGTGGACGGCTACGTGCGTCTCTGGGAAACGTCCCAGGCTACCCCCTTCGCCGTGCTAACCGTGCCGACGTTACCAGCTGTCCTGGATGTAGCTATAGTGCCTGCGAGAGAAGTGGTTGTAGCATTTTGTGTTAATTGTGTAAGTTTATAAAACATTATTTTGTCCATCTGTCTGTGTTCCCAGGAACGGGTGGACTTAGCAAGTTGAAATTTATACCAGACACTGAGACCTATAGCAGTATTATTATCTATTCTATGCCTATAGTCCCTTTTTCCCTTTTTAGCTATGTATGGACATGTTATGAGGAGGGATGAAAACCATATTACCAAGAGAGTGATGAGTATGAATGTGACTGGGTACGCAAGTAGAGGAAGGCCGAAGAAGTGGTTGGATTGTGTGAAAGAGGATATGAATGTGAGAGGAGTGGATTCTGAGTTGACGAATGATAGAGGTGAGTGGAAGAGGAAAACATATTGTGCCGACCCCACTTAGCGTGGGATAAGGGCAGGACAATGATGATGTGTCCCTTTTTCTTTGTCAAAGTGTTCAAAATTGTTCTATTGTGTATATCATTTTCGACATTGTCTTTAAAACCGTGTTTGTTCTTCTGGGTTCCGCAAAAGAACAAGATTAGAATCACTTTGCTCTGACGATTCTAATCATAGTGGTGTTACTGAAAAAGGACAGGACAAACCTTGATGGATGAAATAGGACAGGACGAAACCTAATCCTTGTAGGAATGTTAACACATTGACTACCTACTTTGCACTCTTGAGTGATATAAGTCACGTCACGTAAAAAGAACGCTAGAAGAAAGTGGAGGGGGTGTGTTTTGTCTCATGTTTGCGCATGAGTTACCTAATCGCAAACATGAGACAAAACACACTCCTCCACTTTCTTCCAGCGTTCTTTTTACATGACGCGAACTATACTTACATACAGATATGAAATGCCATTGTCTTTTTCAGACCGTCCATATTTGGGACATTTACGAAGAATGCCTGCTACAAACCCTCAAGATTAAGTTCCCGTTTCTTGGAGTCCTGGGCCATAAAGTCGAGTTTGGCTCTTACTGCATACATCCAGGTGAGACTATCAGAACTTGATTTGATTACATTGTTAAAAATATGGTCAAAATAGCATAGTATACGTTGTGCTGTCTGTCTGAATTCAGTTTCCGTTTCCATGGATGTGATTACAAATACAAATACAAATACAAATACAAATACAAATACAAATACAAATACAAATACAAATACAAATACAAATACAAATACAAATACAAATACAAATACAAATACAAATACAAATACAAATACAAATACAAATACAAATACAAATACAAATACAAATACAAATACAAATACAAATACAAATACAAATACAAATACAAATACAAATACAAATAGGTACAAATACAAATACAAATAAAAATAAAAATACAAATACAAATACATTTACTACCAGAGATAAACCTTATACCACTGTAATGTTTACAACTCTTCATTTCATAGAAAATGTATTGGATGTGTTTTTTTGAATTATTGCAAAAACTTACGATTTGATTTGATAAGTTACTTTGGGAGAAGTGTTCCTGGTGGGAAATAGAGTCGATTAAGACCAACTTGTTTTTTTTTGACAAATGTAATTTTTTAGGCTAACTGTACTTTTTTTCAAAAATCTAAAAATGCAATTATTTTTTTCATCAAAATAAAACTGAAGTTTCCCAAGAACAAAACTTTCTAACTACAAGAGAAAAGGTAGCTACCCTTCAGTGACCAAGAATTTGCCACACCCTGTATATCGGGCGGAAAACAAGACTGGACAAGATGTACCTAGGATTGTTTTTAAAACACTATAAACGGGATATTTACCATGATTTTTGGATTTTCGAGTCTCCCGATATTTCGGCACAGTTGCATGCGCCATGATCACGGTAAACTGAAGTTTTTGCGAGTTTGTGGGTAATCACTGGCAGACGAAACGGTCTACCCTCTTTCTAAGTCTTTTACTAACAAACATAAAGTGTTTATAGTGTTTACAATGTTTGCAACCATGATAGTTTCAAAAGTTGTATTGTTTTTAAAAGTTTGTCATAATTTCAGGGCCAATCTACAAGACATTTGAGGAAGAGTTTGAGCCTCAGCCGTCGACGTCGCGTCGACCGTCGAGCGTGTTCACCGCGCCCTCGGGTGGACTTATACTGCAGGAGGATCCGATGCACGACACTAGTGCACAACGGCAACCGTATGTTGTTAGATAAGATAAGATAAACGTTTATTTGACACACATAGGAGATCCAGACCAGAAAAAGATACACGGAGAAGGCCATAAACATAAGAAAACAGACAATAAAAAGATTCACATACCAGTGGTGCCAAAAGGCCCAGTGTCAGTTAATGCTGGATACTACTCCCATGAGGTCCCATGGTAGACGGCACTGATTTTCAGACTGTGCCTTTATATGGTGACTACACGGACACCAACGGACACGCCGGTTGTTGTGAATTAGCTTCTGGATGCTTTTCCAGAGCTTGCAATTTTGCTATGTCTCCTTTTTTATTTTTTACTAGCTGCTGCCCGTGGCTTCGCTCGCGTGGTACCCAGATAAAAAGTAGCCTATGTTACTCTCCAGCCCTCCAACTATCTCCACACAAAAAATCACGTCAATCCGTCGCTCTGTTTTGACGTGAAAGCAGGACAAATAAACAAACAAATAAACACACTTTCACATTTATAATATGGGTACGGATATGTACTACAAAGGTAGCAGACAAACGGCCCACCATGGTAAGCGGTCAGCAAGAAAATTCGTATGAGCAAGTGGCTTTGGTGATGGAGTTTTTAGGCCGCCTAAAGGTCTGTCATGGCTTAACGACTTAAAAGCCGGGACTGACAATTTAACGTGCCCTCCAAAGCTCGAAAGCGCTCAGCTCGTAATACCACTTGCGGTCACCTCAAAGTGTGACTGCGCATAACGCGGCTTAACTTCAACGATCAATCAAGAACGTCTAAGCAAGCTACGCCACGAGCGCTTCGGTAAGCGGTCACCGTAGCCTATGGAGGCCTGCGACACCAGAGGAGTCACACTTGCGCTGCTGACCCTTTATAAGAGGAATCACTGCGCCGACAACACAATGGACAAGACTGCTCCACCAGTTGTCACCGCAGCGCGAAGAGCAGAGCTCTTGCAACCGACCTCACCAGCACAACACCATTCGAGAGGAATCATGTTATTTGCCTGCGATATTCTATAAAGCGGAGGTCCTTCCCCAGTCGGGCTGCTTGAATATAGAGTCAGTCTTCGTCTTTAGCTTAGTTTGGGGCTAGATGGCGTTGTGTGAAATGTCCAGCAATATTTATTTATTTTCTTTCAAGTCGTTATATCAAGAAATTTTAGAGCCATTTAGACCAATATGGTGGTGGCCATTTCCAGTGTCATTTTCATTGATCATGCCCCATCTGCTTAGGTTACGCATGTAGCGGGCAACTAGCAAGTAAGTTCGTATGAGCAAGTGGCCAACTCTGGTGACGGAGTTTTTAGGCTACCTAAAGGTCTCCGTCATGGCTTAACGCTTAACTGGCCAACTAGTGTTCTAAGCCTATTTAAAAACCAAGCAAGGCGGCGGTTCGCGCCGGAGGCCAAGACCAGAGACAGGCTTTGTGAAGGGCGCGCGATAGAGACAGAATCTCTCCTGTCTTGTTTTCTGTCTCCTGTCTATGTCGTTGTAATCTCTTGTCTCAATAGAGAACCTACAGTTTAAATGACAAAGATCTCCTGTCTCTGTCTCTAGTCTCGGTCTCTGATTGTCTAAGGGAGTGGTCACTGAACTGTATTTGGGAGTTAGAGACCGATTTTGGTCGCTATCAAAGATTCAGGGGCAGAGACAGGCTTTGTAGGGGCGCGTGACAAAGACAGGAAAACCAACGACAATGATCTCCTGTTTCTGTCTCCAGTCTCGGTCTCCGGTCAAGAAAAGTCAAAAGTCAAAGATTATTTTTCAAAATTCAAAATTTAACTTTTGAAGCCAACTTATCTAGTATCTATTTCCTCCGCAGCCTATACACGAAGTTCAACCGTAGTTCCCTGCTAGTGTCGTGTTGTGCGCATGTGTGCGTGCTATGGTTAGCCCCCCCGCGCGGCGCGCCCCCCCCGCCCCCGGGGGACACCCTGCCCCCGCGGAGACCCTCCGCTTGGGACCTGCCACTACTGACTGATATAGGTAACGGTAATAATTAATGCCATTGTAACTCTAAACAAGAAAGTGATCTTATAAGGGTTCCTTTTTTATCCGAGATACGGAAACCCTAAAAACAAACTCTGTAAAGGTTGCCTGGAAGAAATCGCTCTCAGCGATAAGGCTGTCCATAGTTAAATTAACCACTAGTTAAGACTATAATCTGTTATATTCTACGTTTCTTTGTGTACAATAAAGTGTTCACTCATTCATTCATAAGCGGCCGCCACACGGTAAGTTCGGACCGCGACATCTGGACTGCGTTCCGAACCGCGGATGGATCTGTGCAGTTTGAACCGCGGATGAAACTGTCGTGCTAATTACTGTTACAGTTTAGACTGGCGTCCACACGGTGATGCGTGCAAAAAACTGTCACAAAAACTGTCTGTCAACATGCCAGCTGGGCAATTCTACTAGATGACAACGTCAATCATTCCGCTGCGGTTTGTTTCGATCTCTTAAATGTCAGCCATTTGGAGAAATAGTAGAATAGCTTTTCAAAAATTTGTTCTGCCAAAGTTCAAAACCTCACCACAACTGAGTCGTTTGTTATTAGTAGTCATGGAAACAGTCGCTTTAGTTGAGGTTGATAAAAAGTTCGGTACCGGAATCGACGCCCAGATCGGACTGTCAGCCTCGCGTCGCGCATCTACATGGAGCGGAGGATGGATCGGCGCGTTTCCCGCGTTCCGAACTTTACGTGTAAAGGCCGCTATTCAGTCTAATGATATTGGAAGTACATGACTACCTTATCATATACTTAAAATGTTTAATTTTGCCACTTCTTTTGAATTTATAATTGTAGACTGAACCTTGATACCTACAGTAGTGAATCCGTTGATATTCTGTTATCAGGGAAACCTTCACCATCACCAGTACCGACCCCGACGTTACCATCACCGAGATTCCTAGCACCCGTTGCTGCTGAATTTCCTGTTCAAGATCTAAACACTTTGTTGGAGAATGCTGGTAACCTTACTTCTACTTGACACACTTGTCATTTTTCTATTATGGAACTGTTCCATTGGAACCACAGAACGCTAATATCCTACACTGGAACGTTGCAACCGAATCGCAGTTTACAAAATGCGATATTTTCTTCACAATAATTCCACCTATCTTGAATAAATATCGCATTTGTTCCGTTTGAAACTTTACAACGGAACACTCGTTTTTTTTACGTGTTGTGGGTATCAGTGTATCAGAAACGTGTGTCAATCAACCGTAGTCTGTCTCTAGCCTCTACTCTGCACAAATATCTGCAATTCTTAAAGAATCTAGGTAACAAAACATGGTTTGAGGTGAGGGTAGTCTAGTTTTCTTATCGCTGGTCCATCTTTTGTCTAAATAACTAAGCTGTACAGTTCGGCCGACGGATCTAGGCGTTCGTGAAGTCAGGCTCTTCGCTGCGCAGTAGAAAATTTTGTATGAAAAAGTTGCACTGCGCATCGAAACGGCTAACTTCACGAACGCCGAGATCCGTTGGCCCTACTGTATTGGTGATGTATTGAGGACATTGTCCAACAGAAAACTGTCTAACAGTAATGTTCTTTAGACAAATGATACGAGGTAAGTAGGTACCTTTCTTAGTTCTGAGGAATACCTAATGGCTGTTTTCTTTCCCAGGTCTTCAAGGAATCTTGGAGAAAGACTTTGTTCTGATGAAGGGATTGAAGCACGATTTGAACAGGAAACTCGCTGAAATGGATGACAACAAAGAAGCTGTAGGTTTTTATTCTATGCATAAGGTTTGCCAAAGGGCGATGGAACGTAGTATTTTATGCGGCGTTTACACGCTCGTGTGCAAACAAACATTGACGACCTCTGTGGCGCAGTGGGTGAAGGCCCGCCTGTGACGCAGGAGGTTGCGGGTTCGATCCCCGCCGCGGGGCAACTGTTTGTATGATCTGCAAATATTTGTCTCGGGTCTGGGTGTTTTCTATGTATATTATGTATGTATTTACGAAAAAAAAAATGTATTTAAGTAGTAGGTATATCAGTCATGTGGTTCCCATCACAAGCTCTGCTTAGCTTGGGGCTATATGATGCTGTGTGAAATGTCCAGCATTAAGTATTTATATTTATTTATTTATTCAACGAGACAGAGATATGATTAGAGCGAGCACGAAGTAGCTCTATCGCTCTCATTTCAAGGAGACCGAACGCGACAGAAAATAAATGACCCGTTGAATCTGTTTGCACGCGAGCGTCTGAATCCACCATTAGGTTAGGAGTTAAGCGAACCAAAAACCGGAACACCGTATCTACTGCTCTCCAAAACCAAAATCACCGACGTAGGTTTTTTATTGAATTTTTATTGAGGGTCCGTTGTCCGGCGAAAAAAACGAATGTCTACAAGCGCTCTCACAGTGAGCCAACAGCGCAGAAGACCACGAATGCGATAACGGGATGAGCTAGACGCCTACAAGAGCGACTGGCAGACTGGCACTGGACTGTAGTAACTAGCGAAAGTAGGGGGAGGCATTTGCCCAACAATGGGACAGTATAACTTAGGACTTTACATCTTTTACTAGATGATTTATACAGTGTCAGGAGGCAATCTTTAGTAAAGATTTAGTATTAGAAAACTGTGAAAACTGACACTGTAAAAGATTAAAAGAGTAAAAGATTCTTTACACTTATCGGGACACTGCAGTGCCTGGGACATTGTTTGAGATGTTGGCTTGCCCAGCACCTACACCATCCTCTCAGCTTAACTTAACCATATCCACAGAAAAACACGGTCAATACATGTGGTACTGACTAAGCCACGGGTTTCCTCACGATGTTTTCCTTCACCGTTTAGAGCTCGTGTTAATGCGCGTATAATTTTTTCAAAACGAAAAATCCATTGATGCACAACATGGGCAATGCAAATGCAAAATATGGGCTAGTAGTAATAGTAATAGTATAATGTAATGTATACTAACTTTGTACGTCATTCTCAAGTTTCGTTATATTAAGATGCGTGCAGCGGTGAATGCTGGGGCGCCATATTTATCTCTGAAGACTTACCCACCGGTCACCATCGATCCTGTCGACGAGATGGTGGATGAATATAGGAGAATCATGAAGTAAGTTGAAAACACTGAAAAGAGGGCTTCACGCTTCTTTATAGCCGACATTAGAGCATGCTGAATTCAGTGTGCTAATTCCTTTTTTTTTAAACTAAAATAGATAGATAGATAGATAGATAAAACGTTTATTTGCAACTTAAAATCTTCTTAAAATACACACAAAACAAGAATTAAAACAAAGGAGTGAAAATCTTTACTGTTACAAAAAGGCGTCTAACTCAGCTTTATGTATGTGCGCGTAAGCACAACGCTGATCTTCTGAACCAAGGTTCGCGTTTGACCACACCCTGCCTAATGTAAAGTAACATGTGGTCTAAGATGGAGCACGCTTACCTAGAAGGAACCTATTGACTCCGCTTTGAAGACACACAATTTAAAAAAAAGCATCGTAATGGGTAACATTATTGTGACTGATTCCGGTTTCTTCATGTCGATATAACTTTTTTCGGATTCACATTTCAGTTTTGCTGTCATACAATAAAATTATAAGATGACTATGGTCCTTCGATTAACATAGGTTTTAAAGTGCTACAAGGGTGGGGACGGTGTCCATACATTTTTGGGCATTGTTCTTTTACTTTTCTGGAAATACAGACCCCGTTCTACATTTTCCTTTTACTAAGGTTAACTGTTGCTAACTTAAGTAAGTTAGCATCGGTAAAAGGATGCACAGAACGCTTTTAATTTTAATTTTTTTTTTAATTTTTTAATTTTTTTTTTTTTTTTTAATTCATTCACACACAATGACCATCTGAAAATCGTAGAGTTGTAAAGGCCTAGGTTCAACAGTTCACAGTCTTGGTTGCGAAGGAACAGGAGTAGAATCACCTAGCTCTTAAAACATTTCAAAGTGATGCACAAAGTGATCTTATAGGGCGTCCATTAATTACGTGAGGCTTTTAAGGGAGAGAGGGGTCGAGCCAAATCTCACCCAATCTCACGTGGGGGGAAAGGGACCTTGACAAATATCACGTAATTTTTTTTCCGTAAGAAACATGAAATACCGATGATTTTATTTTAAATCACATGTTGGCAAGGAATTTGTTTGTATACTAAACGTAACTGGAAGGTTAACTGAGACAGAAAACGCGGTTCGCTTGAGAGATAAAACTTGGGCGGTGTGTCTCTTTCTAAAGGGTGACCATAATTTATGAACTAAACATTCCTGAATCCTTAATGAATATCCTGAAATTTAAATGACATGGGCACACTACTAATCCAACAACGAGTGTGAAAGAGACGAAGCTACCAAGAAAGCCTTTTAACAAAACCGACAATCCTTATAACCAAGATTGAATTATAATAGATCGTGGATAGTCGTGATAAGGTTCAAAATCCCTTTTTCATTATAGTAGAGTTTACTATCCTGTTACGTAGTATGTAAAATCCTTGGTTCTAATCACTCTTTAGACCACATAGAAATCCCCCGTAAACTGATTTGGAATGAATTTGAGTATCTACTTATCTATTTAAGAATTTCATTGTTCAATTTTCAATCTCACGTGAGATTGGGGGTAGGGGTCGAGCCAAATCTCACGACATCTCACCAAGGGGGGGAGGGCGAGGTCGAAAAATCTCAAAAATCACCTCACGTAATTAATGGACGCCCCCTTATTGAATAAATGAATTTGAGTTTGAGTAATATTGGTTGTTTCAGGTTATTCCCTGGTTCAAGTATAGCTGGCACACCAACCAACAGCGAGCTATCTACGCCAAGGAACAGCAAAAACAATAAATTATGACATGGTATGTATTTAGAACTGAAGAATGTTTAAATTCAAACAGAACACAAATATGGTAAGTATAAGGCTCCTAAAGAACCGTTTTTTAAATAATATTTTTAAGTAATGTGAATTTCACGGTTTTTTTATTAATAATGCTCAAATAATAAAACATCTGCTGATTTTATCATTGAGTAATTAAGATGTGATTCACATTATTAAAATGTGTATTTGAAATTGAAAATCAAGATAAGTAGGTTACGTATTGACCAGAGTTCCAGAGTTACCAGCGTTAACTGGTTACGGAGTTTTTAGGCCGCCTGTAGGCCTCCGTCAGGGCTTTGGATTTTGAGCTCTATTTTATTATATAAAGGGGATAGAAAGAGACAAATCCGAACACGTTTAGCATATAGTTTATTTAAATAAAGAAACGTGTGTAATTTAGTCACGGTTTTGCCGCGCACGGCTCTTAGAATACGTATAAAATGTCGTTATGTTATCAGATGTTTTAAATCAACAAAAATTACTCATAAATGAATCTTACCCCGACGCAATAAGAAACAATAAATCAAGGTAAGTCAAAGTTTGAAAAACAATGAATAAACGAAACTTATCAGTACTCATAGCTAGCCAAACCCTCCCGACTTCATACTAATTTTATTATTTTAAATCATTTATTTTTATGTCATCTAGGAAGAAGTTGGGTAATATAACTGAATTGTATGAACACGTTTAATACATTATGCATGTGTCGGCTATTGCTGAAGAAAGACCAATTATCAAGTTAGACTGATTTTGAAAAATTTGTTGTGTTTGTAGGTAATAAAATATCGTCACCGGAAATATCAATTAACGTAAGGGACATTTTGTCGAAAATGAGTTAAATAAATGCAGTTCAATCTAAAATTTTGCGCTCTATCGACTGGCGTACTCAGAATTTTGATATCTTTAAAAAATGTCCCTTACATCACACATTTTCATCAGTTCTAGACAGATTTTCTTTTTCTTTAGTATAAAGTAAAAACGCTCACGTTAAAATGACCCATGACATTTATTTTTTCACTTGTTACTGACCTACTGTTTTAAACTTTTGAATAACGTAAGGGACGGCTTTACATTGAATTTTAAGGTAAGGGACAGGTTATCTCCGAAACCATAAGGTTTATTTTAATTTTGAATTAACAATTCGAAAGATGACAAAATTCTAAGAAACTTTGCCCTTGAAAGTATTTTAATAGGACCACAGGAAAAAAAATACAGACACATTTACAAAAAAAATATCTTATTATTTCGGCTCTCCTGTAAACCCGTGGTTTGTCCCTTACGTTAATTGATACTTCCGGTGACGATATGTCTGTAGATAATGATTCAGTCGTCTTTTAATAAACACTAATTCATTTAGTCTAATTTACCAACTTATCACTTACGTAATGTTAACTTTTGCAAATGTGGGCATGTACCAAATATATATTTGTGCTCTGACTACCCCCTTAGATATTTTCAAAGTATCTAAAAACGCCGAAATCTATCTCTACCTAATCTGTTTATGCACCTTGGGATTACAGTCGTCGTCATATTACTTATTTAATTTTAAATTTATTTTAATTTCGAGAACAATTAAGGTTTTATACATATAATTACTTATTATTTATTGTCATTTTAACAGCAACTCATGTAATTAATTAATGTCATTGCACTCAAATGGATAAGGAAGGCGTAACTCATTGTTTTAATTAAAAGTAAAAATATTTGAATAAATTAAAAAATTACAATAAAACCTCGTGTTTCAAAATTAACGATACAAAATTGTCAAATAAGTGTAAGGGTGTCTTGACCTAAACGCATTTAACGCATTCAAAAATAGAGCTTAAGCTAGCTTTAATACAACGAAAAATGTAGTGCAAGTATATAATAAAGTAAAAAATTAACACTCATAATCTTTCCTCAACTAGAGAAGAGCTGTGATCTTCAAATCCTGAACAAATCATAAATTATAGTAAAGAACCATCTCGATCACGTCAGTTTTCTAACTAGACACACCGCAACAAAATCGGTTCATCCGTTCAGGAAATTAATAAATTAGTTTTTTTATATATCTATATCGATACCTACTAATAGTTTTAAGTGGGTGTTTTTTCGTCAGTCAGTGAGTTGTTTTTTTCTTTTATAAATACGCAGAATGTTATCTTTTAATTTGCCCGTATCATACCTAAGGACACACTGATTTTGATAACATTTTTTTGTAAAAACAAACTTCAAAATTCATTACAAGACTAAGTGAATGTTTGCGATTTGCTAATTTATTTTTTTGAATAAAAATAAAGAGTAGAAAAATAAAAACATACAGAGTAAAAAAAAAGTGATATAACAGTGCCAAAAGTGAATAGAAAAAATGAAAAAAGAAATAGTAAAAGTGATAAAATTCAAACCTGTCCATTTTTTACTAAGAAATTACGCTCAATCATCACAAATTCAAAGCTTGGATGAGTTTTTCAAGTTTTACAGTGATAGTGGTAAATATGAGGAGAAGTACAAACCTCTGGGCGAGAAGGATTATGGAAGGTTTATAAGTTCCAGAGCTGCTAAGAGGGAGCCTGCCCTAACTAGGCAAATAAGTAAGTAACTTGAGAAATAAGTCTTATAATCATCATCCACAGCCCGACTTCACCCACTGCTGGTTAGGTATACTGCCGTCATACGCAAAAAGGGGTATCTTCCTTAAAGTATACACCGTTAATTCTGGGTCAGTTTAAAGCCAGCAACCACTGCTTGTATTGCTTAATCGTATTCGTGTCGTTGGTTTAGTTTTTGAATTTGATAAGTATTTCATACGAAACCAAATAGCTGAAAAGATTAAAAAAAGTGAGGAAAACACTTGGTAAGGTGTCGTAGGCGCGCAGAGCTAATAACCTAGGTATGTATGTATGACTACGACGTAGCATAGACTCTACGCCGTAGCAACAGCTGAGCACAGAGCACGTATCTCCGTGATTTATCCTGCCTATGTTTCGTGATATTATTAATTGCAAAAAAATAGATCTCATATTTATTATTATTTTTGAGTAAGGTTATCGATATAGATTACGTAGGCGCCGGCTTTAAACTGACCAAAAATAAACGGTGTATAAGGAAATTACGACCTTTCCACATTCTAAATACCTAGGTCGTGACTTCCATAAAGTAAGTAAGGAGGAAACGGCTTTTTTACGTATGACGGCAGTATAGGCCTCCCTTAAAGGCCCTACTCACACACCTGCCGTTGGGGCAATCTAGGGTGTAGGAGTGGGGATGACCCTTAATTGCATCCTTAATTGTGATGTGTGTAGGCATGCAGGGGCAATTTGGCAATACTCCCGATATTGCCACAACCGCCACGCACCTAGATTGCCACCTAGATTGCCCCTGCGGCAGGTGTGTGAGTAGCGCCCTTTAGTTTGTGCCATTCGTGACGATCCTGCGCCAGTCCAATCCATCTTTTGCCCGCGACTTTGTCGATGTCGTCTGCCCATCTTGCCGCCGGACGACCAACATTTCTGTGTCCTTGTCTCGGCCACCATTCAGTTATGGCTTTACTCCACCTGCCATCACCTCGCCTCGCCATGTGTCCCGCCTAGCTCCATTTGAGTTTCAAAATCCGATCACCAACATCTTTAACTTTAGTTCGTTTAGTTATATAAACAGTGTCAGGACTCAGGAGGCATCTTTGTTTACACTTACCCCCTTACTTATGAAAGATGTTTAAAGTTGAACACTGGTTGAACAACGTCCTGTCTCTGTTTGTCACTATCCACAAATAAAGACAGGACGTTGTTTAAACAGTGTTTCACTTTAAACATCTTTCATAAGTAAGGCCCTTAATGCCTGGGACATTGTTCAGATAGAGTAGGCGGATTTCTATCAATAACGTTCAAACAAACTATGCTCAGAGCGCTCCAAAGAGTACCTATATGTGTTATCGCATTTGCAATAAACATAACATAAGTAAAATCAATTTATAGTATTTAGGCACACCTAATAATATTGAGATTCAGTCTTTTGATAAGTGTAAAAAACATATCTATAAATCTAATCAAGTGTATACGTCATAAACTTTATCAGTTAATTTATTTTAGTGTGATGATGTGTGCACAATTAAAGTAAACAATCCTTGCGTATTTGTTATAGCTGATTACGTCAACTCCGCACCCGAACCGACCCGAAAAAACTCATGAAAAAAGTTAATGCATTAAAAAATACCTATTGAGTTTAGACACGTTAGTATCTCGCTGATAAGATACCTACATTATCAGTCACATACCTTTACATAATTAATTAAATTAACTCTGTTTTGAAGAGCAGGTTTGAATAAAAAACACATTTTTTTACTATACATATTTTTATTATAAACACTTACACTAAAGCGAAAGAGTTTGTTTGTTTGAACGCG
This sequence comes from Camptogramma bilineatum, assembly GCA_958496255.1. NCBI lineage: Eukaryota > Metazoa > Arthropoda > Insecta > Lepidoptera > Geometridae > Camptogramma > Camptogramma bilineatum. The sequence goes on along the minus strand of OY292473.1, from coordinate 8,556,610 downwards.
CTAATCTCAAGAACTACTAGTCGGATCTGAAAAATCTTTCTGCATTTGATAAATAAACTCTTGAGGAAAGTTATAGCACAGTTAAAGGCTATTCCATCATCATCATCATCACCATATACCATCACTATGGGGGCAGGGCAACGCCGCGAGGGCGCTGCTAGTAAATTATCTCAATTGACAAACGAGGTAAACAACCGAACCAACAAAACAGGCTTTCAATAGACTATTGTACTTAGTACCTACAGTTTATGAGCACAGAATTTCATTTTCCAATCTAGATTGAAAAATGAAATTCTAATGAAATTTAACTGTGACTCAAATCTAAGGATTGGGTTGAAAAGAGCATAATGTTCTGGGCTGAAAGGGGATAAATACATAGTGGGATTAAATATCAGTGCCTCCAGTCAAAAAGGGCACAACTCAAATTCGGCACTTTTCAGGAGAGCCAAAAAACCAAACTTTTAATGTTTTTTGCTATTTCGCAAGTGAAATCAAAATTTCTATTGATACAGAATTGTAGACAAAAAATAGCCCTTTCATTTAATGGTAATCACTTTCACGTTCGTTTACTATTTATATATTTTTTTCTTGTTTTACTTGGATTGTGCCTTTGTTAACGCAGATGTAAGGGAATAACGTTAACTATTCTAGTCAGTTTACTCGTACTAAAAGAAATATTACGACTTGTGCCTTTTGAATAATGGAATAACTTTATTAATACTAATCGATTTACTCCTATTCAAAGAAATACTAAGACATAATCCATTAGTAACGAATACTTATTATGACAATAACGGCTTATTTCCATCAATTACTGATGTCGAGAGCTGTAGTTATGTAAATAGAATCTAAAGTTAAACAATAATTATGATATTTTCAATATTTATTTCAAAAAAATCAACATTATATCAAATGTTTTCAGTAAGTAAATTCTAAGTATTCCTCGGTATTTTAATTTACTTCCTCATTTTCTGGTATAAAGCACAAACCGGGGTCGTCTTCAGCTCTCTCTGATTCAGAATTCAGTAAGTTGTATAAAAATCTTGAATTATTATGGTAGATCCTTTATGCGTGGGGATAACCTGACTCACTAGTTATAAAGCCAACTTAGCTTCTCCCAGAAGCTCAGAAGTTTCCTGGGGTCTTCACATGCTTCGAGGAGCAACCTCGGATTGTTGAGGATATGCTACCGTTGTGCTGCTACGCCCAGGTATTCCAGGAATACGTGGGCTGCTGATTCTTCTTCAGTTAGACATCCCCTGCAGAGTGGGATGTCCGTGGCACTGATGTTGTAACAGCTGTTTATTGAGGGTACAGTGTCCTGTCAGCGTCCCTGTGATTATTTTGATGTCTTTTCTTTGTAGGTTCATCAGGCGACGTGTCAATCGTGGTGTGGCTGCTGTTATCACTGCTCTGGACTTTCTGTAGTCCGTCGCCCGTGTCCATCGATCGTTGTGAAGGTTTTGGGTGTGTTCTGTATCCAGGTGCGTAGCTGGAAGAACGTCAGAGGAAGGAATGGGGCTGGATATTCCACTTGTTTTTCCGAGCCCCTTCTGGCTAGTCCATCTGCAGCGACTTTTCCAGTGATCCATTGTGTCCCTTGATCCATTGTAGAGTTACCCTGTTCTTTGCGGCGATACTTTCAAAGGGAAGGTGACATTCGTATATGCGCTTGGAGTTGCATTTTTGGCTCTCCAGTGCTCTGAGGGGTGTTGTACTATCTCGGGGACTAATATGCCGTATACTATGCCGTAGTCTTATATCCCTCTCCATTTGATAGCAGTGGCAGCTGATTGGAAAATGGAACTGCGTGAGCCTAGTGTCATAGGTAAGATAAGATAAGATAAGATTGGTTTTCATGTGTTTGTATTTTGTAGTGTTTCCGGGATGTCGATTGTCTTGGAATCTTATCACACGATATTATGGTAGAATAAATAAGTATCTCGTATCATGTGGTGGTCATCAAAACTTTTTCTAAAACTTGAACAAAAATCATCAATTTGGTAATACTGGAAGGCAGAACGAGATCAATTACATTAAAAAACAAAAATTAAGACTTATTTACTTCATCACATTAAATCAATCAATACCAGCGATACACAGATTATTATAATACTTACTATGTAAAAGATACATTTATGTCTCATTATTATCCATGCTTTTAATCACCAAAAGCAACAAATAGAGATATTCCCTTAGAAACATGCATAACAAATGGATTAACTTCATTTATTTCTAACTCTGTTTATCTAATGCATTGGAACATCATGAGTTATGCCTTTTTGTTTCATTGTAATATTTTTTTAACTGATATTATGCCCTCATGTTCGATGATGTTTTGGGCTTACTGCTACTTATTTCCTTTTAGTTGGGAAATTTTGTCGATAACTAAAGACGTTCCCTTTCTGACAGTCGAGTTATACCCTTGATGTAGTTGAAAAAACCAGGTTAGGATGCAGCTAGAGTTATGAATTTTTGATATGTTATGTAACTGGATATGTAGATCACGATAGTGCAATAAAAACAAAAGGGCACAACTCGACTTATGTCCTTTTTGACTGGAGGCACTGATATGTTGGGTTGAAAGTAGCACTCTTTTTTTCAGCGACACTCGCTTATAAAGTAGGGAAACAAATGCTGTCTTTAGCTGAAGGTATGCCCAACGAAGATGCGTTTCCGTACACCAAGATGACCATGGATCTAAGAGATGGGAGTACACTAGTATTGGAGGGGAAGGAACTGGGGAAGGCTTTGCAGTACGTGCCTTCTCAAGGGTGAGTACCTAACGGATATTCAATTCAATTAAATTCAAATATAATTTATTCAGTAGGACCGTTATGACCACTTTGAAACGTCTTAAGAGCTAGGTGATTCTACTCCTGTTCTTTCGCGACCAACACCGTGAAGAATCAGGGCAACAAACACGGTATGGGGCCTAGCTTTCTTTTCGGTGATCCATCCGCTTATATATCTAAATAGTCAAGCTCCAGTGTGGAGCCAGTCGAACAATTTGAGTCTCGTCAAAGTCGCCAAAAGAAAAAAAGAGGATTTATACCTCAACAAAACAATATTGTTATGAAGAGGATGGTTGGGATTTTTTTCTCTTTCGTGCGATGTATCCATTTGTTTTTTGGTCTCTACTCACATCATCATCATTCTCCTGCCCTTATCCCACGCTAAGTGGGGTCGGCAGATGTTTTCCTCTTCCACTCACCTCTATCATTCGTCAACTCAGAATCCACTCCTCTCACATTCATATCCTCTTTTACACATTTCAACCACTTCTTCTTCGGCCTTCCTCTACTTGCATACCCTGTCATACTCATACTTATCACTCTCTTGGTGTAATGGTTTTCATCCCTCCTCATAACATGTCAATACCAAGCTAACCTAGCACTCTTCACCTTTTAAATAATAAGCGTCACGTTCAAACTTCCATACATATTCATTTCTTACTTTATCCAAACGTGTCACCCCACACATCCATCTCAACATCCGCATCTCAGTAGCATGCACTCTCCTTTCATTAGTCTTCTTCATTGGCCAACACTCTGATCCATACATCGCGACAGTAATCAATTACTGGCTTTAGAGGCATTCGCGGGTCACATATCGCATAGTCTCTAGGTACTCACATTATCTATCCAATTTCATTTCAAGCACTCTTTTTTTTTACTTGCCTTTCTTCCTTTCTCCTGAAATGTCCATGCTATGCCACTTATCTTTTCAATTACTGGTGCCAGTTTCAAATTTCCTCTTAGTACTTTCTTCAAAGTCAAAGTGAAAGTATCGTTAATTCTTATCTTGTCCATTTGCTTCACTCTACTTACTGCTTTCTTTAACACCCTCATGTTTAGCACTTTTGCACTTTCTATTGAAATCTGTTTTCCTTCCAGTCTACCCTCCCTCCTCACAGAACTCCGCAGTTTCCAAGAGGACCTGCACCGACCTCCGCCATTGCCCCGCGACGTGCTCGTCACTAACGGAGGGCAACACGGCATCTACCAGTGCATTGACCTCTTGCTGGAGCCCGGGGACCCTATACTGACTACTCAGTACGCTTACACGGGATTTCATAGTACTGTAAGTCACTATGAAGTGCTTCTGGTCTTTATTATAAAACTATATATTTTTTTATATTGCTGGACATTTCACACAGCGCCATAGTACAAGTACAGTACCCATAGTACAAGCTAGCCCCAAATTAAGCAAAGAACCAGATAAAGCCTGGTTGACACGATCAAAGTCAGCTTTGACAAAGCGCAACTTGGATGACTCTGATTGGACGCCGTCGTTCGAGTGAGTCACGTGAGTCCGACGGCATCCAATGAGAGTCATCCAAGTTACACTTTGTCAAAGCTGACTTTGATCGTGTCAACCCGGCTTAAATGATAGAATACTTATATGACTGCTTAGTTTTCATTGTGTGTTGATCGTACTGTATTGTATTGTAAGTACCTATGACTGCACTGGCCTAGGCCCTATACTGACTACTCAGTGAGCAGTAGGTATGCCTACACGGGATTTCATAGTACTGTAAGTCATGAAGTGCTTTTGGACTTTATAGCACTGCACAGTTTTTATCGTGTGTTAAGTACTTAAAGTAAGTTCGTATGATGAAGTGGCCAACTCTGGTGACGGAGTTTTCAGCGCTAATCTCAGGAACTATCCGTCGTATTTGAATTTCAGTATTTGATAGCTAAACTCTTGAGAAAGTTGTACATGCTAGGTTTTTTGGAAAAAATATTTCGGGATGTGAGCGTTTGAGGTTTTGACAATGCAATTCTGTGGAGAACACCTAGCAAGTCACAAAATGCAAAGACACCTGTTTTTCAAAAGTTGGTTCATACTAAGTTTTGATATCGGACAGCCGGGTTATAGGCTACTTTTCATCATTATCGTAATCACCATACACCATTACTACGAGGGCAACGCTGCGAGGGCTCTGCTAGTGAAACTATATTTTCTTTCCAGCTGAAACCTTACAGCCCAGAAATCCTCGAGATTCCAGAAGACAAAGACGGCCTTATCCCAGAATCCCTCGACAGTTTACTGGGGGAACGATTAAAGGCTGGATTCAAGATGCCCAAAGTGCTCTACATTATACCAACAGGAAACAATCCAACGGGTACGGTGTTGACTGAAGAGAGAAGGAGACAGATATATGAGATGGCTTGTCGATACGACTTCTTGATTTTAGAAGACGATCCGTACATGTTTTTGAATTATACTGATGTAAGTATACCTTTCTATGTATATTAAGTATCTACTTACAAAAAAAATAATCTAAGTAGTACCTATATCAGTCATGTGGTTCCCATAACACAAGCTCTGCTTAGCTTGGGGCTACATGATGATGTGTGAAATGTACAGCATTATTTATTTATTTATTAATTAACTATTTATATCTCTCAAATTAATAGTTACAAATTCGGTCACTCAACAGTAGGTACCTACATTTAAATACGAAAAAACTAAAAAAACAAAACGTACACGACTTTAGCGCAGTTGACATTCTCTCAGATCTTTAGGCATTTAAAATCCTTTGAAGATGTCTAAGGGGTAGTCAGAGGTATGTCCAAATACTTATTTGATCCATGCCTACATTTTGCCTACATTAACACGAGCTCTAAACAGTGAAGGAAAACATCGTGAGGAAACCCGCGGCTTAGTCAGCCCCACACGAATTAACCATGTCTTTCCTGATATGGCCGGTTAAGCTGAGATGGTTTAGGTGCTACAAACCTACTCCATCTCAACATTGTCCCAGGCACTACAGTGTCCCGTTAAGTGTATGCAAAGATTGTCTCCTGACACTGTAAATCATCTAGTAAAGATGTAAAGGCCTAAATTTTATTTATTTATTCTTGTTGCACAAAGGAAAAAGTTATAAAATGCTTAGATCTAGACAGGTAATGGCAAAGGCGAGCTTAACCCTAAAAAGAGTTCTCTTCCAGCAAACTTTAATGGGAGAAAGAGATGGAATTTTAATAGTATAGTCGAATTGCTCATTGTACGAACTAAAAATATATGAAAAATGACATTTTGATCGTCAATTTTAGTGCGTATAATGAGCAATATAATGAGAATATAGAAAAATAGATTTAATCGTTATTTATCTTATTTAACTTTAAGTTTTTTATTTAATTATTTTATTTATTCAGAATCAAATCCCTTCGTTCCTATCTCTTGACGTATGCGGCCGGGTGATCCGCATAGACTCCATATCCAAGGTCATCAGCTCAGGGTTGCGCGGTGGATGGGTGACCGCTCCCAAGATGCTGCTGGAACGATTGGAGCTGCATTCACAAGCCGAGCTGCTGCATAGTTGTACTCTTGCGCAGGTATATCACACTAATATCACACTATATCACACTAATATTATAAATGCGAAAGTTTGGATGTTTAGATGTTTGGATGTATGTTTGTTCCTCTATAACTCGACAACCACTGAACCGATTTGCTTGAAACTTAAAATACAGATAAATAGTGTCCGGGAATAGGACATAGGCTACTTTTTATCCCGAAAAATTGCACGATTTCCGTGGGATAATAAAAATAGTAGGTAGTCCACGCAAGCGAAGCCGCGGGCGTCCGATAGTTATTTATAAAAATAAAATATTATAATCATTATACATCATTAGCCTTAGTTCTTCTCCGAAGCACGGAAGCGCTCAGCTCGTAATGCCACTTGTGACACCCATCCAAATTGACCGCGCACAACGTTGCTTATCTTCAACGATCAATCAAGAACGTCCAAGCAAGCTACGCCACGAGCGCTTCATAAAAATAAATTAATACTGATTATAAAATTATTTTTCAGGCCTTGATTCTCCATCTAATATCCAACCGCGAGTCATTACACAGGCACTTACATTCAGCTAGGGAACTTTACCGCCTGCGCCGAGATACGCTCTATACTGCATTGAGTGGAGTGAGCGAGATGGCGCACTACACGCTGCCTAGTGCCGGCCTGTTTTTCTGGATGAAAGTGTATGGGGTCGAGGATGTTTATAATATGGTAAGTATCTTTGAGGGCAAAACTGAGACTTCAGGCCTTTATGGGGCCTAAAAATTCCGTCGGGGTTTGACTTTATAGCTAGGATCAATTTAACACGCACTTCAAAGCATTTAATGCTATAGTCGTATTGCTCATTATACGGACTGAAATTGAAGGAAAAAATGTCATTTTTCCTTTAATTTTGATAAGTTTTGATACGTTTTATGTCAAAATTGAAGGAAAAATGTCATTTTTTCCTTTACTTTTAGTCCGTATAATGAGCAATACGACTATAGTAATAATGGTCTCCCATAATAATAGTGAGTATTTATTGGGAAAAATGAGTTGGTTCCACAATACAGGCACCTATATTTAGCTAGGGCATCCTACCGCCTGCGCCGAGATACGCTCTACGCCGCACTAAGAGGAGTGACCGAGATAGCGCACTACACGCTGCCTAGTGCCGGCCTTCTTCTGGTATTTACTACCTAAAGGCTTACTTTTACCCGGAAAATTTATTTTTAAGGGTAAATAATGATTTCGCTGAGTAAAAGTAAGCATTTAAACCTTCAGGCAGCTAAAAACTTTGTCATTATTTGACTTTATGGCCCGGACAGACCATAAAATACCATTCAAATACCTATGTATGTAATCTCTTAGTTAGACTCTTACTGCGACACGAGTTAGCTTTGTTTTTGTGCGTACAATTCACCAAAATCAGTTTTCTAACAATAATTTCGTTCTTCTTTTCAGGTCTTTCACACAGCCTTCAAAAAAGGCCTCATGCTGATCCCAGGTCAAGCTTTTACCTACTCCAGCGCCCCCTGTCAGCATCTCCGTCTAACATTTAGTAAAATAGGCTTCTCAGACATGGACACCGCGGTGCGCCATCTAGCGGAAATTATTAGAGACGAACAGAAGATGGCGCTTGAAAAACAACCAAGGAGGTTGGCTACTGACCGCTAGATGGCGCTGTTTTTAATCTTAGCACAGAATACAAATAGGACCTTAGAAAATATTTATTTTGTTATTTAAATTAAACAAGTGAGTGCGCCCATTTGCGATTGCAACTCTACAAATTTCGTAAATGTTTTCTGTAAAAGATTTAAATTCAGGAAATGTTTAAATGCAGTCATTCGTAAGAATTAGTACGTAAGTTGTTTTAAATTTAGTTAGTCAAATTGTTCTACTTAATATTATGTAGCTTTTTTATGAATTATTGTAATTATTATTATTATTATATTATTATATCCATTTATTTCAGTTTTCACCATATTGTATTAGTAGAATTCTTAGCCTAAATATTAGTAAATACAATAAATTATAATAAAAATAAATAAATCAGATCATGTCAACATTGCAATTAATTAAATGTATTACAGTACAAGTAATGTATTATAATTAAAATAAAAATAAAAAATTGTAAAATAAATCCTTTTGGCTTTTTAGTTGCACTACTCGTCAATAGATGTCACTGTTCAGTGTTAAAAACTAAGCAAGCGTTTTTTCTGTTCCGTGTAAACGCTATACAGGGAAATAATAATTCGTTAAAATGAATACACTTTTGTATTTAATAGTTAAGTAGGTACCTACATCCTAGTATTTGATTTTAATTATGTAATCCTGAACGTGAAAAGTACCTAAGTAGGTAGGTACCTACCTAAGTCTAAAAACTAAAATAAAATTTGATTAATAAAACGGTGAAGGAAAAAATCGAGAAAAAACCCCCATCCGAATTTACTATAGGTACCTACCACCACACACACACACACACAGCCCATTGAGAAAAAAATCCTCCGACTTGAGAACCTCCTCCTTTTTTTGAAGTCGGTTAAAAATGGAAATAAGAAAAAGCCCGCCTAGTTTGATAAGGGCACAGAGATGATGATAATGATTATTGTGATCATTATTACCATCACACTAAATTAGTGTCACCAATATTATATGCGAAAGTTTAGACGTTTGGATGTACCTATATTTATGTTTGTTCCTCTATAGCTCGACAACCACTAAACCGATTTGGCTAAAATTTGAAATATCGATAGAGAATGACCGGGAATAGGACATAGGCTACTTTTTATCCGGGTACCCAGTGAGCGAAGCCGCGGGCGGAAGCTAGTTAATAATAATTAGACCATCGGCTAGGCTATGAATTCGTTCTCAATAATAGTTCGATGTGCCGTTCATTTTGATTCCTTCCTGCGGATTGATCCAGAGTAGTATGAGAACAGAGAATTTATATACCTACCTAAAAAGATTTTGAAAATAAAAATAAAAATAATAGTATTACCTAAAATACCTACTAGGTACTTAGTGAACGACCGCGGCTTCGCTCGCGAGGACTACTATTTTGTATCCCACGGGAACCATACCTACATTTTTCCGGGATAAAAAGTAGCCTATGTGTTATTCCAGAACCTAAACTATCTACATTCCAAACATCAAAATTGATTCAGAAGTTATTGAGATCCGTGGTATTCACACACACACACACACACACACACACACACACACACACACGGACTTTCACTTTTATAGTATTAGTAGGATTTGTAAAAAACTAAAAACCGACTTCACCTTCCTTGCATACCTACCTACCCTTTCAAGCAAGTCATGGTCAAAATGAAATTATGCGAAAGTTTGTACCTGTCTTCATAAAATAATGCTGGTCATTTCACACCGTAGCAAATGAAGATCTGTGGTCTCTGCCTACCCCTATGATAGGAAACAGGCGTGATTTTATGTATGTATGTATTTCACACAGCATCATCTTATGGAATTAGGGAACGCGGAAGTATCTAATCCATGACCAGGGGGGGGGGAACTTCTGAGTACGCGGCCCCCCTTTTGATTTTAGAGGGGACCTTTGGACCTTTTGCCCCCACTTTCGCGGTCCCTGATAGGAACTGCATGACTACCTTTTTCTAATGATGATTTTTTTTTAACCAAAATAGGTTCGCGTTTGACCACACCCTGCCTGATGTAAAGCAACAGTGTGATCGGGCTTTTTGGCGGGAATTTGAGAAGTCAAGTTTCATTTTTGTTTTATTTTCCAAAACTTGTGTTTCTTCGAATGTTAATGTGTAATATTGGTGGATTATTAACCGTTAAGTGTTCGTGAACGTGCATAGGTGTATGGAAGTGAAACAAAATTGGTTATCATTGCTTTTCAAGTTCTCCCTAAAAGTCCGTGTTGATGTTTCAGTAAAGCCCCACATCTTTACTGAGGCACAAGGGGAGGGGTGGGATATTATATTTATGTATTGTAATATGTATTTATATATCTTATTTATCTATAAACTTGAAGTTTATTTAATTACTTGACACTGGCTGAATGCACAACCGTGCGAAGCCAAAATAAAGAAAAAAAAAAACAGTGTGATCTAAGATGGAGCACGCTTACCTAGAAGGAACCTATTCTCTCGATTTGAAGACACCCAAATTATACTTTTCTGGAAATACAGACCCCGGCAAGGAGTTCCACATTGTCGCCGTGTGCGTATGAAAGATATAGCCTCAAAGCGCTTATAGGTATTATTATTATGATAAACTTAATTTTGTTTAAAAATTAAAATCAGTTTTCTCTGCATAAAACTACTCTATCAATTCTTACTCATTATTAGCGCAAAGTTGTTTTATTGCTACGACAGTGAGTTAGCTCACAATTTCCTATTTATCTCGTCTCATCATCTATTTACACGCAATAATACTCCTTATCCCCGTAGAATAAACTTCAAAATCCTTTGCTTCATTTAAGGCTTTTCATCAAGATACTTTGCTGAAACATTAGATTCCTTATGTCTCTTGAAATAAGGTAAGTTTCTGTTTATAAAGTAAATGAGAAGCTCTTTAGTCGACCGATTGCTCCGAATTAAGGAAATAAGCAGTTTTAATTGAAAGACGATTATTCGAGAACGATTTTTCATTCGTTCTGTTTTCGTTTGCAGCAGAAATTAGTTTTTGTGATTGGCTGGCTCAGATTGAAAAGATGAGTTGCAAGGAAATTTTTGTTTGTAGGAAATACGAGTAAGTAGGTACCTACCTACTTATATTTTTTAGTACTTACTAAATCTATAGATAGGTGGGTGCCTTGTATTTTTCGGTAAATCTTTAGGTACTTTAGTAGAAATAATCTGGCTGGAAACTGGCTAGAGGCAGCAATGGACAGAAGGAAGTGGCGAATTCTCGGCTAAGAGGCCAAGACTCACTTTGGGTCCCTGAGCCAATGGAGTAAGTAAGTAAGTAAGACAAACTTACTTAATCAAAGGATACTGAAATGGAACCTCTTTTACGACGAACATTAAGAAAGGAAACAAATAGGTAAAATATTAAAAAAATTAAGCTACTTATGACCTAGGATTTACGCTTGAGCCTCGGCTTGAGCGGTCTTCTAAAAGATTGTTAAAACCTTTTTGAATCTCTTATTCTATCACTCAAAGTTGAGCCGTTTATAACAAAAATATCCTTCAAGTTTGCGCAAAATACTCAAAAACACGCAAAAAACGTTTTGTATTACACATTACACCTTTCAACAATAGATTAATCCAAGCTTATTGACTAAATAGGTGTTCAGAACATTTTGTATTGAAAATTGAGTTTTAAAAACTCAGAGTGAATTTTGTTAATCTTTGGCGGCTGCGCTCAAATGGACTTATTTTTGTATTTTTTGTTGATAACAAATAACTTAGTCAATGGCAAAATCATTCTTGCAATTTTAAGCTCTATAAGTTTCAATTTAAGGTCCAAAATTTTCAACAAAAGTGTGAAGTGGATACCTAATCTTGAAGTGTTGCACAACACCTACGGATTACTAATTCTAAGAATTTGTAAAAGAGATCTAAATCGGATATATTACACAAAAATCTAAAGCACACCGCAAACAGCAAAAACTGAGATCTTATGCCGTGTTGGCCAAGATAGACACATCTTGGTTTAAGATCTAATGTTTCGAATCATACTATGCCTCATACTACATACTATACGCGACTGAAATTCCGCGGCTGATTTTACATTCCGTCGTATTCGGCTGATATGACACCATAAGCGCGAAAATTATGCGACAGAAATTCGGTTGCGCAACGTTACGTCTTTTGTTTCGTTCAAACGTTCGACTTCCGTCGTGTATTAATGTGTCGCTAGGTATATACAGGGTGTGGCAAATTCTTGGTCACTGAAGGGTAGCTACCTTTTCTCTTGTAGTTAGAAAGTTTTGTTCTTAGGAAACTTCAGTTTTATTTTGAAGAAAAAAATAATTACATTTTTAGATTTTTGAAAAAAAGTACAGTTAGCCTAAAAAATTACATTTGTCAAAAAAAAAACAAGTTGGTCCTAATCGACTCTATTTCCCACCAGAAACACTTCTCCCAAAGTAACTTATCAATTCAAATCGTAAGTTTTTGCAATAATTCAAAAAAACACATCCCATACATTTTCTATGAAATTAGTAGTTGTAAACATTATAGTGCCACTTATTCGATCGTTCTTAATTTAATTTCATAACTGCTCCGGCAAGCTGGGAGGCTATTGTAAAGCGCGTATTTAAATTTAGAACAAAGTGCTTCCCTGCAGATGTACAGTCAGCGTCATCAATCGGTATCCCCCTATTGATTTTAACAAGGGCCCTTTTCATTTCAACTTTGGATTTCAGTCAGATTTGGTAGTATAGGAACTCGAGCGAAATTAGATAGGTATCCATAAGTATACTAGCAAATCCGACTGAAATCCAAAGTTGAAATGAAAAGGGTCCTTGTTAAAATCAATAGGGGGATACCGATTGATGACGCTGACTGTACTAATGGTATGCTCCATGCATACCATTCTCTCTTGCGGCTCTGTCTTAGGCGCCTAAGGCTTTACAATAGCCTCCCAGCATGCCGAAGCAGTTACGAATTTAAATTAATAACCATCGAAAAAGTGGCTCTATAATTTTTACAACTACTAATTTCATAGAAAATGTATGGGATGTGTTTTTTTGAATTATTGCAAAAACTTACGATTTGATTTGATAAGTTACTTTGGGAGAAGTGTTCCTGGTGGGAAATAGAGTCGATTAAGACCGACTTGTTTTTTTTGACAAATGTAATTTTTTAGGCTAACTGTACTTTTTTTCAAAAATCTAAAAACGCAATTATTTTTTTCTTCAAAATAAAACTGAAGTTTCCTAAGAACAAAACTTTCTAACTACAAGAGAAAAGGTAGCTACCCTTCAGTGACCAAGAATTTGCCACACCCTGTATAATACGTTGCCACCGAACTTACGCCACACCGAAATTCGGCCAAAGTTGCTAGTAATTGAAATAGTATTGCTCTAAACGGTGAAGGAAAACATCGTAGGAAACCATAGGTAGACTGATTAAGCTGAGAGGATGGTTTTGGTGCTGGACAAGCCTACTCCATCTCAACAATGTTCCACGCACTATACATTACAATCCCCCTGTTTGTTAGGTGTAGGCAAAGATTACCTCCTGACAAATAATTTTAGACTGCTTTTCGAATAACAATAACAACAGCTCAATATTTTGGTTACAGCTTAGTCAGTCGTCCAGGGGCCTTACTATGAGCTCTTAGAGCAATGTCAAAGTAAGATTACTCTGATTCCGTGCTAAGATAAGACTAAGGTAAGGTTAAAGTAAGCCTAACGCAGGAATGTTTTGGTAACGTCTCTTCGTGGAGTGTCAAGTGTCAAGTCATTGACGCGATGCAGGACTGTTTTCACCTTGTTTTGACATTGCTCTAAGAGTTGGTGGTACGCCGGCAGGATGGCGATTCTACTTACTAACAAGCTTTTTATCAATCACCAAAAAAAACGTCAACTAAACCTTAGAGATTTTCAACTGTTTCCTATTCTACTAATGACAAACGACTTTTAAACGACATTTTAGCTATGGTTTGGACTTTGGTAGAACAAATTTTTGAAAAGCTATTCTACTATTCACCAAATAGCTGACATTTAAGAGAAGGAAACAAAACGCAGCGGAATGATTGACGTTGTCATGTAGTAGAATTGCCACCCAGTTTTTTGACAGTTTTCATTAGAACGTTTTCTTCATTAGTTACTTTTTGTTTTTTCTCAATTTGTCCTATAATGAAGCATACTAATTACAGGCGGCACTCTGAAGCGGAGAGGAAGCGGCATCGTCACTGGAAATGGAAAATATAACGCGATTAACGATACTCATTCATTGTGCGGGCCGAGGTCGCAAGTTATAAGCTTATCAATAACTAAACGCTAAGACACTTACTATTTATTTAAACGATAATGTACTTTTTTATTTTTTATTTTTTTTTATATACTAGCTGCTGCCCGCAGGTTCGCTCGCGTGGTACCCGGATAAAAAGTAGCCTATGTTACTCTCCAGCCCGCGAACTATCTGCACACAAAAAATCACGTCAATCCGTCGCTCTGTTTTGACGTGAAAGCAGGACAAATAAACAAACAAATAAACACACTTTTACTTTGATAATATGGGTAGGTACGGATACCACACTAAATTTAATTGAAAATGAAGTCTTATCAAAATTTGCGATTTTGATGGGATTTGAACCCGCACTAATACAAGCGATTCCTTTAACCAACTCGACCACGGAATCCATAATATTTGTCGGGGACATTGAAGTCAGTTTTTTTTTAATTTTTAATTTAGCTACTTGTCTCTTCATCTCTCCATCTTCTGTCTTGTGCCACACCATAATTGCATAGGAGTGCATTTTCTTTACAGCCTCAGTGGAAATTGTTACTCTTCCTCACTTTATGAAGTTCAGTTTGTCTGCTCGCTTTATTTGCTCTGAAATTAATTGGTTTTTATTATGTTAATAAAGTGAAGTTTATTTTAAGTACTTACATCTTTTCTAAACGAAATTAGCTGCCCAGACAGATATTTTATCCAGTACTTTCGAGCTAAAATAGTCTTATAGAAATCACTTTTACTTTTTCTTAGATCACCCAATCTTCCAATATTGCAAATAATCATATTAAAAAAAAGACTATTTAAAAAATATTAAAAAAGACTATTGCAAATAATCATCGAATTGGCTTAGATTGTCGGCCCCGGCTTTTAAGTCGTTAAGCCTAAAGGCGTCCGTCATAGCTCAATGGCATGCCGTCAAAAAACTCCGTCACCAGAGTTGACCACTTGCTCGTACGAACTTACCATAGAAAATACATGGTCAAAAGAAGCGTTCTATATCTGATGTTTTCCTTCACCGTTTTAAGCACGTGTGAACACGAGAACTTAACAAATTCAACTGAATAAGCCCGGAATAATGACAAAGGTGTTAATGTGCACTAATCCTTAGGCTAAGGCCCGTTCACACCGCGCCAATTACACGCTGTGACACGCTGTTACTGTGTGTAGATACAGGATGATTGTGTTGAAACAGGGTTTTTTTTGTTACCTTTTGCTACCGCAAGAATTAGCAAGAACAAGCTGAGTTGTCGCCAATTTCAACAAGTATTTTTTTTTTTCTGTTTGTCTTTATTTTCTCATTTTGATATTTTGATTTGTTGTATTTGATGAATAAATGTATTATCTTTCTTTTTTAATTATGTCAGCTGGTTGGATAAGATTATTTTGAGGTTTGTGATAGCATTACCATTATTTTTAAATGTAGGTATTAGTTTACATAAGTTGTACAATAGGTACAATTGTACACACAGAAATTAATTACATAAAAATATAGATAGACATCCGACAATGTTTCGCTTTATAAGTAGATGTTTTAAATACCCATTTTTTTTAAACAACAACTAGAAGTAGTTATAATCATCGGGCCTTACTTATGAAAGATGTTTAAAGTTAAAAACTGGTTAAACAACGTCCTGTCTTTATTCGTGGATAATGACAAACAGAGACAGGACGTTGTTTAATCAGTGTTCAACTTTAAACATATTTCATAAGTAAGGGGGATCTTCATTTTATGTCCTTTGATTGATTAACCTATAATACTTTATTAATTACATAAATATTTATTTTACTAATAATAGTTATTGTCGTTGATCAGTTAAAAACGTAGCGTTGGCTGAACTTACACATTGCCTGCCATTACACATTTTTTATCTTAATCAAAGATAAGATTTTTCATGATTCAAATTAAAAGTAAATTTCTAGTTTTAGCAAAGTATTGTTATAAGAATAAGAATAAGAATATTTATTTGCCAGAATATAGGTAGGTATGGCTAAGGATTATTTTATTATGGCTAAGGAAACATAACGAGCACTTTCAAATCACCCTGTATATAAATATTAGCAGCATATTCTCACCAACGCACCGTGAAGCCAATAACTGTCCATAATCGCCTAATACTCATAACATAATGCTTAATGCCCATAATAACGCGAAATTAGGGGAACGTTATTTATAACCTTAGTGATAATCCTTGTATTGTCACCTTAATATTTAAGGGCCTTATAGTTTTTTGGATATCATTTAAGGCCCGTGGATAGTTATTTGACTTATTTGCATTTGGCTATCAGTAAGTCTGTTTCTATTAACCAACTTCAAAAAAAGGAGGAAGTTCTCAATTCGTCGGAATCTTTTTTTTTTTTTTTGCTTTTTTATGTACGTTCTCCCATTAGGTACCTATTCGAATACGCATGGACCGATTTGGAAAATGTTTTTTTTTTGACAATTATTTGCCGATTGGTGCCACAAACATTTGGTGAGGATCTGTCGAGGATCTTCGGTCAGCTTATAACATTGAAGTCGGTTTTTTTAATTTAAACTTAATAGAATAGAAAAAATTTACTGTAAACAAAAAAGAAAATACATTACAGATGGAAAACATAAATAACAAGTACTATGGGTGTCCTTATCGCTAAACGCGATTTCTTCCAGGCAACCTTTGGATGGACTGGAACATTAGAAATACAGAAATGGCGGTGTACAAAGAGACAAATCAATATAAACATAAAATCACTAATACACTTAGCTAATAGTAAAACATAATTCTGAAACTAAAAAAATTAAGTCACTAGTTTTACAATGGAGTAATAACTTTCGTAGCAGATTTCGTAGCACCTCTACGAACATGCTACGACTCCTAACTGTAATCAGCGAATCATAATCCACCCAAACAAAGTGGGTCAGTTAATAAGGAAGTGTCAATGTTAAAGGTGGTCGATTGAATTTAGCCGCGTAATAACGTTGAAATGATCTCTTCTCTTACTGCCGCTCCTCCCGAGAAATACTTTAATGTTTAAAGTGATAGGGAAGGGTCTTGCAAAAAGTCGATGAAACACAAGTCTTGTTTTTTTACTATTACACAGTAATAGTAAAATAATAATAATAGTAATAGTAATAATAGTAGTTTTCGATACATCGGGCATAGAAAAAGTCTACCCACAATGTGCAAAAAAACGAATGTGGTTTTTAGACCACATCACACGACTGAAGTAAAACTTCAGTTCGCCTCGCCCGATCACACTTTTCACCAGCTTACTCCCCAAGTCAAGTGTGCGTAAAGAAGTTTTACTTCAAAAAAATCAAAAAACATTTCATACATCATTATCAGTGGCGTTTATAATAATTCACAGTTCACGAATTCGTAGAGAATACGAACGAATTTTACATTCAGATTGCAAAACGTTTTGATAGCGCGTTCTATTTTTTCCTGTGCTAGTTTGGTTTTGAGGAAACTTTTCATACGCCTCAGAATACTACATGAAACTGATAGGCTGTAGTGAAGGCTGACACTAACTTTCAAAAATAAGTGCTCGGGATACAAGCCAGGATAGCAAGATATTCTCCAGCATTATAATCACAATCATATATTTCTCTCACAAAGGCTTACATTAGGACTTAAAATATTGTAATATTGCTAATACTTTTAGGATTAGCAATATTATACTGCATTATTTATTAATTTTAAAAAACGATTAAATATTGCATTAAACTAGTTTCAGATCTCCCACAGCAATTACACATTTTATAAAGCGACAAAATCATATATTGTCATATCTTAAAATGGTGTAGCTTTTTGATATCGAAAAGATTTTCATCGATATAATTTTAATTCATCGATAAACTTTCCCAGCACTAGATGGATGGGGGCGAGAGCGCGAAATTGGAGGAAAACTTTCGTAAGGGGAAATGAAATGGGATTGATAAAAATTGGAACCAAGCCGCCCACGCAGTGACGTAATTAGGTTCGTGTTATATCCTTTCTATTCTATTTTCAAGTAAGTATATTAAAAGTTTGGTAAATATGGTGGAATTGTTCCCCGAAGGCAGAGTAGGTGGTTCAGTGTTGGTCAAAAGACCACGGGCAAGTGGGCCAGATGGCAAATGGCTAGGTGGCCCGTAGCAGAGGACTCTGCTACGGGCCGGTCCATCTTGCCCGTGGTCTTTCGACCAAAAGTTGTTGGTTGGTCGTATATATGTCGATCACTGCCGAAATTGTCACTTGCGCGATCTAGACATATGGTTGCCATCTTTTTCTGAACCTCGTAGTGTGTAGCATTGTCTATGTAGTTCATCTGGCAACAGGTATATGTCGCTACAAAAGTTTGGAAGTGTGTGAATATGTTTAAATGTTTTTTGAATCACTTTTTTACAGCTGAACCGATTTATAGGCTTAGGATCGTGTGCTATAATAATTCATAGGTTTTTTTATCAATATGAATGCCTATGCACATGGTGTACTTGCCTCAGGGTGTTCTATGGTTTAAAGAGCACCGAAGAGGTTACTATGAAAGCGTTGGAAACTAACACTTTTTTTTTTTTTTTTTTTTTTATGGGTCTTCACATGTTTTACTATCTGCGGTCCCCTCCTTCAGACACCGCGAGAATGGTAGTGGCAGCATAAGGCTGAAGCCAAACGATCGTAAGTTTTTGAGTTGTGAGTTGCGAAAAATGAGTCGCGTAATCTACTTTCAATAAAAACAGACAACTCATTTTGCGTCGCCGTGTCAATCAAACAGGACTTTTCTATGAAAACAAATGCAGCAGAAACTACGCGACTGAAATTACACGACTCACAACTCAAAAAACTACGCTCGTTTGGCAGCAGCCTTAAATATCTACTACGTGTGTACAAAAGTTGACATTTTTTTGTTAATAACATAAAATCAAGTAAAATAACATCTTTTGAACTACAATGTTTTTGTACTTGAATTCGACTCAACTTACGTGACGGTACCTACTCAACTCGCACTTGGCAAGGTTTTTAGTGCTTACCAAAAAAAACCATCTATACAGTGTTTTTGCAACAAAATTGTTAACTAAATAAGTAACTTAATTATTTAAGTAACAGCTAAGTCCTTACTCCGTCCCTGCGTTTTCTGAGGGCACAAAATTCACTTAGCTTCGTTTGTCGAAGCTTTTCGCCTCTTGAAACTTTTCAATAGCTCGGAATCGAATTCACCCCCCCTCGCCCCCCACAGGGTGCCCCCCTTGAACACCTTCCCTCCCGTGTATGTACATATTGTTAGCTCAAAATTGCTTTACTGTGTAGGTTATGTTAGTCTTTTCACTTGTACTATACGAAGTTCTGTTGAATGTAACGATGTGTGTACGAGACGATAATTCAAATGAGAGACTGACACCCGAATACTGAAACGCTACTTAGTTTAAGTGGAGCTTATCATTGACCCTAACCTGTCATTAACTGTCATTTTTGTAAGTATACGATTCGGAAGAGTAAGTACTTAGGTACGTCTCAAATATGTAAGTAGCGTTTCAGTATTCGGGCATGATTAATTTATTATAGTAAAGTAAAAGAAAAAATGGTTTTTATTGACACAATAAAGTGATACAGGTTTTATTGAATCCATAGGCTCCTGCTGGGATATTTTGTTTCACACGTAAAGTCGCTAGCTCGGATTCGTTCCAACAAAAACTGTTTTTTTACGATGAATACTTTGAAATGGTAGAAGATGGTTGAAAAAAGTGATAGACATGTTTGTTGTGTAAAAAATGTGAAGTAATTTTGCACTAAATAACTTTAATACTGTTAGTAAAAAAATCAATTTGTTAAAACGAATCCGAGTTAGCGACTTTACGTGTGAAACAAAATATCCCAGCTGAACTAGTTGAAAACTGTGTTTCAGGAGCCAGGGTACTAAATTTTTCCATTTATTTAATTTCTTAGCAATAATAAAATTGTCCCATTGCTAAGGCCTTTCTTTATATTTTTACTTTCAGTCGTTCCTGAGAAAAAACGGACAAAAGGACGGACAGACAAACGGACAAAGAAGTGATGTGGTTATACACATGACTAATATACATGACTAATTACTCAAAAGCTCCTTTTTAGCCCGCGGCGTATTATTATGAATTCAAAAATAGTTTAATGTGATTTGGAAAACGAATATTTTATGCTTTCGAAAGCATTTTTAAATAAATCTGTATTTCTTTTTTCATTTAACTTTATACATACCTACATACATCAAATCACGCCTCTTTCCCACAGGGGTAGGCAGAGACCACTTCCACTTGGTACGATCCTGACACACCTCTTTCGCCTCATTCACTCTCATCATTTAACTTTATGATACATCAATTTGATGTTAATAAAAACGTCGGCATTTTTTGTTTATTTATGTAATATCCCACTCTACTGTAGAAAATAATCTTCAAATTCTATTATAATATTCAATATTCAATATAAATCTATCAAAGAAAATCCGTCAATGAATACAAACTCAACAAAATGCGATTCAATCTCCAATGGTCATTTTACGACATTTTTTTTAATCAAAACTTGAGATGCTTGAAATAAAATAGGAGCCGACTTTCATACAAACTTTCATTGTATTCAAACTATCATTCATATAGTGGGTATTGGTCAGCTACTAAAGCGTGGACAAAAGTCTATAGAAACTTTTGCTGGCGGTTTTGTAAAAGGATTTGAGGTAGTTAGGTTGGTTACAAAGAAGTTTGTTTGGAGGCGTTCGTGGTATAGGATTGGATTTTTTGCGGTTTGAGGGGTTTATTGAAAAGCTTAAAGCGAAATTAAGTAGGATTTGGATGAAGGTTCTATAAAAATCGTAGAAAAAAATCTGCTATCAACCTGCGTTAAAGCGCTAGTATCGTAGTTTGCTTAGACGTTTCTGATAGATCGTTAAAGTAAACGCGTTAAGTGCTATAGGTGATCTAGCGAGTGTTAGGCGATTTTATGAGCGGTCACAATTTGGATGGGTTACCGCTAATGACATCTTTCGTGCGAGGCAGACGCCGTTTGTCTGTCTATTCACGCTCACCGTCAGCGCTGATAAGCGAGTGATCTTTCACACAGGACATTTCACACAGTGTCATCTAGCTAGCCCCAAACTAAGCAAAGCTTGTACTATGGGAACCAGATAACTGATAGAATACTTATATACTTTTTGTAAATAAATACTTATTATACTTTATAACACCCAGACACAGAACAAACATCTATATTCATCACACAAATGTTTGTCCTGGATGGGAATCGAACCCACGACCTACAGCGCAGAAGGCAGAGCTACTACCAACTGAGCTAAGAGGCCAGTCAATAAGGATACTGATTGTCCAGCACTGACGAGAGCAATCAGCGTAGCTATTTCTGCTAAACAATCAGTATCCTTATTTCATTGTAATAAAGATCACTCGCCTATCAGCGCTGACGGTGAGCGTGAGACTAAAATCAGCCTAAGGGCCCTAATTACCTATACATTGGTTGCACAACCAAGCAGGACACAGGTGTGATTTACATACGTACATTTTGTTTGTGGTTGCGTAACCATTGTGTCCTAATGAGATAGAGCCCTTAAATCTTCAGAGGATCTTGTATATTGAAGTCAGTGTGGATTTCCGTTCTTAGGGTTACAGTAGCGAGCCTGTTTAAGTTGTTACCATTCAAATAGTAACTCGAAACGTGTAATAACAAATCCTTGATTCCAAACAGAGATTATTGCACAAAGACATCGGTTTCTTTGTGAGGGATCTACTTTGAAACTACCGTCGCAATGTAATATTATACTTTGACAATGTCCAGTGACAAAAAACTTTCCGTGATTTGAAGTAATAGCTGATAGATTAGAATGTGTGCTAAAACTGTGCTACAAATATAACTAAAAAACTTAGGCCTTACACATCTTTACTAGATGATTTATACAGTGTCAGGAGGCAATCTTTGCCTACACTTATCGGAACACTATAGTGCCTGGGACAATGTTGAGATGGAGTAGGCTTGTAGCACCTACACCATCCTCTCAACTTAACCGGCCATATCCACAGAAAAGACATGGTCAATACGTGTGGGGCTGATTAAGCCGCGGGCTTCCTCACGATGTTTTCCTTCACCGTTTAGAGCCCGTGTTAATGCGCATATAAATTTTTCGAAACGATAAATCCATTGATGCACGGCCAGGATTCGAACCCGCGACCTTCGGATCGAAAGTCAAATATAGTACGATAGTAAAAAGGTCAGCGCTGCAGGAAGACCATACACTAGCTGGGAAGACGATATTTAAGTAAAATACTGGACGAAACTGTCTTCAAGTAGCACAAAATAGAGATAAATAGCTGGATTTGGAGGCCTTCACCTGCAAGGGGTTCTCAATGTAACGGCCTTAGGGAGTGTCCACATTGCGTTTTTTGCAGCGCGTTTGTATCGATACAAACGCGATTCGAACGCGATGCGAACGCGCAGCCCCCCGCGCAGCCCCTCCCGGTTCGCTTTTGTATGGAAAAATACGCGTTGCGAACGCGCGTTTGTATCGATACAAACGCGCAGCTCAAAAACGCGCTGCAGAAAACGCAATGTGGACACTCCCTTATGACCAGGCTTGCTCTAACAAGAAAAATAAAGAGTATTATTTGGGGCTGCCGCGCTACTGCAGTGCATCCGGTATGTTCGCGGAGGCTCGCATTGATGGCTTCCACGCCATCATGCGCAAACGGATAGCCTCACTTGGGCGGCGGTTGCGGGCCAGCACCAACAGCCTCCTAAGCACAGTGGCTGAGAGACTGGATGGGCCCTTCCTTGAACACTGGACGAAGAGCCATGTTCTACAGTGCAATGCACTGCGCTGTGCTAAATAAGGTCAATGTAATATAATTTAATTTTGTTTTATTTAATTTGACATGTTCTATTTCTATATTTTAATTTTATTTTATTTGTTGTGTGTTTGTGCTGTGAATATTATGGATTTAATCTGAAATAAATGAATACAATACAATACAAAATTTCTCTTTTTCAATGCAGTCTTAAAATCTAATGCTTACCTACTATCTAACAGTCTTATTCATAAAGCAAAAGAGCGCTCTAGCGCTCTTTTGCTTTTGGAAACAACGCTCTAGTCAGCTTGATCGGCGCACTAAGCTTTACGCTTATGATAGTTAGATAGTAAGTTATATTATTTATTTAGTTAGATAGTAAGTAAGTAATTATTATATATTTATTTTATTTTCTTTAACAAAAAAAATATACCTACAAGATGTAATGGATATATACAGGATGTAATGTAATAATGGAGGAGGCTTGCTAAACACCTACACTGCCTTCAACTTATAGACAAAAAAAGGTCAAAAAACTTGTGAAGCTATGACAAATGACTAAATCATAAATAAGGTTAGGTAGATACTTGAGCTTTTCCAATTAATAAAAGCTTCGAATAGTAATAGGAGAGTCGCTTAAATAACAACAAAAAATCTCTAAACAATTTGTTTTGTACTCACCCTAACAATTTGTTGCAATTAAAATTAGAAAAATACAATTTTATTCTTCGTAACACCATATTGGGTAAACGCCTTACCCAAATGTTGCTTTGCGCACAAACATATTTCTGAATTCATCAGACAAATATATCCTCTATTGAGGTAGCAGTAAGAGTCATGTGGATGCATTTGTAGTGTGTGCAAAATGTCAATGTCTATTTTTTACGCTTATTTCTTTTATTGTGTTACTATGTTTAGTTCACTAACGAGTCTGCGGGGAGTCTGTGGGAGCGAGGCAGATATAGTTAGAGAGAGACGGTGATGTGTAATACGATTTGTTTTGTTGCATTGTGGTTTTTCGAACGGTGGTGATTGTCAAAGTTTTGTCCGAGTTTTTTTTTGTGCGAGCCACTGGGTTTTTATTTTGCATTCCGAATTTCGGTTTGAATTTTTTTTGGCTTTTTTTTAGGTTTTTAGGTGCTAGGCAAGCAAGCCTACTCCATCTGAAACAATGTCCAGGCAAAGATTGCCTACTGTATCTAATCATCTAGTAAAGATATAAAGGCCTAAGTTCTAAGTTTGTGTAAGCGATTGTTTTAAATTTCAATTTGCTTGACAATTTGATGTTTGATTAGGTGTTCAAAATGGGGGAGGGGGATTCAAAGCTTCCAAAATATACAAAGAAATACAGTGTGTAGGTAATAAAAAACTGTACGATTCGTCCCGTTTTCTGATAATTTTAGATTAATGCTATATATATATATTTTCAGAAAATAACTTTAAAATATTAAAACTTCTAAGTAAATACAAGTTGCTAAATAAAAAAATTAAAAACCCCACTGAAGTAGGTTTTTTTAATTTTTTTTATTTGCAGAAAATTGCTCAGCTTAAACCTAACATTGAAATGTTAGGTATAAGCTGAGCAATTTTGCTCAGCATTGCAACTTTGAAGATCCTATGAGTTTTAATTTAACTCAAAACTATACTTTCCTTTGGCACCAATCAGAAAGTATACCCTTTCAAACAAAAATATAGGTAAGTAGGTACCTACATAAAAAAGCACAAAACGACGAATTGAGAACCTCCTCCTTTGGTTAAAAATAAAATTATGGTAAATGAGAAAACATACCGTATACCTACTACAATCGTTCACTTGCTAAATCAATGAAAACAATAAGCGACAAAGTGAGAGCATCGCGAATTAATCTTGTTTCTAATAACAAGAGCATCTCACTCTAATCTTGTAAAAGCATAGACTAATTTACAGACAATCGCTCTGTTGATAGAGCTTCGGGGTCTGTCCCAACTCGATAATACTCCGAACGCACCGTGTAGGTATTATTTAAAGCCCCTAGCTTGCCGGAGCAGTTACGAATTAAAAATAAGAACCGTCGAATAAGTGGCACTGTAATGATTACAACTCCTAATTTCATTACAAATAATAATGATAATTATTATTACTGATAATTATAAATATTATATATTATAAATATTATTAATGATAATTATTATTATAATGATAATTATTATTACGGGATTTTATCGCTTACCTTTTATTTATTTTGTTTCCCGACGTTTCGAACACGTTGCAGAGTTCGTGGTAGGTAATAATAATTATCATTGATAATTAATAATAATAATAATTATTATTATTATCGTTATGTTAACAAATCGTGACCAAAAATTTGCCACACACTGTATAAATACATTAAAGTGAAAATTTTGACAATTAGGGTCTTACTTATGAAAGATGTTTAAAGTTGAACACTGGTCCTGTTTTTTATTCGTGGATAGTGACAAATAGAGACAGGACGTTGTTTATCCAGTGTTCAACTTTAAGCATCTTTCATAGGTATGGGGGTTAAAGTTTAGACATAAAAAAATTACTTCAGACTGTCACGTATGGTAAACCAAATAAAATATAAAATGTTCGAATAAAAATTTGCCTGCTTGGAATACAGCCTTCTTCCCTGGACAATTTAAAACAATAAAATGCCCATTAAGCTGAACAATACCCCCCTTTCTCCCTCCCCCCTGTCCAGCAGTAATTACTCGCGCCTTAAGTCGAGGCGGCAATCCGATTATGCGCTTCCGAGTTTCATATCTAGAAAATCATTTTGTTATTATTTAATGTCGCCTAGTTTTCTCTACTCCAGTATTTTGTTGATAATGTATTTATTTTTTCTGTTTTTAAAAAGATTTTAGTTCTGTTCTTTTCTATGTAAGTGAATGATTAATTTTGGAATCAGTGAAGAAAGAAAGTAAAAGTGAATATCCTCCGTCATGGCTTAACGACTTAAAAGCCGGGACCGACATTTAACGTGCCCTCCAAAGCATGGAAGAGCTCAGCTCGTAATACCACTTGCGGTCACCCATCCTAAAAGTGGTCGCGCACAACGCTGCAAAAGTCAAAAGTCAAATTCATTTATTCAATAAGATCACTTCGTGTATCACTTTGAATCGTGGGCTAGGTGATTCTACTCCTGTTTCTTCGCAACCAAGATCGTGAAGAACCAGGGCAACAAACACGATTTGGGGCCTAACACTCTATAACTTGCTGCTTAACTTCAACGATCAAAGCTTAAAGTAATAAACAAACTTCTAAAACTCCCCAATCCCCGCTCAATCAGTCTAGACATTACAACTTGATTTACAAAGCGAACTAAATTGAGCGGCAAATCGAATACAAACTACATCTAACTGAATAATAGCAAAATTTCATCAAAGAGCGCAAAAACTCAACTATCGCCCTCTCTTTCACCCATCTCGCCCACCCCCTCTCCCTCTCGCTCGCTCTAATTGTATTAAGCATCCATTTTTGTAAGCGCTACGAGCCGAATTCAATTTGAAACTCATTTGTTAGAGCATAAAACAATTATTAAAAAACGCCAGTGATTTTGTGCAATTTTTGCCGTTTTACTTCACTTAGTTACGTCTACAAAATGGATGATAAAGTCGAAAATAGAAGAGGTTTTATAAGCAATTTAGATAACAACTTTTGTTATTGTTTCAGATAGATAGATAGATAACAGCTGTAATGACACACATTTTAACAGCACAGACACATACAAAAAGTACCTAGGTAAGTACAGCAATAATAAAAACATAACTAGAGAAATAGACAAAACGAGAAGGAACAAAGAAGATGCGAATTAGGTAGTACAAACTTTTTTTTACATTTTTTTACCTATATTCTTGATAAATCGTTGAAGTTAAGCGGCGTTTATTCATTCACCCCTCTACTTATAAAATTCTGTTAAAATTAAAACACCGTTTAAATTGCCATCCTTTTTTGTTAGATAGTGTCAAATAGAGACAGGGCGAATCTTGAGCATTATTTAACCAGTGCTCAAGTTTATAAGTAAGGCCTCAAGTATTTTATCTAATTTTAAGTTCTGAAAATAAATTAAAAAAGTGCAGTAAAGAAGTTCTTCAGCGAAATCAAAATGTGACTGCTAATCCACAAAACCTGTCAAATTTAATCTGGAAACAAAATAAAAAATTAAAAAAAAAACTTAAAAACATGAAAAAATAAAATCATGGAAATGAAACCAAAAACGGAATAACAAAAACTACAATTACTGTATCATTTCGGTCGATATATGCGGAACGCATTACTTGTGTAGCAAACTTGTAATTAGGGTTCAACGGGCTATTTGCTCTGCGGGAAGCCATGCGACAATATCGCGGATCTTTTGTGTGGGGAGGGGCCGGAGTTCCGTATCTTATTACGAAAAGAAATCCACTTATCTTTTGAAGTATCCGCTGTTTCATTTGCAAATGATAGCAGTGGTAGTAGAGTGTATTGAATACTATTTAATAAAAAATAATTATCACGCGGAAACTAGTGTATTAATAATTATATACACTAGTTTCCGTCCGCAGCTTCGCTCGCATGGTACCTGGATAAAAAGTAGCTTATGTCCTGATCCCAGTCATTATCTATTTATATTTTAAATTTTACCACTGAGTGGGTCCCACAAGGCGTTAAGCGACCTCGTGGTCGGCCCAAGCGGAGATGGCGGGATGAACTCGACGACTACTCCAATAACTGGCCGACAGAAGCCTTACACCGGGGTGAATGGAAAAAGGGAAGGGAGGCCTTTGCCCAGCAGTGGGATCCAGTGGGTTTATTAGATTAGATTAGATTTTAAATTTTAGCCAAATCGGTTCAGTGGTTATGGTATGGAAAGTTAACTTTTGCAAAATGTGGGAATGTACCAAATGTGTTTCGATATACCTCTGACTACCCCATTAGACATCTTCTAAAGATCTTAAAAATGCCTAAAGATCTGAAAGAATATGTCTACCGCACCTTGGGAATACAGTCGTGTTCATATTAAATTTTTTATTAAAGAACCCTTTAAATTATCTATTACACACCCTTGTCCACACTATCACTGCCAGCGGGTACCCGGTCCCATTTAATACTGTTACCCAGATCACATGCCCCGGGCCACGCTCAAACAAACTTACAGATATTCATTTAGATGCAACGAATTCATACTGTGACGTCATTTATTATGAAAACGAACCCGTTATTACATTGAAAATTTTGAATAGTAAACTAGTTTTTTAGCCGACTTCATAAAAAGAGGAGGTTTTGTTCGGCTGTTTCCCATCTTTTGTATGTTAACCGATATTTGCGTTTATTGTAAACCAATTTCAAATATATCTTTTTTATATAAGGTGCCTAGCCTATATTATATCTTCCAGATTTATTTTTAGCTCTTTTGAAAAAATATCTAAAAAAATTAAATAAATATGATCCCGACCGACTGTAGGTATCGGTAGAAATTAATTAAAAAAAAAATCAGAAATATCACGTCAAAGGTCATGTTACGTTTTTTTTTTAACGAAAATAGGTTCGCGTTTGTTGGACCACACCCTGCCTGATGTAAAGCAACAGTGTGGTCTAAGATGGAGCACGCTTACCTAGAAGGAACCTATTGACTCTCGATTTGAAGACACTCAAATTATACTTTTCTGGAAATACAGACCCCGGCAAGGAGTTCCACATTTTCGCCGTGCGTATAAAAAATGTAGAATCAAAGCGCTTAGTACGAACACTGGGAATATCAACCATGTACAAATGGCGCCTTTCCGGGTGTCTACCACTACCACTACCACTTTCCGGGTGGTACTAGTATGGAAGAGCTTGAAACAAAAATAAATGTTGCTCTTTTAAACTTTAATAAATGGTTTGATGTAAATAATCTAAACCTTAATATAAAAAAAACAAGTGCAATTCTCTTTCAGACAACAACAGCTAAAAAACAAGCAATAATTAATGTTTTTTCTAAAGGGGAGAAGGTACAGTTTACAAAATCTATTAAATTTTTAGGCATACACATAGATCAATTTCTTAACTGGAAGTATGAATTAGAGTCAGTCGAAAACACTATAAGCTCTGCATGCTATGCTTTAAGAAGCCTCCGTGATGAAGTTAGTGTCGATCAACTTAAGGTAGTATATTATGCGTT
The DNA here is from genome assembly GCA_958496255.1 of Camptogramma bilineatum. NCBI lineage: Eukaryota > Metazoa > Arthropoda > Insecta > Lepidoptera > Geometridae > Camptogramma > Camptogramma bilineatum. The sequence goes on along the minus strand of OY292473.1, from coordinate 8,527,504 downwards.
AGTAGAGTCTAAGCTAAGGTACAGCGTCAAGTTTTGGGGAAATAGTTATAAGTATAACATTAGGAGAGCTTTTGTTATACAGAAACGAGCAATTCGCACCATAGTAAGAATTCCTCAATGGGAATCGTGTAGAGAACATTTCAAGACTCTAGGCATTCTTACGCTTCCCAGTCTCTACATATTGGTGGTTCTCTCAGATGTTATCAAGCACCCAAACCGCTATGAAACGGCAGAACAAAGAAGGATTAGGTTAACAACAAGAAGGAAAGACCTCGAGGTACCATTCCGTCCAAAGCTCAACATTGCGAAACATTGTTGTAGATACCAGGCGGTCAAACTTTTTAACGCGCTACCTACCACTTTAAAAGTAATTGACAGCATTAAATTATTTCAACTCAAATTAAGACAACTTTTATTGAAAGGGTGTTTCTACTCTCTTGATGAATTCTTAGGTAGGGATGACTTGGAATTTATTGACATTGAATTTTGAATTTTTAGTTTTGATATTGTTTATTAGGTTTTTGATTAAGTGAATGAAATTTTATATTGACATTGTTAAGTAGGTTTAGATTTAGTAAATGAAATTTTTATACTTATTTAAAATTATTTTTAGCAACTTTTATCCAATAATGTGATTTTTTTAATGTGTTTTTTTTATTTACTTTAATTATGTACTTTCAGACACAATTGTAAATTGTTATTGAAATAAATAAATGAAATGAAATGAAATGTCTGGAAGTCCGATGGAAGAAGGGAGATGGCGGAACCAGATTATGCAGTTCCTGAGCACACTCTCCGAAATGTATCCGATAAAAAACCGACAAACTAGCGACTCTACGGCGATGCTCAAGGCTTTGTAACCGAGCCTCAACCAGGGAGTCGTCACCTATAAGCTTCCTGGCGCGCCTCTCAATCGACTCCAAGTAAAAGTGTTTTGGTCTTTGTATGAACAAAATAAGAAAGCTTGCATTTTTCTTTTACTCAGTGAACTACATTATTGTTAAACAATATTTAGAAAGCTTAATTCAAATCAAATGCATTGACCACTTAAATAGCTTTTGTGGTATAATATTTGCAAACTCAGAAGCTACCAACAGTTTAATCCTTTTACAATGAGCTTTTCTATGAAATTTGCTCATTTTCGGTTAAGTAGTGTATTGAACCTTTTGATATTTTGCTTCATATTTATGAATGGGCAAAACCAAGGAATAGTAAATTATAACTTTCTTATATTGAATGGTATTTAAAAACACAGTTTTTACGAGTGGAATTCCATAAAGGTATTATTCCGAACTCCGCCGCAAGTAGCAGTGCTGCCGTAGAACTACTGGTCCCCATATATTCTTCTAGGCTAGTTTACACCGAGTCAACAACGTGCGACAGTGCCGCATGCAACATATTGTGGCATGTGGCATCTTGTGGCATGCTACAAATAAAAAGCATTTGCGGCATTAGTGGCAAGGTTTATCATAGATTACATTCCGAGCTCCACAGCAGTGCCGCGGCTGCATTGCAGCGGCAGCACTGCTGCGCGGCAGTGTCGCCTCATCGCCGCAACAGACTAGTAGTGATGCGACATCTTGTCAACTCAAAGCGACTGAATAGCAGCATTTACACGCAGAGATCGGACCGCGGGAAATAGCACGCGCCATTCCAACCTTTGCTAAAAACCTTACGTGTAGATGCGCGACGCTGACAGTTCGATCTGGCAACATTTTTAGCACAGTTTTTGTGACAGTTTTTTGCACGCATAACCATTCATAATCGTACCACGCGCCAGTCCAAAACTGTGACAATAGCCCGTCGGATCTGCCTGACAGATTTGCCTGGCAGGCAAAACTGTCAGGCAGATGAGACGGGCATAGCCGTACGTGTATGCTTAGCTAGTAATTAACACGACAGTTTTATCCGCGGTTAAATCTGTACAGATTTACCCGCGGTTCGGAACGCAGTCCAGATGCGTGGTGAAAACTCTACCGTGTAAAGGCCGCTATTGAATACACAACAGCGCAACACCACGACAGCGCTACACTGCTGCCTTGCTCGGAATCGGCGTGGAAGGCAGAACTGCTGCGCAGCACCACCGTGGCTGCACTGCTGCGTGCTGCTGAGACCGGATTCATAAATTAAATGAGAAGTAATAAGCCTATCGCATCGCCCCTTATGATCATAATGGCATTGCTTAGATTTTTTTCTCATACTTCTATAATAAACAGCCAAAACAAGACACTGGCTAGTTAGATAAAGTGGTTTCAATCCGATCGCTGCTTGCTTGTTATCGAATTATCGCTACATTTGTTGAGATGGACCGATGACTGTCATCACTGTGAAGATTCAATTATATTGAGTGTTTTGATTCGTTATACAGTATGCTCTGAATGTTGGTTCGATATACAGTATGTTATGTTTGGTCTAGTTTTTATTTCTTCATGGAATGAGCTAGACCTCGACTAACAAGGACTAGCGTCTCGTCGCGATTTTACATTTATATCATCTACATAAATCGTAAATAATGTGAAATAAAGTACTTTTCAAATGGTGAAAATAAATCTAAAAATCTGCAGTGGTTTCGTAGATTAATTCATACAAACCATACACGCAAATTCACAAAATCGCACTACCTCTTTAAAACACTCGATATAAATGAAGATTTCTGAGAATATTTACTTTAGTGGTATACTTTTTTATAATTTTGAAAGTAGGTTAATAAAATTGAGAAAATAATACATACTTATCACAATATGTATTTTACTGGAAATGCCTTCATCGCTTATTTTTCTTTGTGATTCGATACTATCACAAATTTTACGGTTGTAGACCAGTAGGTAACTTAAATTTAATTTGTGTATATTACAAATATCATGGTCAATACGTGAGTAGCTAAGCCGCTTATTCGCTTGCTATTTCTCTTCAATGTTTTATTGAAAAAAGAAAAAATTGTAAAAGAAACAAACGCAAATTATCCACCAAATATGCAAATATGCTCCATCCCCAATAATTTAGCTGTCAAATTACGCAACGAATAACTCTAATTCCCTCAAAAAGGCAAAACTTTCGTAAATATATCAGTAGCAGTCGGAAAGCACTTTAAAACCCTTATGAGGCTTTTTCATAACCTCAAAATTAGCATCAATAATAAGCCAGTTCAAATCCACCAGCGTAAGATGATCCTTGGTCTTTTAAAGCTAGAGAGGCTTTCACGGGTCTGTGTATTCTGGATATTACTGTTGAACACATTTTTGAGTAGGCAGGTATTAATTTGGAAGAGTATTATAATGATCTGCTGATGGATTGGGTGACAAGCAGTTTTGTATAGGAACGTTTGGTCCATTAGAATTCCATTAACTGAATTGTGTGGGTTTGTCTTTTTTGAAATCTCCTTTTTAGTAAATTGTAGGTAACTAATGTAGGTTCGTAAGTTTGGACTATGATTTGAGTTAGTGAGTATCCGGTCAAAAAGACAATAGTATTGGATTAGTGGGACAGCTGGACATTTCACACAGCATCATGTAGCCCCAAAGTAAGCAGAGCTTGTGTTATGGGAACCACATGACTGATATACCACTTATATACTTTTTGTTTTTGTAAATACATTTATTTATTTATTTATTTATTTACCACCACATAATTATAACTATTTTTACAGGCTTTACCTAATGGAATAGTGTGGTCTTTAAGAAACTTACATACATAATATACATAGAAAACACCCAGACCCGAGACAAATATTTGCAGATCATTCAAACATTTGTCTCGCGGCGTACCGACGACGTTACGTAGACGATTTAGTTTTGTCCTGCTTTCACGTCAAAACAGAGATTGACGTGATTTTTTGTGTGTAGATAGTTGGAGGGCTGGAGAGTAACATATTCTACTTTTTATCCGGGTACCACGCGAACGAAGCCGCGGGCAGCAGCTAGTACTTAATAATAATGCTGGACATTTCACACAGGATCATGTAGCCCCAACGTAAGCAGAGCTTATGTTATGGGAACCACATGACTGATATACTCGTACCACTTATATACTTTTTGTTTTTGTAAATACATACATAATATACACAGAAAACACCCAGACCCGAGACAAATATTTGCAGATCATACAAACATTTATCCCGTGGAGGTAAGTAGACGTTACGTAGAGGTTAGTAATTCAATTCGTAAGAATAATTTAGCTTCAAAATTCATATCATTAGAAAACAACTTCACGTTTTTTCCAACTAAAGTATTCGAATTAAAAGTGATTATTTCGTTGATTTTTATCAAAATCGTCTAATAAGAGCTACAAAAATGTTTTTGCAAAAACTCGAGTGGCGGCACGAGCTCAACTTCTTGCAAAAAATATGATGCGTCATAGTTTTCAGTAAGCAGGTATAATCAACTTCGACAGTAGAATTATACGTTTTCTACTTCAAAATAATGTTTAGTATTGTAGAAAATTAAATGAAATGAAAAAATGAAATGAAATGAAATGAAATATGGTCACGACTGTATCCCCAAGGCACGGTAGACATTCTTTCAGATCTTTTTGAGCATTTTTAGATCCTTTGAAGATGTCTAAGGGGGTAGTCAGAGGTATGTCCAAATACATATTTAGTACTTACCTACATGCCCACATTTTGCTGATGCTAGCACTCCATACGTGACAGGTTGCAAGCCCATCGATGCTATTAAAAAGCTAACTCAGGTTTCCTCATGATGTTTTTCTTCACCGTTTAGAGCTCGTGTTAATGCGCATATACATTTTTCGAAACGAAAAATCCATTGATCCGTGTTTATTGACCGACGAATTACCATAAACAATAAATATGTAGATGCAGAACTAAAGCATCATAGTTCCATCAGTGTGCTGACAATCGCCCAATCAAGCTGCCATCTCACTTTGGAATCGAGTTATGTGCCGGTCACCGCGCAGCTAGCCTCTTGGACAACACACAGAGCAGATTCGTTCAGAGACAACATAATTCTAAAGATCAATTAAATTATAAATGCGAAAGTTTGGATGTTTGGATGCAGGTATGTTTGATGCTCTATAACTCGACGACTACTGAACCGATTTGCCTGAATATATTTTTTATCCCGGAAAAATGCACAGTTCCCGTCTTTTAAAATTAAAAAAATTAAATACGTCATGTTAAACAACAACATTGCAGGTACCTAATTACAATTTATTCTAAATTATTTAAAAAAAAACACAGGTACACAATTAAAACGCTGAAAGAAGCAAATAATTATGTAGAGAACGTGTATGTGTGAGCATATTAAAAGGAGGGAGATACTGTTACTGTATTTATTTTTTTGTTTAAACTCTATTCGTAAGTACGAGTACCTAAGTAGGTACTTCAATTTTATCAAGCTTGTTGACTTTGATTTATCGAGTTTGTCAGTTAGAAATCTCTGTACACACCTCATTGCTCTACTTAGGCCTTTACATCTTTACTAAATGATTTATACAGTGTCAGGAGGCAATCTTTTGTCTACACTTATCGGGGCACTGTAGTGCCTGTGACAATGTTGAGATGGAGTAGGTAGGCTTGCCCAGCACCTACACCATCCTCTCAGCTTAACCGGCCATATCCACAGAAAAGACATGGTCTATATGTGTGGGGCAGACTAAGCCGCGGGTTTCCTCACGATGTTTTCCTTCACCGTTTAGAAGCTCAGATCGAAAGTCGAGGTACCAATCCCCTCGGCCAACACGGCTCTGCTCGGCATTGCTCTACACATCTCCAGTAATGAGAAGACGTGAACAAGTAACTATCTGACCGCCGCACGCGGACTGAGCTAACCGAGTTTCAGTTCTAGGTTATTGCTCTTGAGACTTGATTTATAAGTAGTTTGTAGTCCAGTTGGAGTAAGTCGTTTAACTCTAAGGAGACAGGTGCTGTACAGTCAACGAGAGGCATAGGCTGTCCTTCTCTTTCATAAAACTATTATTCGCCATCTTGCTCGGATTTTGCCCTCTTAATACGTTCAGTGCCCGCGTCGCACATGCGGAGAGTCTTGGCAGGAAATGTGAACTTTCAGTTTTCTGATTCCTATATATTTTTGCTTAGGGGCTAGCCCCAAACTAAGATGGCGTTGAATAAAATGCCAACTAATTCATTTTTATTTAGTGTGAAACCAGACGAGTATAATTATTACCCGACTACGGCGAAGCAAAAAGGAGGGTTATGATTTTGACCGGTAGGTATGTATGTATGTTCATCTGTTCCTTCGTAACTTCTAATTTGAGTTGTGTCGAGTAATTTCGGCCGCGTAATTTCTGCTACATTCGGTTTCATACAAAACTCCTGTTCTTTCACACAGCGACACAAAATGAGTTGTCAGTTTTTGTTGAGGGTAGATTTCGCGAGTACCAGAGGTCAAGAGTCCCATGAAGAACGTGATGAGAGTGAATGAAGCGAACGAAGTTTGTCAGGGCCGTATCAAATGAAGATCTGTGGTCTCTGCCTACCCCTATGATGGCACAGGCGTGATTTTATGTATGTAAATATGTAGATTTCACGACTCATTATACGCGAGTCAACTCAAAAAACTACGCTCGCTTGTCCTCACCCTTAAACTGCCAGTCCACAAGATAAAACGCACCTCAAAACAATCAAAAAGCGTAATTGGTATTTAACCCTCCCTAGCGAGGTGACCACAAACCCAGTCGGATAGGTACCCTTTAGTTAATTAATAGAGAGCACGGTGATCCATTAACGTGGGCTCAGCGGGCGGTGGGGAACCATGGTTCGCGGGAAATGTCGGATAAAAACAACTACAGTAGCCGTACCATGAGCTCTTAGAGCAATGTCAAAACAAGGTGAAAACCAATTCTGCCAGGCTTATTTTGTCATTGTTTTGGTCCGAAAACAATCTTATTTTATTCCTGCCTTGGTCTTAACGCAGGATTGCAGCAGGACATGCGCATTACATTCTTTCGACGCTCCCTCTGTGCATGTCTTGCTCGATGACATCGAGCAGGACATGCGCAGTCCTGCATCTAGCCGATGTCATGTCACAAAAACATCCCTGCGTTAAGATTGTTTTGGTCCTAAGGCAGGATTAAAACAAGGTTGATTTAGGCCTGATTTAGGATGGAGTTATGCCTGCGTCAGTCTTACTTCAGTCTTATCTAAGTACGGACCAAAGTAATCTTACTTTGACATTGCTCTAAGACTTGGCAGTACGACCCCAGTTTTCCAATAGCGTCGATGGGCTTGCAACCTGTCACGTATAACGCTAACTTCTGCACAATGTGGGAATGTATCAAAGGTGTTTGGACATATCTCTGACTACCCCCTTAGATGTCTTCAAAGGATCTAAGTATGCCTTGGGATCTGAAGAATGTCTACCACACCTTGGGAATAGTCGTGATCATATTACATTTTACATTACAGTTTTCCAAGTTCATTGGATTGATATAACGTCTCATTGAAAATTAAAAATCGTATCAATACGATTACGACGGGACTCGAACCCGCACTGACAAGCGATCCTCCTTAAGCCGGAGTGCCTTTACCAACTCGGCCAAAGATCCCTTATTCATCGGGTCAAAAATCTTGATAAGCTCATACTTATATCGGATTTAGCGCCATCTACAATATTTGGTCGCTGCATACGTAACGTGATAAAACCTCGGACGGGACGGAGACGTCGTCCTTATCACAGAACACTAAGGTCCTTATTAATGTGTTTTCCGTTTTTGACGTTTTTGGTGAAAAAATGTGAAAAATGCAGGTGAAAGCAGGTGAAAAATCATCAATAAGGACCTTAGTGTTCTGTGATAAGGACGACGTCTCCGTCCCGTCCGAGGTTTTATCCCGTTACGTATGCAGCGACCATATTACGCCATATACAAAATGATGTAACGTCTCGGCACTCGCATCGCCTTGTGCTGTTAGGTATTCTTGGGATTCTATAAACCAACGCTCACTACATCAACTTCGTAATGTCACGGATCACCGCGTCGCAAGCTGTCAACGAGTTGATGTAGTTAGCGTTGGTTTACTGAATTCCTAATATAAAGAATACCCAACAGCACAAGGCGATAGGGTGCGTAGAATTAGACTGGCTGAAATGTAATCTAAGAATATTGAATAATAATATAAGGCTTTACTGTATTTAGTTTTATCCTAGTTTTCCATCAAATTATAACCACCCGAGTGCACCTGTACTTGTCAAGCTTTGATCTCGATCATCCTTTAACTACGCTGAACAAATCCATTTTGTTACCGCCTGATTGTTGATCAGCGATTAGTAATTAACAAACCTAGTCTCCTATAAGCTGTGTTTGCTTGTTTACGTACATAAAAGCTGAAATTTAGGACTCTGCATCTGTACTCAGTTGGTAGTAGCTTTGCTTTCTGCGCTGGAGGTCGTGGGTTCGATTCCCACCCAGGACAAGCATTTGATTGATGAAGATGTGTGTATATGCTTGTTCTGTGTCTGGGTGTTATAAATTATTATACGTATGTATTAACAATAATTTTTTATACAGAATTGAATGAATAGATTTACCTACCTACTGAATGGTAAAATGGCTACGTCATGAATTGAACTAATTTACAACGTCAACCATTTTTGGTAGATCCAGATGAACATTTTTCACTTCATAGTCTAAAAACTGTATCAGCAGAGTTGGCTCTTACGAAATTACTTTACTCGTACTGATTCATACCGTAATCGTTTAAATCAAAATCTTACAACATTTTATATTTTTAATACGTTTCCCATCACTAGCTGAAAAAGCGGCGACAATAACAAGATCCAATATAATAACGAGTGGTTAATTGCAAATCGATGGTTAAATTAAGCGAGTTTACGTTCCAGATTGATTGGGATAAGTGGAGGGGGGCACTAATCTAGTACGGCCATATAACAATTTGGGGGTAGAGGTGGGATGTTGTCGATATCGATGTTTTAATTTTTGAAGTAAAACTTATTTACGCACGCTGGGGAGTAAGCTGGTGAATGTGTGACGAGAGCGTTACGAAAAGTGGCGAGGCGAACGGAAGTTTTACTTCAGTCGTGTGACTTGACTTGGGGAGTACCTAAGCTGGAGAAAGCGTGATGCGTGACGAGAGCGTTACGAAAAGTGGCGAGGCGAACGGAAGATTTACTTCAGTCGTGTGGTCTGAAGCACACTCGTTTTTTTTAATCTTGGTATGGTAGAGCTTAAATTGTATCAATCCACTTCAAAAAAACCGGTCAAGTGCGAGTCGAACTCGTACGCCGAGGGTTCCGTACCTAGCCATGGTGCCAATTAAGCTAGTCCGCTTAATTGTATGAGCGCCCATACAACTCGGAGGACTTTTGATAGGCGTCAACTATGTATGTATGGGAACACCCTTTAATTTTCAACTTTTTTAATTTTTTGGAATTTTTCCTTTATTTGTGCTATAAGACCTTGCTTTTTGCCAAATTTCGTTATTCTAGGTCAACGGGAACTACCATTTAGGTTTTCGACCCAAAACCTCTAGGGTACTTCCGGTTGACCTAGAATTGTCAAATTTGGTTACAAGCAAGGTCTTCCAGCACAAGCAAAGGAAAAATTCCGAAAAATAAAAAAAGTTGATAATTAAGGTAAGTTTTGGTACTCACAAGTTTTCACGAAAACCTAAATTTGCCTATATCTTTTTATAGTGTTGACTCAGGACCTTGATTTTTATACTCACAATAGGGACTATAGACCTTAGTATATGGTATAAATTTCAACTTGCTAGCTTTACCCGTTCCTGAGATAATCGATGGTGACACACGGACAGACAGACGGACAGACGGACAGACGGACAGACAGACAGACGGACAGACGGACAGACGGACAGACGGACAGACGGACAGACGGACAAGAAAGTGATCTTATAAGGGTTCCTTTTTTTACCTTTTAAGGTACGGAACCCTAAAAAGCAGAAGGTTCTCAAATGGGTGATTTTTTTAATTTTTTTTTTATGATTCTGAATCTGTTACAACATTTTAGTGATACCTATTATTAAAAAGATAACTGAAGAAGAAGATACTGTCAGTAATAAAAGTAAGTATCAATTTTATTTTTTTAAATTCTATCCAATTAATAATCTATTTAAAATAGTTACAAGTAACACCATTCTCTCGAAAGGTCGCAGGTTCAAACCCGGGTGTGCACCAATGGATTTTTTGTTTCGAATATTATATGCGCATTAACACGAGCTCGGCGAAGAAAAACATCGCGAGGAGCTTTCTAATAGCGTTGAAGGACTTGTGATCTGTTTCGTATGGAATGCTAACTTCTGCAAAATGTGGGTTATATACCAAATATGTATTTAGTCATACCTCTGACTACCCCCGTATAGACTAGAGCCGTGTTGGTCGAGGGGTATAGTACTTCGACTTTCGATCCGAAGGTCGTGGGTTCGAATACTGGCCGTGCATCAATGGATTTTTCGTTTCGATAAATTTATATGCACATTAACACGAGCTCTAAACGGTGAAGGAAAACATCGTGAGGAAGCCCGCGGCTTAGTCAGCCCCACACGTATTGACCATGTCTTTCCTGTGGATATGGCCGATTAAGCTGAGAGGATGGTGTAGGTGCTGGGCAAGCCTACTCCATCTCAACATTGTCCCAGGCACTACAGTGTCCCGTTAAGTGTATGCAAAGATTGCCTCCTGACACTGTATAAAAGAAAAAGATGTAAAGTCCTAATTTTTTTTTTTGACTACTCCCTTAAATATCTTCAAAGGACCTTTAAAATGCCTAAAAAAATTTGAGAGAATGTCTACCGCGCCTTGGGATACAGTTGTGATCATATTTAACCGTCGTAACCATTCTCTAAATCTTGGTCATCTTAGTCTTTAACGCATGCATTTTTCATTTATTTATGAAAGCTTGTAGCAGTATTTACACGCAGAGATCGGACCGCGGGAAATAGCACGTGCCATTCCAACCTTTGCTAAAAACCTTACGTGTAGATGCGCGACGCTGACAGTTCGATCTGGCAAAGTTTTTAGCACAGTTTTTGTGACAGTTTTTTGCACGCATCACCATTCATAATCGTACCACGCGCCAGTCCAAAACTGTGACAGTATTTAACACGACAGTTTTATCCGCGGTTATCTGTACAGATATCTGTGCGGTTCGGAACGCAGTCCAGATGCGTGGTAAAAACTTTACCGTGTAAAGGCCGCTTATGTCTCGTCGTCTGTACAACATTGAATAAATAAAATATGTTTGTCGCATGAACGTATCTTTTCAGCAAATTGGTACACAATTCCGTTCAGAGGTAATACAAAATCACATTTGCTTCGAACACCATCAATACCGGTCCCTTACACCGGAACAAACCAATGAAGGCTTTATTGATCTGTGGGTTTGATTTGTTCGGAATACGCGTATCTCAAGATCTACCAGAATATTATTCTAAGTGTATACCATGGACTAAGGTATTACTAAACTGACAATAAATTAGGTATTAGTAAAAATGTCCCTAGTATTTTATCGATTTTCTGATTTTCATTGCACATTTTTGAATTATTTTTGGCTTTCAGCAATAAGGTCGCCCATTGTTATACTTTTTTTTAACTAGGGCTTATTTTATTTTTGTGTTTATTTTATGATGTACAATAAAGTTATACCTATTCTATTATATTCTATTCAGTGACCCGTTAAACAAAATCATTGAGCAAATATCGATGAAGAATTTTTATCGACTATCGATAAAATGCCCCATCCCTACCACCTGGCAGTTGACAGCGGCCTCCATAATTGTTGAATGAGGCAGCATTAAAGCACCAATTAACCGACATTGATTGGTTTTGCTCCCCCTCCCCCCTAAAGGGCTAACGGGGTTGAGTAAACATACCTATAACCTATAGCCGTGTGGTATAGTGCCTCGGCTTTCAATCTTAAGATCGTAGGTTCGGATATAGAGTTCGTTACAATGCGTAACATTTTTCGAAACCGCCGAAAGCCCTGGCTTTCGAAAAATGTTGCGCATTGTAACGAGCTCCATAGAATGGAAATATCTTTCTAATACCTTTTCTTCTTAACCTTTTAGTCATGAGGGACCATTTGATAAACTTTATGACTTGTCGCGGACCACCAACAGTACCCAACTGAGGGGGGGCCTTTTTCTAATAAGTTAAATTGAATAGGTAAGTATTTCAAATGGAGTAAAATGTTCTTTTGTTCTCCTTTAATCTCACTCAACACATAGGTAGTCAACCAATAATTTGAGTTAACATATCAAAAGCAGAAAAGTTTTCTCTTTCAACTTTGATCCTTTGTCACTTATTTAATTTTTTCGGATAGCTTCGCGGACCACTTCGGGTGGTTCCAGGGACCACCAGTGGTCCGCGGACCATAGGTTGGGAACCACTGTTAGAATCTAATAGCAGCATTGGGCTTGCAACCTATCACGTTTAAAATAAGTACTGACTTTTGCGAAATTTGAGCATTGAAACAAGCGATCTTTCTTAAGTCGGAGTGCCTAACCAACTCTGCCACGGAATGCATATTCATCGGGTATATTATATTATATCGGGTTCATATTGTTGAAATTTTGATAAGACTTTTCATTTTTTGTACTAAACCCTACTATCCAACTAATATTATAAAGGCGAAACTCCGTGTGTTATGTTTGTTACAAAAACTAACTACTAAACCGATTTTGATGAAATTTGGAATGTAGATAGTAGGTATAGATTATGGAATAACACATAGGCTACTTTTTATTATCATTATTTGTAGCCTGTATCGTCCCACTGCAGGGCAAAGGCCTCCCTATCCCCTTCCACCTTTTATCCCAGAAAAATATATTGTTCCCGTGGGATAAAAAAATAGTAGTCCACGCAAGAGAAGCCGCGGGCGTTCACTAGTTTTCAATATAACAATGTCATCAAAGTCATCTATTACCTACTTTCAGCAAAGTTCTCTCACTCATTAGCAATATCCATTAAAAATCATTCATTCTAAGTGATTGCAGTTCTGAATATTTTACGAACAAAACAATTAATGTCCGAAACCCTTCACATAATTGACTGCACGCCACCGCAGAATTGAGTTGCATTGCTTTTAAAAATTTAAAAATTCAATTCAATTTTCAAAGTAATCGTTTGTGGGTGCAATTTTATTACGGACTGATTTCGATCTGAGGATTAAATCTAGGTTTACTGGTCGGTCGTTAGTATCCGACAGCCAGGGTGATGATTTTGCTATATAAAAAAACTTAAGCCTTTACATCTTTACTAGATGATTGAGGCAATCTTTGCCTACTACTTAACAGGACACTAGTGCCTGGGACATTATTTGATATGGAGTAGGCTTGCCCGGCACCATCCTCTCAGCATAACCGGCCATATCCACAGGAAAGACATAGTCAATACGTATGGGGCTGACTAAGCCGCGGGTTTCCTCACGATGTTTTCCTTCACCGTTAAGAGCTGTCAATGCGCATATAAATTTTTTGAAACGAAAAATCCATTGATTTACAGGATCCGAACCTACGACCTACGGATCTTAAGTCGAGGTACTAACCAACTCGGCCAACACGGCTCACCTACTAATAGACGTCAAAATAAACAGGCTGTCCTTATAAAACTACAAAACAAACTAAAAGTTCCAGCATAATCAGTTTATCCACTTTAAAAGTAGCTTGTTATTCCAAGTTAACCCTCTAACTGCCGCTCACAAACAATCACTGACGCTAACAAAAGAAACGAATCGACAATAGAAGAAGTGAAAAGAAAAAGAATAAGCCGTCACGATTGGTCGATTGACGCGTGACGTCACCAAACTCCGCCCCATAGCAACCGTCGCTACACCTGAGATGAGAGCGAGCGAGATCTTCGAAGGTGCGAACAAGACAGAATCACATTGATGTTACTCATTCATTAATCAAAAGGCCACACATTGTGCTCCCGTCCACAGAAATCTGAGCTTTATGCCGCATAATTACAAGATTCAATTTGAAGTGATAGTGATTGGTATTTGTGTGAGTGTGTATGGAGTAGTGGTCAGTTGGAAAAGCTGTTATTGTTTGGTTACGGGTTAACCGATTTGGTTAAATTTGTGTTAACAGACAGACGTCCGGTTGCTCTCTCTCTTTCTTACGGCTATGTCTGATTGGTTATTGATTGGCTTTATTAAGTAGTTCATTAGCATTTAACTAACCAGTTTAGTAGTCAGATTTCAATTATAAAATGTAATGGTATTAATTATGGTTCAAGTTGGAACCGTTGACATATTAATTGCGTAAGCGAGTAATGGTTTAGATTTTTAAGTAGCTCTTAATAAAAAAAACTGAACTGGTCTGTATAATTACGAACATAAAAAGATAGTTAAAGAAAAAAAATAAGGAAAAATATCTTGTCAACTATATAAAAGAAGCTAGTAGCATTCTTATAGTGAATTACCATAAGATTACCCAAATCCAAAACTTTTAACAGCTCAACGCAAAGGACCGACCCTCAAAGAAATCTCACTTAACCGTCCAACACCTAGCACAATCGGCCCAATCACACAGAAAGAAAACTATTCTTCACAAAGAAACTCGGGGGAAATGCTAATACGGGCTTCTTACCAAACAAAATCACTTCGCGACCCCAAATTTCGCACTTTCAATGGGCAATTTCGCTCACCCATCTCCCTTTTTAAGCCCCGCCCCCATTCCCCTAGCGTTCCGCTCGAGCGTCAGTGCCGAGCGGTTGGTCGTGCAAGATGGACGTTCCCGAAGAACGTTTCTTCAGCAATTCGACACCAGACCGATCTGACACGAATTCCCCGCGATCACAGATGAGCAGCCCGAACTCAAATTCATCCATCAACGTGACCGACCAATCAATCTCTCTATCACAGCACCAGCATAACTTAGAAACTTTGAATAGAATGGGGATGTTTTTCCACGCTCAACAGATGCATTTGAACCAGAGTTTTGATGCGGTGAAGAGTAGATTAGGTTTAACACAAGTTCCTAATCCTGGTCCTAGGCATACGATAGACGCGATTTTGGGGTTAAATGGACAGAGACAGGTAAATAGAGTGAGTGAGTTTGAGCAGAGGAGGGAAGGAGAGTGTGAGACAGTGCCAGTGTCGCCGGGAGCCGTGGAAAGTGCTGGTGAGTCTCATATTTCTAATACTTATATACTAACTAGCTGCTGCCCGTGGCTTCGCTCGCGTGGTACCCGGATGAAAAGTAGCCTATATTACTCTCCAGCCCTCCAACTATCTCCACTCTGTTTTGACGTGAAAGCAGGACAAATAAACAACCAAATACACACTTTCACATTTATAATATGGGTACGGATATTATAAAGAGGTAAAGTGTGTTTTGTATGTAGGAGGTAATCTTCGAAACTACTTGTAGCGACATCTACCTACCTCCTCATCCGATTCCAAAAATTCTTTCACCAGTATTTAGAATGAGCTTTCAGGATGGACATAGGCTATATGTTATGTAGATACCTAGCAGGCAACGCCGCGGGCAGAAGCTAGTATTAATATAAAAGGCGATATTTTTAAGGCATTTTCATTCTTCTTTTTCTTTGAGAATTAAAATAGCTTCATATTATTTTTGCTGAAAACTTAAAAAAAAGAGACTTCAAAAAAAGAGGAGGTTGTGTTCGACTGTAATGTATGTATTGTGTTTGTTTTTATGTATGTTTACTGATTTCTTCGTCAATTGTAGACCGATTTTGAAATTTATATTTTTTGTTTGAAAGTGTATTAAATATCAAAAGAAGTGAAGTCTGTTTTTAATTTTTTTTAAAGTAAGTAGGTATCTTGTTATTTAATTTTGTTCGTACGTAAAATTACATTAATTCTTTAACTGGTTCTTTTTGTATTTTATAAAGTTTTATAAAATTGCTTAATGATTCTTCTAATAATAGTATTGATAACTTAAAGTGGTAATTAGTTAGATTGATCTTAATTTTTTTTTTTGCAAAAAGGCGTTGCTAAATATCGCCCGCCCACGCTCGCGCCGCCCGCCCGCTCAAACGCCATAGCGTCGCGTCGGCCACTCGGCCGACGGAAGTGAATCCTTTAATTTCACACAGTATTACTTACTCTCATATACTTTTATAAAAAGTATTTTAAGTGATAATTTCTAAAACTTAAACAATTTTTTCTACAGATTTATTTCAAAACTTATTT
Source organism: Camptogramma bilineatum (assembly GCA_958496255.1). Lineage (NCBI taxonomy): Eukaryota > Metazoa > Arthropoda > Insecta > Lepidoptera > Geometridae > Camptogramma > Camptogramma bilineatum. The sequence continues at coordinate 8,511,391 of OY292473.1, read as the reverse complement.
ATTCCAATTTCTAAAATATTTTATTTACTTTTTCTTTTTATTTTACTTTCGATAATTCTATAAGTAACTTAATTTATCCATAACTTTCCCAACAATTTTTATTACTTTTTGTCCAAAAAATGAACGGAAAATCTTTACAAAAAATAAATTGTGTTGCTCGACGCAACTAACTAATTAAATTAAACATTTTCGTGTAATAATTACTACTTATTTCATTTTTTCAAGTTTTTTTTGTAGTTGCTTAATGTTAAATTTATTTTCGAACAGTGGACTCGGCTTGAACATAAGAGCTAGGAGTAGTGGCGAGATAGAGAAGAGGCCTTACCACCACCAGGACCCAGTAGTGGTGGCCACCGGCTGGGTAAAAAAAAATTAGGCCTTTACATCTTTACTAGATGATTTATACAGTGTCAGGAGGCAATCTTTGCCTACTCTAAACGGGACACTGTCGTGCCTGGGGTATTGTTTGAGATGGAGTAAGCTTGCCCAGCACCGAAACCATCCTCTCAGCTTAACCGGCCTTATCCACAGGAAAGACATGGTCAATACTGTGTTTGGGTTGTGTAAGCTACGGGTTTCCTCACGATGTTTTCCTTCACCGTGTAGAGCTCGTGTAAATGCGCATATTATTTTATCGAAACGAATAATCCATTGATGCACGGCCAGGATTCGAACCCATGACTTTCGGATGGAAAGTCGAGGTACTAATCCCCTCGGCCAACACGGCTCTCACCGGTTGTATAGATAGATATTCCTCTTCTTCTTCTAGTGCCTCTCCATTACTGAAGGTTAGCTGTCATCCTGCCAAATTTTTCTTTGTCTAGTGCTAGCCTAAACATATCTTCCGCTTTCTTAATTCCTGTCCAATCTCTTATATTGCGAAGCCAAGATGCTCTCCGTCTTCCAACCCCTCTTTTGCCAGGTATTTTACCCATCATGATTAGCTGGAGCAGATTGTAGCGCTCGTGATAGATATATATAAAATGGATATTTTTAAAGTTAACTGTACCGCAATAAGTAAGACAAACATCGATATTTCGTAACAAACCGGATGCACGATCTGTCGATTTTATCAATCGATTTATCTAATGCGTTGATTGCCAATCGATTTATTTGTAAAACATTGCACAACTTGCTACCGACTTTAATGTATTAAATCTCGATAAAATCTGTTTTTAAGAAATAATCGGTTAGTAAGATAACGAGAAAATAATAATCTATTATTGTCTGTTTGAAAAAAGGTACAGAAAAGGTATAAGGTCTATTTGAAAATGGATGTAACGTGCGATTGTAATTTAATCGAATGCTCAAGCCGGGTCAAAACTAGAGATTGAACTAAAGAAAATATTAAAAATATAAGTAAAGGTGGCGGTTTGCGCCCGAGGCCGAAACCGAAGACCGAGACCAGGCTGATTGTCTAACTCATAGTTTCTCAACCTTATTTTGCCCACCACCCACTTTGAGATCATATTTTTTCTCCCGCCCCATATCTTAATGCGCCATCTTAATGGCCCTATTTTTTTTCTTCTACTGCCCCCCTGAAAGTCTCAAACGCCCACAAGGGAACGTTATCGCCCACGTTGAGAACCTATGGTTTAACTTGTCTCAAGCCTCAAATTGGTCTCAAACTGTCTCAACGGTATCGTTGAGATGAGAGCGACAGTGGTCACTGAACTGTCACATTTGAGAGTTTGAGACTGATTTTGCTATCAAAGATAGACAGTCAGGGGGCAGAGATAGGCTTTGTAAGGGCGCGCGAAAGAGACAGAGAACCGTCACCATACAGGTAAAGTATGTAAAAGATACACAAATATAAGATAAACATGACTTTAAAGAAATGTACAATTTGGTTCCGCCGTCTCCTTTTTCCATCGGAGTTCCAGACACCCGGAGAGGCGCCATTTGTACATGGTTGATATTTCCAGTGTTCGTACTAAGCGCTTTGAGTCTACATTTTTCATAAAAACTTAGGCCTTTACATCTTTTACTAGATGATTTATACAGTGTCAGGAGGCAATCTTTGCCTACACTTAACGGGACACTGTAGTGCCTGGGACATTGTTTTTAAGATGTGGCTTGCCCAGCACCTACACCATCCTCTCAGCTTAACCGGCCATATCCACAGGAAATACATAGTCAATACGTGTGGGGCTGACTAAGCCGCGGGTTTCCTCACGATGTTTTCCTTCACCGTTTAGAGCTCGTATTAATGCGCATATAAATTTTTCGAAACGAAAAATCCATTGTACGGCCAGGATTTGAACCCACGACCTTCTGATCGAAAGTTGAGGTACTATACCCCTCGGCCAACATTTTTCATACGCACGGCGAAAATTTGGAACTCCTTGTATTGTATTCCCAGAAAAGTATAATTTGGGTGTCTTCAAATCGAGAGTCAATAGGTTCCTTCTAGGTAAGCGTGCTCCATCTTAGACCATCATTTGCTTTACATCAGGCAGGGTGTGGTCAAACGCGAACTTATTTTAGTAAAAAAAAAATGTAGCACTGAATGACCTATGTATTTGTTCATTTTACATCAAATAATAGAGCAAAACAACAGATCAAACAGTTTAATAAAACATCAATCAGTCAGCAGCACCCAATCTACGATGATGCGGTCTCGTCGGACATAATCGAATCGCCAGTGCCCTTAGCACTAGTTACTGATAACAGAGAGTTGGTAACGAGTCCGTTGTATCATCTGTGAGATATCAATTTAAAAAGAAACAATCATCATCATCATGACTATATCCCTAAGGTACAATAACTTTTTAGAGTTGGTAACGAGTCCGTTGTATCATCTGTGAGATTTCAATTTAAAAGAAACATAATCATAATCATCACGACTATAACCTCAACGTACAATATTTTTTTTTTCAGAACTTCAAGGGAGTGGGTACACGACGGTTTCTGAAGCGCGTTTTTGAGCTGCGCGTTCGCATTACGTTTGTATCGCGTTTGTTTCCATATAAACGCGAACTGGGAGAGAGGCAGCGCGTTCGCATCAGCTAACAGCTTGCGCGCTCGATGTAAACTCAAATAATTCGTCCACAAGTGCTAAGGGTACCGCTAAATCGATTGCAAATCGATTCATGAGCGGCCACAATCGAGTTGTGGGTGCACTCCGATTGCTCCCACTCGCCAGTAATTCCCTCCAATAACTACGTTTTTAGGGCTTTCAACTGCCTCTCTATATAGTTTGTCTGAAAAAGAACTTAAAGTGAAGCCCCAGTTTAGCTATACTTTTTTAGAAACTTATATCAACTTTATAAAAACAAATAATTTTAACAATTCAATAGTAACTGTGCGACAATATTAAACAAGGGCTACGTCGTAGCATTTTCGTAGAAGCTTCTACGTCGTAGGCAAAAATTAATTAAACAAACTGTTTACCAAGGCTGTACATTTTCAATTCTGTATTTGGATTTATATTTATTAATATTAAAAATAAGTTTAATCAGCGTTATTGAAGTAAAAGTAACGATTGGAAATCAATAAATAATTTCTTAAATTGTATTCTATCTCAAAAATGTCACAAGTGGTCAACCATTTAATTAAAGTCACGCTGAATATTATCTACTAAAACCAAGTGAGTCTGTTATATTACGTCTTATACTATGCTTAATAATAATAACAATAATAATAATTATTTCATTTAATACCTTGTTACCACAAACTTCAAAATTGAATGTCAAAATACTGACAAAATTGATTTAAGTCTGTTACTTTCGCGTTCCTGTGTTAACTAAATAACTAACCCGACATTTTTTTTTATTGATTGGTGAAAGCATTCAAAATGTCTGCGCACCTACCACAGTTGTAATATACCTACCCGATCAAAGATGAACGAATCAACAATCATGAAACTTGTATGTCTATCTATTTTACACTACGGTACTGTATTGGTTAAGAATTCGTTGTTTGTCCTTTTTGACATGAGTTTAGTCAGTAACCCGGGGTTAAATGTGGTTTAAAAATTTCAAACTAATAACTCTTGATGACGCAAGATAAATTTTCTATTTAATCCAGTGTTTTTTTTTTAGTTATCCAGGGCCTTACTTATGAAAGATGTTTATAGTGAAAAACTGGTTAAACAACGTCTTGTCTTTATTTGTGGATAGTGACAAACAGAGACAGGACGTTGTTCGTTCAACCAGTGTTCAACTTTAAACATCTTTCATAAGTAAGGGGGCCAATGGGCAATCAGAGCTAAAATTTTTAAGCATCTAACCCGGGCCTAAGAAACTTCACGCTATGTTTATTTTACAATATGTCACTAACCCACTTCTAAATCAACAAAATACCTACTAAACTAATCGAGTTGGGAAACTATTATCGAATAAAATGATGAATCGCGAATCACCAACCGCGGTCAGTAATCGAATCGCGTGCTATGGTGATTGGAAATCGATTGTGCGCCAATCGTTGCTGATTGGCTGATTGCTCGGCCTTTTGATTTGATTGGTCGAGTAATTGTCGCCTTTATCACAAGTTATCTTTTGGTCTGAAAGTATTAGGCTGGTTTTACTGTCACGCGTACCGTCAGCGCTGATAGGGGAGTGATATTTAGTACAATGAAATAAGGATACTGATCGTTCAGCACTGACGAGAGCAATCAGCGTAGCCATTTCTGCTAAACAATCAGTATCCTTATGTCATTGTAATAAAGAACCTATCAGCGCTGACCAAGGCGTGTTGGCCGAGGGGGATAGTAGCTCGACTTTCGATCCGAAGGTCATGGGTTCGAATCCTGGCCGTGCATCAATGGATTTTTCGTTTCGAAAAATGTAGGTATATGCGCATTACCATGAACTCTAAACTGTGAAAGAAAACATGGTGAGGAAACCCGCGGCTTAGTCAGCCCCACATTTATGTCTTTCCTGTGGATATGGCCGGTTAAGCTGAGAGAACGGGTTAGGTGTTGGGCAAGCCTTCTCCATCTCAAACAATGCCCCAGACACTATGGTGTCCCGTCAAGTGTAGGCAAAGATTGCCTCCTGACACTGTAGAAATCTTCTAGTAAAGATGTAAAGGCCTAAGTACAGTTGGGTCGACGGATCTCGGCGTTCGTGAAGTTAGGCTTTTCGCTGCGCAGTAGAACATTTTGTATGAAAAAGTTGCACTGCGCATCGAAACGGCTAACTTCACGAACGCCGAGATCCGTTAGCCGTACTGTATAGAAGCTCTCACAAGCTAACCCAATGTTTTTCAAACACAAATGTGTTCACATCGTCCCGTCCCCCCCACCCCTTTTCTAAAAGCTAAGCTAAACTGCTGGCTTGAAAAATCTGGAAAATTCATGATGTTAGCGCATTTCATGAGCACTGAGATGACGAGTGATAGCATGAAGTGGAAGAGGGAAACATGTTGTGCCGACCCCACCTAGTGGGATAAGGGCAGGGAGATGATGATGATGATGTTAGCGCATTTCATGAACTACGAGTATAAAGGAAAACTATAGCGGTTAAGATAACTTTATTAGTTTAGCAGCAATAGTCGTTGAACTTGGGTGTTGGATAATTTTGTACTAGATACAAAATCCTTTGAATAAATCCTTTAAAACTGACTAATACAGAACAATAGAATCATTCTATATTGTGATAACGGGCTACTTCGGAACCCTACACTGCGCATGGCCCGACACGCACTTGGCCGGTTTTTTTATTAATAATCTCTTCAGTTAATAAGTTTATGCATGTAAAATGCATTTTTTATTTGCACTAAAAATATAGTTTACTGCACTAAAATATGTTTTAGTGGCAATTAAGTAAACTGGCTGGTTATGAAACTAAACCTTAATTTCCTCCAATAAAGCACAAGGCTAATAATAAATTGCCTAATTTAATGAAGGACTTACTGCTTTGTACGACTAATAAATTTTCATTAGAAAGAAACCCCATAGAGTTCTTAAAGCCTTTTCCACATTATGGCTAAGAGCATGTAAAATAAACATTGCCACGACAGTAAATAATAAAAAAAATGAAATACAAACGATAACGACTGTACTCCCAAGGTGCGGTAGACATTCTTTTAGGTCTTTTAGGTATTTTTAGATCCTTTGAAGATGTCTAAGAGGTATATCCAAACACATTTAAAAAAATGTAATGGATGTACTTATAACAGATTGAGAGCTTTGTGTAGGTATGTATGAAATACTGTTTGTTGGTTAGCGCATCACTTGAGAACGGCTCTACTGATTATGATTAGACATTTAAAAAAAGTTTGAATCTTTTATGTAATTTTTTTAAGGTTAACAATTTGGACAATGCCAGACGTCAGGTTACTCAATAAAAAAAACTTTAGAATTTTTGTTTTATTATGTATGTATGTATACTGGTTAATTCAACTTTATATTTATTTTGTATCTACATTTTCATATCTTGCTTCTGTGACTAAAACTACATTGGAATGAAATTTGTCAGAAAATCGAATTTAACATTTTGTGGTTTATTTTCTATGACTTCCTTGCCACACTTAGCAGTCTGATATTGCCACGATGTGGATAAGGCCTAAACTCAACTAGCACGGCAAGAAAATGTGATCGCATGATAGGAATTACCCGATTAACTAATTAATAATTTCACACAAATTATAACGACCTTTCTACATGACCTTTTTTATTTTTATTCTAAGAACGCAAAAAGCTTCAGGCATTTTAATGGGCCTACGGATTTTAGTCGAATAATTTAATTTATGGCAGTTACGAATATTTAGTTCAATAAATTTAATATAATAAACGTTTTTGGAGTGCGTGGTATTTAGAGAAAACTTCTGTGATTTATAAATTAAAATATTTTTTTTTTAAATTATAATTTTTAAAAGATTTATAATCTCCTTCGAAGCAAGGTCTACTCTTATTAAAATGTAGCCTATTCCCCTTCCTTATACAGGCAAAGACAACATATTTCAGACAAGCTGCTGCTCGCGTGGTATCCGGATAAAAAGTAGCCTATGTTACTCTCCAGCCCTCCAACTATCTCCACACAAAAAATCACGTCAATCCGTCGCTCTGTTTTGACGTGAAAGCAGGACAAATAAACACACTCACATTTAGGAAACACACTCACATCAGGAGTAAATAGTTTTTTTCTCTTGTTATTATCTTCACGTATCAAAATCATACACCGTTAGAGCGTTTTCACATTACCTATCCGATCCGATATCGGTATCGGACGCCGACACGATATCGGGGCAAGTAAAATGTATGAAATATGTACCTGCCTTTCACATTGTCCGACCCGATATCGGATATCGGAGCGGACATCTTTTATACATTTTACTTGCCCCGATATCGTGTCGGCGTCCGATACCGATATCGGATCGGATAATGCGAAAACGCTCTTATTCGTTCATTTAGACTCTAGATAGGTACTCAAATAAACCAACTAACACTTCATACCTATTATACCTATTCCATTTCTTTGCAAAAAACTTTGCAAAGGGGTCATCAAATGAACGGCAATATAAAATATAATTATTCAAGTTATTAGCCTGTCAATGAGGTATGCAAAAAGCCGATGTAATCATTAATAATTAATAAGGAAAGTATTAACTGTTAAGGCAGTGTACGGTTAAGTTTTAAGGGTTCCGTTTATATTAGTAACTGACAAATCTGCGGGCTCTAGCAGACATGCTACTTTTAGCATCGGCGATCGGTGATTTAGTCTTTCAGAAGCAAAATGCAGCAACTAACTTTCCGAACCGCACACTTTAAAACGCCGAACGCACCGATCGCCGAACGCGCCGAAGGCGCTGTCTCCACGAGCGTGAGAATCGCGGCGATATTATCGTCGTGCCACGTATTTCTATACACTCTCTATGAACGTGTCTCCACACGGCGATGTTATCGCGGCGATAGCAGCTATAGAAATACGTGGCACGACGATAATATCGCCGCGATTCTCAAGCTCGTGGAGACAGCGCCGAACACGCGTTTGGCGATCACTGCAGTTGCTAAAACGCGCGATTCCGATACCGCGTCTGAACGCAGGAAGTCGATGCAGCATCATCGAATGCAAATAATCGCCAAAACGCGATGCAAAATCGCTACAGACGCAAAATCGCCGTTCGCAATCACCTATGCTATAATATAGGCCATATACTCTATTCAAAGCTGCTGAGGTAATGTCGGTAGCATTTTAGTTATGCTTGCCGTCCAATAAAGTGCTGTATTAGAATAAATTAAAGTTTTATTATTAGTAGAGACATTGTGAGGCTGCCTCGCCCTTAAGATAGTTTTTTTAATACTTTATTTATGTTGAAATTGTGAAATATTAAAAAATAGGCAAAGGCTGTATAAAAAGAGTAAGTAAAGATTTAGCTTTATTATGTGTTTTTTGTTTGAAGCATTAAAACGTGAATAATATTTTTTTTGTAAATTCAAAGAATTTTTTTTTTGTTTGAACCTGTATCTCTTAATTCACTCAGCTCGATTCAATAGAGATGGACTAATCGTTACGATCTAAGGAACTCCAAACGCCAAAATAATTCAATAATGAAACCATTTTGTACTCATTAAGCCGAAGAGCTTTAAATACCAAATCTGACACGTGATTAGGGTTGCCATATACAAAAAACAACGGCCGAGCCATTATAGAGCGAGTGTTACCAGATTATCGATAATCATTATAAAAAAACTGATTAATATCTCGTCTTAATGCATCCATAATATTTTTATTTGTTTTGTGTCACGCAATCTTTAGATCTTAATGCGACGTAGCTGTCTCTTTCTGTAGATCGTCAGGTGAGTAGGAGTGAAAGAGATGGATGTGTGTTTTGACTTCTGATTTTCCGATCGCTCAATCTTGTGTGTCATGCTTGTAATATTTTGTCAGTTTTGTATGGATTGTGATATTTTAATCGGGACAGGTGACAGGTGATCGTTTAATTTTATATGAATCAAAGTATCCGTAGGTAAGAATTGCGGTTTTATAGACTAATAGAAATTTTCACACGAAGTTTTACGAGAACCACAATTTTCCTGGTTCATATTATTTTAAGTAATAACCCCCTTACTTATGAAAGATGTTTAAAGTTGAACACTGGTTAAACAACGTCCTGTCTTTAATTGTGGATAGTAACGAACAGAGACAGGACGTTGTTTAACCAGTATTCAACTTTAAACATCTTTCATAAGTAAGATCCTAAGTGTTAGTAACGAAATTGTTATTTCACCAAAAGACGTTTGGGGCTGACTGAAGTTTCCGATTCCTTCACCGCTTAGAACTCGTGTGCAAGTGCATAATAGGAATAGATTTAGATCTCTCATCTTCTCTTGTTGAAGTTAAGTTTCTATCAAGATTTTCAAGCTTTACAAATAGTTGATAAATTTATTACTTACCTACTAATCTCTCAATCTAACCTGAAATTGAAACTTTTACTTCCTTTTTTTATTACAGTAAGTGCGTTCCTACGAACTATACTATAGACCAACTTTGGTGACCGACAATTTAAAGCACTAAAGCTCTTACCACTAGCGGTAGTCCATCCATTTTGTGACTGCCCAGACCGCCGCTTAACTTAATTAAGAACGACTTGGCTACATGAGCGCTTAAAAATTGAAAAACATCAATACATCTCAAAGCTCCTAAGAAAACGCATCGTCACCTCCCCACTATACTTCCAACATACAAACTGCTAGTATTCTGTACAATACTTAGCACCCAGTGGGCTCATCAATCACACTGTGCGGACAAAATAATAGCGCCGATAAACGTAGAGCTTCCGACAATTACGTCTTGTAGAGGGCGCTTTTCATTTTAGCTGTGTTTTAGGTTCTTGCTTTACAAAACAACTTACGTGCAATACTAAGGTGCAGTAGGTATAAACATTTTGAGTAATTATACTAAATCCCATCAAAAACATAACATGTACAAAAATGCGCAAGTCTCGCAACGCAGTTCTTCTGCCGTAAAAAGTTGTGAAATCAAATGTAAACCAAGTCTGTATAGAGTAACTTGAAAAACACACACAGCAAGCTCGTAAACGTTTTATGTAGATTATTTTGCTGTGTGTGTTTGCCAAGTTACTCTATACAGACTTGGTTTACATTTGATTTCACAACTTTTTACGGCAGAAGAACTGCGTTGCGAGACTTGCGCATTTTTGTACATGTTATGTTTTTGATGGGATCTCACTTCTTTTTGTAGGTAGTCCTCCTTTTTTTCTTTTACCTATTATATCTTGTGCCTTATCTGTGGGCTTTCTCATAGCCCACTCCCTGTCTTCGTGGGCTTTTCTCAGAGGCTTTTATGTAAGTATTGATTTTTGACAAGTCTGGACGATAAATGCATCTAGTCTAATATATTCAGAGCAGACTCCTGCGCTCTAATACAACCAAAGTTGACATTGATTAGATGTAAACCGCCTAGACTTGTCACTCTCGAAAGTGCCACATACGCTTGACCGCATGTAAATACTGACGAACCAATATCCATCAATGATTTGATTGATGGATGAAGAAATGATTTCAGTTCATTTCATTTCAATGCACAACGACTTGAGCGCCCATGCAAATACAGAGGCATGTTGCCCGGACAGTTGAGCCCCCCGTGCAACTAGAGTTACCTACATATTTTTTTCATTTCTCATACACAGAGAGTACGCTTGAAGTTATCTGAACAAAGGGATGAAAGTAGTACTTTTCGTCCTTAGAGAGAATTTCTTCCCGTAGAAATTCTATGTCAGGTATATTTGACATTTCTATTTACCATAAGATGAAGATCAGGATTACAGGATTAGGATCACAGAATCAGGATCACAGGATCAGGATTACACAGGATCACAGGATCAGGATCACGGAATTAGGATCACGTAGGATCAGGATCACAGGATAAAGATCAGGATTATGCAGGATCACGGAATTAGGATCACATAGGATCAGGATCACAGGATTAGGATCACAGGATCAGGATCACGGGATTAGGATCATGTAGGATCAGGATCACGGGATTAGGATTACGCAGGATCACTGGATCAGGATCATAGGATCACGGGATTAGGATCACGTAGGATCAGTATCATAGGATCACAGACCAGGATCACGGAATCAGGATTACGGGAAACATAAATGAAGAGATCCCAACCCATGTACAACTTGTTTTCAATGAACAAATGATTATTATTATTTTAATAAAATATCAATACCTACAATCCGAAATATCAAACATCCCTACACCGCGGAACATCATACGTGATCATACTCAACTCAACACTAGCTGCCATACGAAACGAAACGTCACGCGCTCCGCGCAGCACAGAAATGGCGGCGCGGCCCCTTGCATAAGAAAATTATAACCTAAAGTTACATAAATTAAAATCGGGACTAATAATTCGGAATGTCAGAGTTTTTCCTTGCTATACACACTAAACTATACATGTGTGCCAAATTTGGAGTTTGTGGGTCTGCTAGAAGTAGGCTTTTAATTTTGATGATCGGTGAGTCAGTCAGTGAGTCACTTACAAAACTAGGAATTTTGACTTGCAATAATTCATAAACTACTGGTTCAAATTTAATGTAATTTGGAAATATATCTAGCTACGTGATGCCCTCTTGGTCACTGAAAATTTAGGCTTCTAGTCTTTTCCACAACGAAGTTACGAGGGGTCGAAAATGGCCCGAATGGCTTCGAGAAAAGGATGGTACGGCCTTGCTTCGAGACTTGGCGGGGCACTGCCGTGCCCCCAGATTAACAAATAGATATAGGTATGTATAGGTTTTTTATATGATGTTGCATTTCAATGTTCTAAGGTTGGTCATTATTAAAAGAAAAATTTTGTAATATAATTTTTTTGTTGTAGTGATGTATCAAATTTAACACTGAGTGAAATTAATTTGTGACTTAAGTATATTTAGATAAACACATGGAGTCTCCATTTGGACCAAAATAATACATTGTAAACTATAGTAGAAGTTGTCGATTTATTATTATTATTATATACTTATTTTTGTATTGAAAAAATAAAGATTGTTGCGAATTTGGACAAAAATATGAAAAATCTCCAAGCTTGTATGAAGAATGAGAATAAATGAGATTTTCCTAGACCATTGCAAGATAATCTACAAGCTGTGCCCTTACGAGAATGATGCGTGATTTTAAATTCATCATACTTCCAAACACTAAAGAAAATTTGCATAGGATGTAAAACCCAGTGAAATACAACCGGAAGTGGTCGGTATGGTTTGCAAACCTGATACAAATCAGAGCCACAATGATAAATGATACGAATTACACGCTGTTATTACAGCGCGGCCGATCGTACAAATGTTTGTTTAAATAATGTGACATGAAAATTGCACTATGATAAATTGTTTTGTCAGGGATGGTAACTGAACCTAATTTTGTGGTTAGGGGGCAAAATTATGGTTAGACTGCAGTGATTATCAAAAATATTTGTTTTTCAATAGTAGGCAACGCACACCATTCTGCAGTCATACATCTTTCTTGTCACTTTCATATCAAAGAAAAGAGATGGCAACAGTTTTAGCTGGAATAGGAGGTTTTGCTTTTAGAAAGTCTAAACTAGACGTTCACTTTACATAGTATTCAAGAACTCTCCTGATTTTTTATCTTTGATAGCGACCAAAATCGGTCTCAAACTATCAAATGTGACAGTTCATTGACCACGCCACAGATTACAATCTGTGACCACGCAAGAAGCTCTGTCACTCTCATCTCAACAAGACCGAATGCGACAAAAGATACCTACGCGATCGTTTTGACAGTATGAGACCAATTTGAGGTTTGAGACAAGTTAGACAATCAGCCTGCAGTTGGTTCATTTCAATTACTGCCAATAGAAAGTGTACCCAAAATACTAGCATTGCCAGAATAAATAACATTGGTGATCATTTGGCCAATTGTCTTTCAAATCCTAAAATACTTAATTTCCTCAGGTGAAGGTTCCTGCAACAGCAACGATGGATACAGCCAGAGAACACCCCCCGACGACAAATCACCCCCCGGGAGCGACGACGACACCCCCCGGCCAGGCTCTGCAGCAGACAACAAGAAGAAGCATAGGAGGAATAGGACCACCTTCACAACATACCAGCTCCATGAGTTGGAGAGGGCGTTCGAGAAGAGTCACTACCCTGATGTTTATTCGAGGGAGGAGCTGGCGATGAAAGTTAATCTACCTGAGGTTCGAGTGCAGGTAGGTTCTTTTTATTTACAGAACCGAATCTTTACTAGATCAAAGTCAAAGTCAATGATATTTTCAAAATGGGAAGATAGGCGACTCACCGAAATGCCTGGTCTACTGAACTGAGACCTGAGGACAAACCTGCCCTCAGTGCCGCGTGAAACACCGTCTCGAATTAACCTTGTTAGCATTGTAGAGCGGCCGGGCTTTATCGTTATCGGCTCCATTCGGCCGAGGAGTCGACAGAACCTGGCCGCTAGTCACTGCAGTCTTGCTCGCACGACTGCTTTAGTTACTCTCTCTATCCTTATCAATTGGCAATCTATAAAATGGTGCAGTGTGTGTATTTTGGTGTACGTAGTGGTGCACTGAGCCCAAGTTCTGCATGCGATTTTAGTGTGTCACCTATCTTCCCCTTTTGAAAACATTATTGTCAAAAATCGTTATATTTTGGAAGACCTACGGGATCACATTGAAACGTCTTAAGAGCTACACACACATTTTCTTCCATTGCTGTCGGTTACATTCATATTCTGTGTTAGAGAATGTGTGCGAAAAACTATTACCTACGCCATAGTACTATAAATCTATACTGAGCTAAAAATATTTCCACAAATAACCCAAAAAGTCGCCAAGATACCCTTCAAAGTGAAAGTTCACAAAATCAACCAAACTTTAATACGAAGTGAGCGAGCACTTCGCAAACATTGAAGGGCCCTTCGGAAAAGGGTAAAGGGCTAATAATGAACCAAGGGGCTTATGCCACTCCATCCCTTCAAACGTATGTCAGCTGTTCCAATCGACCAGTCTTAAAAAACCCCCGTCTTCAACAATCGCCTCCAAAAATGCAGATCCAGAGATCTTTGTATTCTGGTCGTTTCATAATTGCTTTCTTATGGCTTCAGAAAGATCGGATGGGAACATAGTTCTTATTTGAATAGAAATAGGGATGGGTGACAATATTGAGTAGGGTAACCTATCAATCTTTCGAAAAACGATACACCGAATTTTGAAATCCATAAAACGTTTGATAGAAAGTTGAAATCCAGATACTATGTTTTACATAATTTTATTACTCCGATAAAACGTTTCACAGAAGTCTCATTTGACAGAAACACTAATGCCAGATTATCAGTTCGTTTTTTTTTTATTCGACAACAATATCCTTATACCTTATTTTAAAAGACAGAAGTAACGCCTACCAGAAAATTTCCAGCCATATAAAACCTTTTCCATCTTACTCAATTATATTATTTACTTACGTAATTTGTGTTACTTTTCATGTTGCGTCTGTCTTACCGTAAAACGAAACGTTTTTAGGTTATTATCGGTCTCAGAACCGAATCTGCCCACCCCGACTTCCACGTAGTCTTGTCTGTCCTAACCTAGAGTGTTTTTATGAACTCGGAGGCGCGAAGGGAGATGCAGCCCCCGCCCGCTGTGACAAAACGCGGTACCAGCACGAGCTGGAGCGGCTGAGGCTGGTCGCCGCCGAAGGTGGCGACCAAACAGCCGAAGCTGCGAAAGCTCGTGCTGATGCTGCGTTTTGTTACGCAAGGGCGGAGGGGCTGCACTTCCCGAAGCGCCGGAGCCGTCACAAATTCGAAATGGATGGAAGATTTAGGTTAAATTTTGATAATTTGCCAAAAGTGTTTGGTGAGGTTACTTAACCATTTAGCACGAAACTAGTTAGGAAATGTTAAAGGTAATAAAAAAAAGTAACTAGGTACAATATTTATTAGATATCTACCTACAGTATTTCAAGCTACATGATGGATATAGGTCATTTAATTTTACGGTACCTAGTATTTATAACGCTCTGAATTATTACTAGATGACGCTACTAGTAGGCGTTTAGAAAGATTGAATACATAATTTTGTAATAGGTCTTTCCTGAACCATGATTTTTCGGGATCACAAAATATATGGAAAACAAATTATATGGAAAACAAACATGCGGTAAAGTGAATTATCTGGATGTTGAAATTTCTGGAAAATGTTAAGATGTATTTTGTATTTCTGTCTTGTAAAAAAAAAACAAATGAAAATCTGGCTTAAGAGTTTATGGAATTTGAATTCCTGTATTATGAGAAAAAAGAAATCAAAAATCTGTCAAACGTTCCTATGGATTTCAAAAATCTGTCTTGTATTTTTCGTGACATAAATACGTAACCATTGAGTAGATATGATTTTTGGGAAGAAAATTTGACAAAATGGGCGTTTTTTCCACTAGCCGGCACGGCACCGGCACCGGCACCGGCGCCGGTGGTGGGGATGCAAAAATGAATGAAACCGTGCCAGTGCCGGCGCCGGTAAGTGGAAAAACGAGCAGTACATTTTCATACATTTTTGCGTCGCCGGCGCCGGTGCCGGTGCCGGTGCCGGTGCCGTGCCGGGCTAGTGGAAAAACGCCCAATGTCTTGTATTCTACAAATAAGCAAATAATAAGGTTACAGTAAGTGCTAACTTCTTGTCTTGTCTATGTCTATGTCTAACTTATCTTTGTAAATTTTTGGACACATTCGAACTAGTAACTCTGGTGACGAAGTTTAATGGACACCTGAAGGCCTCCGTCATGGCTTGACGATTTAAAAGCCGGGCACATATAATACTCGCCATACACCACCGCGAATCCGGTGAAAAACACGGTCCGTTGTCCGGCAAAAAAAACGGACGTCTACAAGCGTGCTTAGGCCTTTACTTTAGGCGGTCTAAAAACTCCGTCACCAGTGTTGGACCAGCTCATACAAACTTACTTACAGTATTAGGTAGATACAAGTGACGGCTACGTGTGATTGGGTCTCGTGTCTGGGAGCCGGTAATTCAGTTAACTACAGCCGGGAAGCCGACACCACGGCAGACTAGGAACTATTTCTGATACATTTTGCTATCAGATTAAGCAATCTATAAGGGAGTGGCCACACTGCGTTTTTTGCAGCGGGTTTTTAGCGGCGCCTTTGTATCGATACAAACGCGCAGACAACTCCCTTCCCACAGAATAAATAGGTATTGTATCCAAACGCGATGCGAACGCGCGAAATCAACTATTTCATTTGGTTTCATAATCTGACCAATGAGGTTAGGTTACTCTGTTGTCATGATGTTTTCAAATGGATTACCAAGGTTTTGCAAATTACTGTCATTTTGGAGAACGAAATAAAACGCAGCGGTATTGATACCAGAAAGGTACACGTTGTAATCAGAAAAATTGTGGCTTAGATTCATGTTGAGTTTTCAGTGGGCAAGGGAGTGACCACACTGCGTTTTCTGCAGAGCGTTTTTGAGCTTTTACAAAAGCAAACCGGGAGGAGGGCATACATTGTATTGATACAAACGCGCTGCAAAAAACGCAGAGTATCCACTCTCTTAGGCCGGTGCTAGGCAAGCCTTTGCCAAACTCTAAGGTTTTGGCTTTCTTAGGCATACATTTACCGTTTTTTATTTAGAAGATCTGTAAGTATTTACCACTGCCATCTGCCGATTACAGGTACTCACTATCCCATAAAGATCTCTATCGCCCTCATATTCGCAAAATCCATTAAAACGTAACTATCTTTAATCTCGCTCTAAACGATACAATTAATTCCTTGTAAAGTCAGTCACACATAAACACTTCTATTCTAACAACAGGCCATTATAAATTGAACTTTCAAAAGAAACATTCCCTATTAACTGAGAGATCTACTTTGTATTGACCCATCCAAAGGATAAAAGCCCAGTGTAAGTTGGACCCGCACACGCTTATGCTATCGAAAAATTGCGGTCCTAGGCACATTGGATGGTGATAACAACCATTGTAAATTGAGCCTTAGTTTGGCAGTAGTATTGAGTGAAAGGAGGTCTGTTTTGTTTGGTGGTGAATGCGTTTAGAGTGCATTAGAGGACAAATAGACTACAATGGATAAGCGATGGTAATCGAATTCGGTACGTTTGGCGCAATATGGGAAAGGAAAGGGTGACCATGATAAAGTAATTATGTATTTCGAAATGACTGTTTTAAAATACTTATGTAATATAAAATCGATTTAAAATCTTGGCGAGTAAAGAAGTCTTAGTGATAAATTAGGTACTTTCTTAATGACCAATTTTTACAATCATGATGAAATTATATTATCATGCATGCATTTCCGTAAGGTAAAATTTACTGTCCTTTTATAAACATTATTATCTTTAAACTTTAAGTCCATTATTGGCCGTTAGTTTAGCTTCATTTGAATTTACTTTATTAATAGTAATATTAAGGGCTGTGGACTTTGTTTAGTAAATAAAACAAACAGCTACCGATTATTTCGAGTCACTTGTTTTGATATTGATCAATTTTATAACATAATTTACTATTTGAGATATTGTCAGAAATACTTTTAAAAACTTAAAACTTAAACAGTTATTAACTCGCTCAAATTGTAAACATGGACGTTTGAAGATGTTACGACTACAAGTAAGATATTTAATTAAGAGATACTTTTTTTTATTCATACAAAAATCATCATTACTATGATAAAAGTTTGCAATTTGCAATATCCTATATTTTTTCGCATAGTCTGGTCACCCCAAACATCTCAATAGGTTGTCACTTATCTTTGACACGCTCGACTTGCGTCCGAAATGTGCTAATAAACGTTTTTGTGCTCAACGTACCATCTGTATCACCCCTAACACTCTCAATTCAAGCTAAATTTTACCTTATTCCGAAAACACTAGGTTACATTTTCCATGACTGTTTTTGCAAACTTTTTTCGCAACTCCCGTTAAAGGAAATTGAGCACTATTTAGAGAACGGTCGGTTGAATTTCCAGTGTTTTAGGGTGAGAGTTTTTTAGTGTGGAAGGGTGGTTGAAAATGAGTTTTAGTGTTTGTTTAACGCCATGATATTGTTGTGTTATAGTGTTGAAAAAGCTTAATTACTTAGGGTGAATAGTGAATTCGGGGCTTTGCATAATGTACAGACTTTTTGGCATTTTAAATAGAATTGAAGTTCTGAAAGAGCTGTATTTTTGAAATCGTTTCATGAAGGAGTTTGTAATGGATGTAGGATGTTTATGTGCCATTTTTGATATTATTACCAATTCCTAATTTCCTAGGGTTTTTAAATTGAATTGTTAAGTTATGTTTTCAGATTTATATAAAGTTCATATTTCTTTTACATCTTATTTTAGCCCCATGCGTACCTACTTATCGTATTACGAGTCAGCCAAAAACATACTCGTATTAAACTCTGGTAACTTTTTTTAATTTTTTTTTTAATTTCCTGAAGATGCCCCGTGGAAGGGTGAAACACGTGTCGAAGTCCATCAAGTTTTTTATTTCGAGCGTATGCTACTCCCGGATTTGGCATGACTAGCCTGGCATAGTAAGTCTAGGCTGTGGAAAGTGGGTGGTTGCGTGGCTTTAGCGTGAACATCCTGAAAAAACTTTTTTGGTTTATATTGTAGGAGGAGGACTTAACTAGATATTTTGGAATTTAAACAAAAACTGAATCTACATTAGGTACTATAAAATTAAATTCTTATCATAATCTTAACTCGGTTTAAATAACTACAACCGCAAAAACAGAGTTAACTATCTCATCAGTACCAAGCAAAGATAATAGTTCGCCAGAACGTTCCGGAACAAAAACACTAATAGCCGCCATTTACCCTTTCTTTCAAAGGGTAATTATAGGGTATTTGTTGGGGTAATTACAGGGTGTTACTGAACGGTAATTACATGAGTCTAAGACTGGGTGATAACAATCTGAAGGGCGAAAAGTGATCTTGATAGCGCCAAAAATGATTTTGACATTGACGTTTGCGTAATTGAAAGTCAGTGCAAAGTTTTTGATACTTTTTACCATTAAAAGTGGTCCAAGCACTTCTAAGGAAAAACTGTAATTTCAAATTAAAATATACGTCTATGATAGAATTGCGTGCAATTTTACTATTAATAATAATATAGGATATTCTCGTATCCTTTGAAAAACCGAAAAAACATCTTTGACGAAAATATTTTTGAAATAACTTCGTATTACCTAATTTTCATTTTACTTCGGTACTATTGCTGCATAAAAGGAGGTCAAAGTAAAAAAAAAACTTTACTACTATAAATAGAGTAGATATTTGGTAAGGATTATGGCAGCACTTTATAATTTTTTTTTACTGAAAGAGTACCTAAAGGTTTCTTTAGATAAAGTTAGTTATCAAGAATTAAAGCTCGTTTACCGCCGTGAGACAAATGTTTGTATGATCTGCAAATATTTGTGTTTTTACAAAAAAGGTAAAATACTAATAGGTACCTATAATACCTATAATAATAAGAATAAGAATAAGAATCATTTATTGTAAAACTGTGTAAAGAAAGGTGTTACAGTAGTTTAAAGTTCCAACAGTCTACCCATTTTGGGCGTACAATATTTTAAAGGTTTTAAGGTATTATATACCTTAGTGAGTAACTATATTATGGCAGTTTTATAAAAGCTTTAATTATTAGCAGGTAGGTATACAAGCAGTCATGTAGTTTTTATAACACAAGCTCTGCTTACCTACTTTGGGGCTTGACGCTGAGTGAAATGTCCAGCATTTATTTATTACTATTTATATACTTCTAGTCTCACATTGCGATAAAAATAAGACTATTTTATTAGTATCCCCCCAATTCCCCCGATCATAAACACATGCTTCCTAAACGATCATCGTAATCGCATAACCCGAGACAAATTCGATGTAATGTTCCGCATACCACGGGATCATGGTCACCCTAAATGTATGCAGCTGTTGTATCTCATAGATACTTAGTTATAACTGTTTTTATTTTCATTTCATTTATTCAAAAGCTGGTTCTATACATTGGTCTTAGGGAGTGTACACATTGCGTTTTTTGCAGCGCGTTTGTATCGATACAAACGCGATTCGAACGCGATGCGAACGCGCAGCTCCCCGCGCAGCCCCTCCCGGTTCGCTTTTGTATGGAAAAAAACGCGTTGCGAACGCGCGTTTGCATCGATACAAACGCGCAGCTCAAAAACGCGCTGCAGAAAACGCAATGTGTACACTCCCTTAGAGATAATATTGCTCTACGAAAACCTATCTTAGGTTTTGGTAGAGCAATATTATGTTTTTATAATTTTATAGAATTTTTTATCATCTTAGATTTTTGATTGGGGGTACTTCCGCTAAAAAGGGGCAAAAAGGGGGCTACAGGATATCTCCGCCTTATGACATCTGATTTCGATGGTACCTACCTACTTTGTTTATTTAGCAATGTAATTTTATTTTTTATAATCATTTAATATAAAAAATAGAATTTGGTTTATGTCAAAAATTCAAATAAAATAGAATTAGTAAACTAAGTAGGTAGGTATATCAAAATAAACTTTCTACAAATTGTATGATTTAAGGACTTTACAAGATCGAAACTAACTTCTTAAAACTTCTTTAAACTTACTTCGTTTATCGAAAACGAAAGTACCTACCTATCATGAATGATTTTAAGGCTGTAGACATTCTTTCGATCTTAAGGTAATTCCGGGTCCTTTGAAGAGAAGAGGTTCAGAGGCACGTCTGAATACATAGTTGGCACAACCTCACGTTTTGCAGAAGTTAACATTCCATACGAGACGGTTGCAAGTTCATCGACGCTATTAGAAAACTGTTGGTTTCCTCACGATGTTTTCCTTCACCGTGTGTGAGCTTGATTATAATCTTTTCAAACAAGTGGCTAAATTAAAAATTAAAAAAAAACGATTTCAGCAAAACGAACGAGCAATCTTCTCGAGGTGAATTTCTGTTCATAATTCCGAAGACCCTTCACAAATCCTCGCTAAATTTTTGAGGCATCAATCGAAATCACTTTCAAACAAAAAATAATTTTTCAAATCGGTCCACACGTCTTTGAGTAATCGGTGAACATTATGTAAAAAACGCTCAAAAAAGATGTCGATGAATTGAGAACCTCCTCCTTTTTTTTGAAGTCGGATAAAATATGATTGAAAGTCGAGGCACTAACCCACTTGGCCAACATGGCGTTTAAACATGAGAGCAACAAATGAGGTAACAGCGTATAGCTATTGCGTCAGCGTGCAATTATTAACTATTATAACTTAATCCACGCTGGACGGAATTATTCACGAAGTTAGTAAAACTGGATGAGACTAGGACTTAATAGAATTTAGCTTAAAATAACGGAGTCAAAATAAAACACTGACTTTCCAAATCTGGCTATGATAAATTTAATATTTTGATAATTAAAAACTGTGTACTTATAGAGAAAAATATATTGAGAGACATAGAGGGAAAGACATGGATGAGAACGGCACAGGGTCGATTGGTATGGCGTTTGAGGAAGGAGGCTTATACCCAGCCGTGGTCTATTATTAAAATAAAAAAATAAAAATAAAAATAAAATAAAAATAAAAATCGTTTATTTCAGACAAGCAGTCCATAGTATTTAAGCTGCCAATGATGATGATGATGATGAAAAACTGTTATTTTATAAATTAGTCATCTCGTAAAAATATAAAGACCTAAGTTTTTCGTGTATCTTCTATATTATACCAATACCTATATAAAGTAGAATAGTTTGTTTGTTTGAACGCGCTAATCTCTGAAACTGCAAATCGGAATTGAAAAATTAATTTTGAGGAAGGTTATAACTTTTCATATTTTTTACCATCACAATGCTGCTATTAGCAGCATTTACACGCAGAGATCGGCCCGCGGGAAATAGCACGCGCCATTCCAACCTTTGCTAAAAACCTTACGTGTAAATGCGCGACGCTGACAGTTCTATCTGGCAAAGTTTTTAGCACAGTTTTTGTGACAGTTTTTTGCACGCATCATCGTACCACGCGCTAGTCCAAAACTGTGACAGTAATTAACACGACAGTTTTTTCTGAGGTTAAATCTGTACAGATTTACCCGCGGTTCGGAACGCAGTCCAGATGCGTGGTAAAAACTCTACCGTGTAAAGGCCGCTAATGCCTGAAACGCCGTGAGGGCACAGCTAGTTTATATACATTTGAGGTAAAGGTGGAATCAGACAGTTCACTCAAGTGAAAGCGCACTAGAATGAATGTTTGGTTTTTCTAAGATACTTTTGTTTCATTGTTCCTATGATCAGATGTGTCACTTTGAAATATGCAAAATGAAAGACGGATCTGAACAAAAAATGAACCTTCTGATCCCACCTTTATTTCTAGTCATTTCCATAATCTCCTCACTAGAATGAATGTTTGGTTGTTCTAAGATACTTTTGTTTCATTGTATCTATGATCAGATGTGTCACTTTGAAATATGCAAAATAAAAGATATGAACAAAAAATGAACCATCTTTCACCCACCTTTATTTCTAGTCATTTCCATAATCTCTACGCCTCGGTAACAAACGCGTGAGCCCGTACATAATTCACTTACGTACCCCAACACGTTAAACTTGCGCCCTAGACTTTCCGAAGCAGTCTTCAAACTTCATTCCAATTAAGTTTGCAACTATGAGCGCCATTTTCAAAATATTATTATAACCAGAAATAATCAAGTTATTATTTGGTTACAAGGAATTTAATGGTGTCCGAAACGACAGTAACAAATAAAAACAAAAATCAAAAGTGTCATTTGGGACACTGTGTCCCAAAATATTTTGTCTGAAACGTCAGCAAGTCGGAATTTAATGGTAAGTATCTAGTATTTATGAAAGTAAAAGTCAAAGTCAGCCAATCTGGAAGATACATTTACACATCTAAAGCTCGGCGCAAACACCGACCACAGTCATCGGTGGCCAGCGACAGCGACTTTTCATATATTCTGTAGCTGTAGCGAGTGGCCGCCACCGGCTACACGTGTGCAGCGCTTCTACCTATACAAAATATATGAAACCTACAGGAAATAGGTCAGTAGCGGCGTTTTGTGGTTGTGTTCGGTGGCTCGTATGCGGCCAGGCTAACTCGTCCTGCCATGGACATAGATGCATTTTATGCGACAAGAGCAATAGGCAAATGTGAGAAAATAACTCTGCATAATCGATATTTTACATCCAAACTTCCAAATAAAATATTTTTTTTATCAACCTATCTCGTCCCACTGCTGGGCAAAGGTCTACAACTCCCTCCATCTATCTCTATCCCTCGCCGTCTCTCACCAGTCACTCTCAAAGGTATCGATATCGTCGCGCCAACGTTTCCGTGATCGACCTCAACGCCGCCTTCCTTCTTTTTTTTCTTAAATAAAATCTAAATAAAAAAAAAATTAATAATAATATAAAAATAGAATAAACACAAGAAACTTAAAACGTTTTACAAACTAACATTTCCACAAAAAAAGTCATTACTTTTGTTGTTGTTTCTCATTTTGTTCTCATTTTGCGAAACGTATTCCTTAGAAAAGCCATAATATAACACAGAGACTGTTTTGGAATACAGACGGATAATGTAATACGGATCGTGGGAATGAAAGCATGCCGGCAAATACGCCACACAAGGGAAATTGTGTTTAACTGATCACATCATTTGCTTTCGTCTATCCCCTCTGTTCCGGTCGATATTACTCTAATGTCGTTTGAAATGTCTTAAAGGAAAGGTTATATTTGTATGATAATCCTTTTCGTAGTCAGGTAAAAAATGGTGTGCGTGTGTCTTTTTCTACATTTTATTCAATTTTAAAATTATTTTCTCGTATTCTGATCGGTTTAAGCTGTAGGTAAGTAGATGAATCTGTAAGATGGCAATGTTTTCGAGTTTATTTAAAATGTTTTTTTTTTATTTCCCAAATGTAAAACTTGGGTAATCCCAAATTGACAACCGCCTAGAATCTTTTTGTTCTGTAGGTACGTCTACTTGTAAAATGTAAAAGTAAGGTATTTTACTAATTCTAGAATTACATTTAATGCTGACTTTTATAATAAG
Source organism: Camptogramma bilineatum (assembly GCA_958496255.1). Classification (NCBI taxonomy): domain Eukaryota; kingdom Metazoa; phylum Arthropoda; class Insecta; order Lepidoptera; family Geometridae; genus Camptogramma; species Camptogramma bilineatum. Next base: position 8,487,378 of record OY292473.1, on the reverse strand, counting down.
ATAATAATCTAAATGTCCATGATATTTTTTTTTATAAAATTACCCCATTAGACCAAGATCAACTTACCCAGTAGGTAACCTACAATTACTCTATTAACCGATTTTACAAAAAACATAATGGACCAATAGAATTTCAAAAACTAATCATAACCATTGTAAAGAGTAATTTGATTAAAATTTGACAGCTTCATCCTGTTTTAAAAAGAAAAAAAAAACAGGAAACAGGGTAGGTAATTCAATAATTCAATTATTATAAACCAGCCTAAGTTGATCTCTGATAAGCGAAGAGTATTGGAGGTTTTGTGCGGCCCGCGGGGGTCAAGATATATTGGGTGTGGTACAAAGGAATGAAATGAATGGCTAATAGTGGGTTCCTTACATATCATGTCGGTGTGGATTACAAGAATCGCCGCCGGAACTCTAAATTTGATATTTCCGCTTGTGAATTATGATTTTTTGTTGCAGAAATCAATCTGCCCCGTTCAATATTAATTTTGATTAGGCAATTAATAAACTTTTATTGGGTAAATAAAATGTTTTTGATCATATTTTTCCTAAAGCACGTAATTGTACCTACCACTCTATTGCAATAACCTAGTTAGTATTTTTCGAAAATTGTAAAAGAGTTGAAAACATAGTAGGCCTTACTTATGAAGGATGTTTAAAGTTAAACACTGGTTAAACAACGTTGGGTAAACAGAGACAGGACGTTATTTAACAAGTGTTCAACTTTAGGTAAACATCTTTCATAAGTAAGAGGAACAAAGTTTTAAATTAAACGCCCTCAAAGTTTGATGCTTGGCCAAAAACTAGTTTTTCTTTCATTTCGAGAATAAAAAAAAATCAAATGCTCAAACCAGTCCAAAAATCGACATAACTACTCAATTTTACAACTAATTTCTTCTTCAAATGTGTTCATCCTTACAAAATCTTCATTTAATTCCAAATTCGAACCCAGTGTCTAATTTTCGCGCCAACGCCGCCATTTTGTTGACAACAATAAGATGGCGGCTTGCGCAAACGGATCATACGTTAAATTTCACAAACAATTCAATTCCAACTCAATTGAAAACCATACAAATCGGCCCATAAGAAAACGACGTCCACAAACTTAAAAAACACCGAAATCCGAAAATTTTAGACTCTATCTCTATAAAAATAAAAGCGTTCACAACTTTCCAGATAAGCATTATTGTCGGCATAAGAAACAACACATACAAACTCAAAAATACAACTCAGTTATAAAATAATGTTCCTTATTTTCAGGATGTTATGATTCAGCCCAAGTTTAGAGTAATGTGGTGTTATTTGAAACTGACACTGAGACCAAAGGTTTTCGAGGGGATCGTATGTTCCATTCAGAAGGGATTATATCGGCTAATTTGAAGATGTTGTTTGTAGGATTACTGTATAAAGGGCTAACAGCTCTTCTAAGTGTTTTCAAAGACTGCCGACAAGGTCCACTAAATTAAGTGAAAGTAGATAGGTTTGATGACATTTTGTAGTCGGCGTTCAAGGTGGGGTTTTGTGCCCCTATTTTGTAACACACGGTAAGTCGCTAACTCGGATTCGTTCAAACAAAAATGGTTTTTTACGATGAATTCTTTGAAATGATAGAAGATGGTTGAAAAAAGTGATAGACATGTTTGTTGTGTAAAGTAATTTTGCACTAAATAACTTTAATGTTGTTCGTAAAAAATCAATTTGTTTTAACGAATCCGAGTTAGCGACTTACCGTGTGTTACAAAATAGGGGTGCAGATCACGCGTCGCTCGTTTTCAAAATTCTATGCGGGGCTAAGGTCGTTAAAGCAGAATCGTAATAAGATTCATAGTGTGATTCGTATTTTGATTCAGCGAAAGTGCTATTCCTATACCAATTCCTCTAGTTTCCTGAACTTTCTAGTACTACTAACGGTCTCTTAGCAAAACCTCGAACAGACGGACAGACAGACAGACAGACAGGCATGACGAAACTATAAGGGTTCCTTGTCAGGACTACGGAACCTTAAAAAGTTTTATCTAAGTTTTCCTTTTTTCTACAGTTAATGTTTAAGTCCATGTTTTTTACCTACCCTTAAATAAATACGCGTGGTCTAAAAATAAGTCTTAAAACAATTTTGTAAGTAAAGCCATGAGCGTCTTACTAGCTTATTCATAAACTACCACAGACTCTAAACACTTTATACAATAGCAAATGAAGGCGAAATCCTTAATTACATAATTACTCCAATTAAGGCAAAGCTTGGGAATTAATTAACATTTCGCGTCTCAAAGCGCCTTAATGAAGACTAATAAATATAAGGCGACGAAAGATTCAGCTAACTTTATATACCGACTAGTGTTGGGGTAAAATTCGAGACATTCGGACATTCGGATTCGGACAACTCTAAGTGATTTGTCCGACGAGTTACTTACGTAAGGACTTAAACATGACAGGCCTTACTTTTAAAAGCCTCTCAACTTAAACACCAGTTAAACAGTTCTCAAGATTCGCCCGTAAAAATACCAACTTAGATTAGGTATAGGTATTTAGGTGGTAAGTAGTTATATGTAGTTATAAAAGTTTGTAATTTTTTTTCCATTTGCGCTCAGCGAAAATAAATAAACAATAAAAAAATACTGATAGGAATTTGTATACCTGTAGCTAAGATTGAAATTACTTCTTAAACTAATAAAAAAAGATTCCCACGAATTGAGAACCTCCTCCTTTTTCTGAAGTCAGTTAATAAGCGCAGTTTAATCGTTTTAAGGCCAATGTTCGTATCTACGTTTAGGGTTCGGCCAAAAACTCTACCTTTCCTCATCACTACTTCATCTTGAGACACAGCAACATACCTTTACATAAAAACTGCGCCTCAAAATGGTCTCTAACCCTTAGTTATAAGAATGCATTTTCCTTGGCAATTGATGAGGTTACTTCGTTTTGAAAGGAGTTGAGCTGACAAATACTGATTAACCTTTTAGCAAAGCAAGTACGGCTGAGTTGGTGTTAGTGCGAAATTTAATTAAGGATTTCGGTTTTCAGGGGTCAGTTTGTATGGAGATGGCTTTTGTTTTATTATAATTTTAGCAAGTACCATAATCCATTCAATAATCACATTGGACATTTCTACATTTTTATTTTTTGGCTACTTAGTTGTCAATAAATAAAAATAAATATTTCTTTTTTGCGGACACGAGCAATGTAGCATCTGAACATTTTAACACCTTGGACATTTTGATATTACCCCCTGGAGTCAATAGCTATTATCATATTTTTATTGAAAATTGTAATTGTATTTCAACAATTTATTATTGACTAACGAACGCCCGCGGCTTCGCCCGCGTGGACTAATACTTTTTATCCCACGGGAACAATACATTTCTCCGGGATAAAAAATAGCCTATGTGTTATTCCAGAACCTAAACTATCTAAATTCCAAATTTTATCAAAATCGGTTTAGTAGTTATGGAGATACGTGGTAACAAACATTCACATGCACGGACTTTCGTATTAGTAGGATTTTTAATTTTTACAAAGTATGTTGCATTGTTTCACTTATTTATTGTATTCCTGGGAGTTAAATGTTAATGTGTAACGTGTTGTGTGTTAATGTTTAACGAAAAAAATGATGGCAAATATGTTTTTAAGGGAGTGAATTCGAAAGTAACTGTAATAATAGTGGAGTTCCTACCATTATGAGAATGAGGTGTGATTTAATTTAAGTACTATCTTCCGCCCGCGGCTTCGCTCACCTGGTACCCGAATAAAAAAAAATTAGGTACCTATGTCCTATTCCTGGTCATTATATATCTATATTTCAAATTTCAGCCAAATCGGTTCAGTGATTGTCGAGTTATAGAGGAACAAGCGTACATCCATCCAAACATCCAAACTTTTGCATTTATAATATTAGTGTGATTGTGATGTGATAGTGTGATTGCGTTTTGTATGAACTTGTAATTATGACAGGACAATGTCTTTTGGGTGAAAATAATATGAAAAGTAAAAGATAGGTAATAAAGAAGCCTTCTCCATTCAACAGAGCTTAGAGCACGAGCACAATAAATTAATTAACGCTCGATCCGTGTTTGTCTAGCTATATAAACGCCTAGGCACATAATGTACTGCTGATAGACCTAGGTAAAACCTAGATAATACAGTCTAGAGTCTAGACTGTTCAATGCAATAATAAAATAAGTTATACTAATTTGCTGTAGAATATTTGGTCATTATTTTCAAGCTGAGCCAGGTCAAAAGTATTGCCATGAAAAATTCAGGATTGATATTGACTAGCAAAATAAAAAAAACCGTAATTTTTTTGTTTTATTTGAATCTCACAATTTATGTGATAGCATCCATATTTTACAAATATCCGAAATCCATTAAAATACATTTACTTTTAATATGATATGGTACTAAAAAGCATGCTTGATTGCTTCTACGTAGTGTGATGACTTAAGCATAGGTAAGTAGCATGGACGTATATAAGGGGGGGGGGGGGGTTAGGGGGTCCGGACCCCCCCCTTAGCCCATTGAGTTCGGAGGAAACCTAGTCAATTTTTGTATTTTGGAACCCTTGGACCCCCCCCTTAACAATGATCTTTGTATTTTGGAACCTTTGGACCCCCCCTTAACAAAGCTATAGCTACGCCCCTGGTAAGTAGGTACTCTAATCGTATGTAGGTAGGTACACTTATTAGTAGGTACTACGCATACGCAATTACGCACATAACACTATTACTCACGAGGTTCTACGCTATCTGCAGTGCAAGTACCGTAGTGGTAAGTACCTACCGTTCTTATCGATCGCAAAATTTGACATTTTGAATCGACAAAATTCGATAAATTGGATTTATCAGCTCGAAACTAGCTTGCTTGTGTGCGTGCTTCGTAGCATGTGTGTATTCCAGGCCATAAGAACGAAATAGGGTGTTCGAATGAATGAATGGTATTTTCAATTATGTCATCATTTCATTAGTGACAATGCTACGAGCTTGTGTGCTAATGATAGTTTTTCGATTAGCCATTACATTTTAATTTGGTTATGATTTTGTGGTTAGCACATAATAATAGGTTTCTGTGCGAGTTTTGAACAACAATGTTTTAAAATTTAGACCGTAACACTGATAAATAAATATAATTCTAATAAGTAAGTACCTACTTAAGTACCTAGTTACCTACCTAAGTTCGTATGAGTAAGTGGCCAACTCTGGTGACTTTAAATAACTAGTAGTTCGCCCCGAACTGAGATCTCGCGCACCGTAGATGGCTTACATTTGGACTTTCTTCTGACTACCCCTATAATTTCAAGTGCTACTACTGCCGAGTATGCCTATTGCGCTAGCTTTTCATGGTAAAAAATACTAGCATGCATGCAATACATAATGTCGTGTCTAATTTTTCATTTATTTCATATTTATGAATTCTCGTTGTATTTCTAAAAGTATACGTCCTAGAATAAAAATAATAACTATTTTGGAATGTACAAATAAAGACCTTTCATTTGACACCCCACTCAATATATTTGTTTACTTAACTTTTTTTACCCCAATTATTTTCATTCTTTATAAAAAAAAATTTTATCACGAAAATAAATCAAGTAGCATCTAAAATCATTGCAAACCAAACCGCAACGATGCCACTCTCTTTTTAAGACCGACCAGTCAATGAGCTACGAAGACATCGAAACTCTATGAAACGGGAGCTCTTGCAGCTCTGGTTTCGTAGTTTTTGTTCTTTGGTCGTATTTCAAAAACTATACATCCTAGATTAAAAATAAAAACCATTTTGGAATGTACAAAATAAGCCCTTTCGTTTGACACCCCACTCAATATATTTGTGTAACTTTAAAAAAAAATTACCCCCTTGGGAACCTAATATCTTCACAACCCCTTCATCGATTAAGCTCATATGCTCCACCGGAAATTTCCTTACTACAACCTATTGACCTACCAAGTTTCATGCAGATTGGATGAACGGTTCGACAGTTATGCGCGAACAACAATTCGTGAAACATACAAACATACAAACATACAAACATACAAACATACAAACATACAAAGCAAAATCGCCCAACTTACCACTAAGATCTTCGCTCGCTTCGCTCGCTCGATCGATAATTAAGTGAATTTTAATGTAACAACTAAATAATTTGAGCACGTTAAATGTCGGTCCCGGTTTCTAAGTCGTTAAGCCAAGACGGAGGCCTTTAGGCGGCCTAAAAACTCTGTCACCAGAGTTGGCCACTTGCTCATACGAACTTATCTAAGTAGGTACTTACTTTTATTCAATGAAACAAATAACTCATTTCGTTTCATTTCAACAACTAATGCGCCATTTACATGGTGCGAGAATTAAGTGACAATTCTTTGAGAATGACAATTCAGTGACAAACTATTATCGAACTTTCACGTATCTCAGGTGTGAAGTGAGAAACACGTGATTATATTTTATGCAGAAATGGATATGCATGGTCGTAATATAATTAATCTAAGTATTAACATAATAATGAGTATTTGAATGATTCAAGAGTGATTGTTTAAAACTGAACCACTTGACTGATTTGTGTTAAAAATCCTACTTATATTATAAAGGCGGAAGACGGCACGCGCGCGCGCGCGTGTGTGTGTGTGTGAATGTTTGTTACCACGTATCTTCATAACTACTTAACCGATTTTGATGAAATTTGGAATTTAGATAGTTTAGGTTCTGGAATAACACATAAGCTTCTTTTTGTCCCGGAAAATGTATGGTTCCCGTGGGAAAAAAAGTAGTCCACGCGGGCAAAACCGCGGGCGTTCACTAGTATTCAATATTTTATAAATAATCTTACCTAAAAATCATACCTATGTCACAAGTGAAGTCGTCATCAAAAGTTGGTAAAGAACAAAACGTATTTGCACAATCCAAAGTCAAAAGCTCAAACAATCTCCCTTACAAACTAAACTCCCTCGGTTACGCAAACCAATGCATATGACACAGTTACACCCTAATTAGTTCCCAACGCGTGCCAATAGATGGCGCCACGCGCCGAACACGCGTGCGCGCTGTAATGAGAGACGATACTGTTTCAAATTTAGAATTAGTGAATTAATTTAGGATTGAGGGTAGGTTTGAGATTTCTCGTTGGTTTGCCGTGTCATTAGGTTATCTTTAAAATTATTTAAGTACTTACTTAGCTAGAAAGTCTATAAAAATTGTTTGGACTAAATTTTTTACGTAAGTACCTAGGTACCTACTTAACTAGTAGATTTTATGACTTACTTATTTGAATTATGACTTCACACGTATTTCATTTACTGATTTTGTCTGTCATGTAGGTAATATTAAAATCTTTAATTTTATTTATTTTGTTGATCATATAACGCGCCGGTTTACATGGTACGAGTTTCTCGTCTCTATGATGAGATTATCGAAAGCAAAAACATTACAATGTAAACTAAACATTAAAATCATAGATGGAAGGATGGAAGGTCGACAATCGCTTGTCACTGAATTGTCATGGAGGCGAGTTTCTCGCATCTTCGATGCAAAAACTCGCACCATGTAAATGGCTCTTAATTTTTTTTATCTTACTTTGTGTATTGCATAACAAACTTAGTTAAATTCTCTTTTATCTAAGAATTAAAGACCTTCCCCCTTAGGTACTTATGAAAGATGTTTAAAGTTGAACACTGGTTAAACATTGTCCTGTCTCTATTCGTCACTATCCACAAATAAAGACAGGACGTTGTTTAACCAGTGTTCAACTCTAAACATCTTTCATAAGTAAGACCCCTTATTCACAAACAACTCAGTCCACGTCCCTTTTCAATTAAAAACTGACAAGTCCACAAATCGGCGGAGTAATGAAAAAACTTCAATAAACCGACAACACACACTGCAAAACAAAGTGATTAATTTCGCAATACAAAGTTGATTCGATTGCGGGAAAACGTTTATTTTTACAGAGCTCATCCGAAACAGCTATTTTTGTTATTTACATTTCAATAAGTTTAGGTTATAGGTAGTAGTAGTAGCTGTTTCAGTTATTTATCGTAATAACTACCTACTTCACTGAAATAAAAAAAAACTAAAAAAAAAAGTTTTTTTTATTTCAGATATCAAGTAAGTTTAGGTTACCTATGGTAAGAGCTGTTTCACTTATCGCAGTAAAAAAAAAAAACCGGTCAAGTGCGAGTCGAACTCGTACGCCGAGGGTTCCGTACCTAGCCATGGTGCCAATTAAGCTAGTATTAATTGTATGAGCGCCCATACAACTCGGAGGACAATTTTAATTGGCGTCAACTATGTATGTATGGGAACACCCTTTAGTTTTCAACTTTTTTAACTTTTTGGAATTTTTCCTTTATTTGTGCTATAAGACCTTGCTTTTTGCCAAATTTCGTTATTCTAGGTCAACGGGAACTACCATTTAGGTTTTCGACCCAAAACCTCTAGGGTACTTCCGGTTGACCTAGAATTGTCAATTTTGGTTACAAGCAAGGTCTTCTAGCACAAGTAAAGGAAAAATTCCGAAAAATAAAAAAAGTTGATAATTAAGGTAAGTTTTGGTACTCACAAGTTTTCACGAAAACCTAAATTTGCCTATATCTTTTTATTGTGTTGACTCAGGACCTTGATTTTTATAGTCACAATAGGGACTATAGACCTTAGTATATGGTATAAATTTCAACTTGCTAGCTCTACCCGTTCCTGAGATAATCGATGGTGACACACGGACAGACAGACGGACAGACAGACGGACAGACAGACAGACGGACAGACAGACAGACAGACAGACAGACAGACAGACAGACAGACAGACAGACAGACAGACGGACAAGAAAGTGATCTTATAAGGGTTCCTTTTTTTACCTTTTAAGGTACGGAACCCTAAAAAGTTTCAAAAGTTGTTTTATTGCAGCGAAGTAGTTACTATGATAACTGAAACAGCTACTACTGCTACGTAGGTAGATACCTATAACCTAAACTGACTTGCCTAAGTTTTAAGTATGTTTTTTTATGTATAAAACTTTACTGAAAATCCTTGTTTTTCCGGTTTTTTTTTAAATCCATGCCAATGCAGCGTTTACCTACCAAAACTAATGTTATGTCAGGGTTATCAAGGTTATGGTAGTAAATTACTTAGTTGTTTCCTATTCTTATTTTATCCAGGCACGCTCAAGTACACACTTTTCTGATCAAGAGCTATCAAGATCTAAAGTAGGTTAGATACTTTGATAACAAAGAAAAGTTTGAAAAATATTTTTCACGTGAGTAAAATTTATATTAGACCATAATACCTACAGAGGTTTTTGGCCATTAATATAAAAAAAGTCATTACATTATTACAAATCATTCAAGTAAAGAACTAAATACAAAAAACAAGGCCTAATTGAAAAACTTCTCATATTTGTAGAAGTCGTTAAAAATAAAAATTCAATTCAATTCAATTCAAAGCGTTTATTTGGAACAAAATTACAAGGTAGTAGAGTACAAAAAGGAAACGTTGACTACCGCAAAAGTTAAAAACTGAGTAGCGGAATCAGCGCTCTCCTCCAAACAACGAGGATGGGGTTCCAGCAACTAAGTTACAAAAATAATGTAAGTAGCTAAAATATAGAAAGTTTACAAAACTAGATCACTAATAATAGGTAATAGGTAATAGGTAAGTTCAAATTGAGTCACACAGATAATAAAATTAATAAGCTTTAAACGAAATGACCTAGCAGTTTTATTTCAGCTACGGTTTTAAACAACAATGTACCTAACGAATCAATTTCGTGCGGTCGCGGTAATTCCATTCGTTTTTATTGAAATTTTCTGTTTGTGTTCGTTTGTTTGTCATTCCGTTTTGTTACGGCTCAATCGAACTTTCAGACTTATTAGTTTTGTCACATTGTTACTGTTTTTTGTTACAATTTACAAGGTAGCAATGTTTTTACATCTTTACTAGATGATTTATACAGTGTCAGGAGGCAATCTTTTCCTACACTTAACGGGACACTGTAGTGCCTGGGAGAATGTTGAGATGGAGTAGGCTTACCTAGCACTTACACCAACCTCTCAGCTTACCGGCCTTATCCACAGGAAAAACATGGTCAATACGTGTGGGGCTAACTAAGCCCCGGGTTTCCTGTTTGGATCTCTAGATCTTTGGATCTCTTTGGAGTCGAGGTTCTAACCAACTCGGCCAACACGGCTCTTCAGCGCAGCTTATGCAAAGAATGCCTCCTGACTATATAAATCATCTAGTGAAGATGTAAAGGCCTAAGTAAGATTCCTAGGTAGAGTGCTAGGAGATTTAGTCAATTCTATTTCGTTTTTTAAAGTAAAAAAAAAACAGTATTTGATAGTAAAGTAGCAATTTTTGTCAATAAAAAACATTGCAACAGTTTCCCACAAAACAATTCTCCATCCCCTCTAATAGTTCTCATATTATTCGCAATTAGCCACTCTTAGCCTTTGTGCAAATAAATAAGTCGTTATTAAGTAGGCAGTGTATAAACAGAGGGTGCCACCCTACACTCAGTGTACCCTACATACTTCACATTATTCTGTGGATAGAAATTCTGTTACCAATGCCTTATTTATGAGACTTGCTCAATCTAAGTCTTCAAAAGAAATGTATTCAAGAATAGTCCGAGATACAAGGTGATTCTTCTCGTGTTCATTCGCAACCAATTGCGTGTAGCGCAGGAACCCGTTCGTTAATTTTCTCGACTCGTTTTCTCGTGCAAAATCTATCTATCTCGTTAGGTCAACTTGCGCGTTAACATGGCAGCATAATAATCTGAAAAATGAAGACATAATACGTATGTTAGCGCCGTTAACAGGAGATAACCCTATTTGCACGAGAAATGGAGTCGAGAAATTTTTGTCACGTTGCGCATGCTAGGTCTACTGGGCAACAAACACCATTTTGAGAGTTTTCTTTTCGGTGATCGATCATCTAAATAGTCCTTAAACGTTTTTCGAATAGTTCTTAAGCTTTAAGCAAGTTCATCATCATTTTCTTGCAAGTGGGATGTGTCCCGTTACCTTAGGCCGGACTTACACTAGTGAGTAGGTACTTTATTTCCTTTGCATTGTCCCTTGCGTGAATAAAACTTACGTAAAACTCACTAGTGTAAGTCCGGCCTAAATGTAGGAAAGCCAACAAGTTTTTCTCTATCACTTTACTCTATTAAGGTGCATACACACTGGTGAAACGTAATATGCAGTTATAGAATTTGCCATTCACATTAATATCGTGTATCATGAAACATTTTCTCATAGTTTGTCTGTCGAACTGCACAGTTCGACTGCACAAGTCGACCATTTCACGAGCACGCTACGCGCGTTCAAAAATCTCATTCTTTTAAATAAAGATACACTCTGCCCAGCGTGGTATAAAATTACTATGATAGTTGTTGAGTCCTTTCGCATAAAGAAATAAGGTTCATTTTCCCATGATATTTTCTAAGAGTGATGTAGACCAGTACTTTGTGCTCGCCCTAATGTTTTAGCGTTATGCAATAACTCAGTTATTTGTTCAGGGACTTATTGAATTTGTACGGATGTTGTACTATTTGCCATAACTAGTGAGGATTGTATGGTTTCAGTATGAACAGTTTGGGTATGAACGTAAAATACATATTTTTCTGTTAAAAATAATTAAGTTCGTATACCTAAGCAAGTGGCCAACTCTGATGACGGTGTTTTTAGGCGGCCTAAAGGCCTCCGTCAAGGCTTAACGCCGGCTTAATAGCCGGGCTGACAATTTGATGTGCCCTCCGAAGCATGGAAACGGTCAGCTAGTAATACCACTCGTGGTCACCCATCCAATATTTGTGACGCAATTGTATTTCGAATTATATCGGCTAGCTAATAGTCTCGAGTAAAAACTTAATCCACTTTTGGGCGAATCCAGCCTTAATTCTCTTATTGAACTACTAAGACTAATAGAAGTCCAAGAAAAAAACAAGAAGAACACTTTCTGAACAATTTCTTCAATGTTTTACAAAACAGTTACAACGACAGAGAGACCGTAATAGCTCGTAAATACCCTGTTAATGAATGAAATTAAAACTTAGGACCAACCCAACCGCAAAAAACAACCACATTCTACTTTAAGTCTTATTGCAATTCACTTTAGCACATATTCCTGTGAAACAACATTGGTATCTTTTATACGTAGTGTCGAACTAAATGATGTGAAGATAGAATCGGGAGAGACCCTTCCTGACACTCAATTTTGATTCTTATTTCTTTACCGATAAAATTCTTACCACCAGTTCGACAGTTCAAAGGAAATTGAAGTTAGTGTGTTAGGAATAAAGTTGCTTTTTCCGTGTGAGTTTTCCGAGTTAAGGGGAGGCTGTAGGTTAATTTAGTTGTGGATTAACTCAGTTTGAGTGATTGATGTTTTAGGGATTGGGATGCGTTTTGGTGTTTAGCGGTATTGTGTGGGTGGATAGTGAGGGGATACACTGAAGTGGAATTTAATAGACCTTTTGGTTGAATCAAGTATGCCAAATTGGATGCGATTTCAAAACATTTTGATAGAACTTTAGCGCTTAGTTTTAATTTTTACTAAGGGATTGAGATCAAACGATTTCGTTACTTTAGTAATTGTATTTTAAGGTCACAGATTTATTTTACAACTAGCTTATCAGTCATGTGATTCCCATAGCACAAGCTCCGCTTACCTACTTTGGCCCTTTGGGGCTACATGATGCTGTGTGAAATATCCAGCATTATTTATTTATTTATTAATTTCTTAGCTGTTTATATTTATACACAGAACTAATGTGAAACAATGTTAAATGTTAGTTCTAGTTTAATGAATGAATGAAAACTCTTTACGTACACGTCTTAAACGAAAAATATTAAAGAGTAAACCTAATGAATCATTGTACAATGGGCGATCTTATCGCTTTGAAGCGATCTCTTCCAGACAACTTATGACAAACTAACAACTTACCAGAGATACGTTATGAGCCCATTCACATAAACAACGGGGTCTAATATAATATTTAGGTACACAAGTCTCTTAGTACATACCTACACGCAAGAAAACCACTTATTTCAATTATTTGTATTCCAGTCACCATCTGCAGCTTCCGCCAATTTCGAACAAAATAAAGTTCTCCACCTTTGATGCCAAAAAAACAACCTTTAATATCGATACCAAACTTATAATTACAAAAACGGTAACAGTAGCTACCCCAAAAACTGTCACAATCCCAGCTCACTAATAGGCCTTATTAAAGCACACTTCAAAACCAGACCTCCATCACAATGCTCTATCACAAACAGTACATCATTACGACCCTCCCCTTAAGAATCCCCAAACGTTATTATTAATTTTACCTCAACAACTCACAATATAAACTCCACCTAACTCGATAAGAAATAGAACATGAATCGGCTTGGCAATTGTCTTTGTTATAAGTCGTTTCGGGTTCACTAAGATGGTTATTGGCTAACTTCTGGTCCATGGGCTGCATCTAAGATGGCGATATGTGCTATCTCTTTCTAACTTACGTGGAATGTGCGTGCTGTCTCTGTTTTCTTGTGTAATAGAAAGAAGCTGAAGTACTTTTTGCTCTTGTTTGTATAGGGCGTTAGAGCGAGAGGGTAAGTTAAAGTCAATTTCGTTTGTTGTGCAAACAAAGCGGAGCGGTCGATATTTGAAATTGAATTCTCCTTGAGATAAAAAAAGTTTTTCCTTCTTTTTGAATTAGGAATTGTCATGTCAACTGTCATCCTAATTATTTTAATTAAAACGAACGCATTATATAAATTTTGACAATCACCGTATTATATAATTTAGAGTTAATTAAGGTTGTCATAAAGATAGACAGTCAACAACGAAAGTTATAAGTAATGTAACTTTAATTTTTTAGAGTAAAGTTTAGGTTTTTGATTAACCCGTAGGCCTCTACGGGCGGGTTAATCGGTGCCTAGGTACCTATAACTATCAAAACTTAGACTAAGTACCTAGATGTGAATGAACACAAAGACAAATCAACGAAAAATCTTATTTGTTAAATATTTTCGCGGTTTCACTCACATGGTGCCAACATAGCCATTTTCTTTAAGCATAAGAACCTACTGTAGTTTTTCACCTGTGAAAGATTTTTCCAAATCAGTTTAGTAGTTAAGGAGATTACCTACTTTCTTTTGCACATACAAACTAACAAACTCTACCTCACTAATAACATTTGTGTAGACTAAAACACATTTTCGAATACCTAATCTAACATTGCTACAGAGCTTTGAAAAACCTAAAATTTCGTTGATGACTGTACTTACTCAACTTGATAAAATCGGCAATTAAGACAGTTCTAAATGACAGGTGTCATATTTCTATGTCAGGCAATTTTATTGCGATAAATAACTCATTTAAAAGCAGCTGTACCTATCTACTTATTAACTATTATCTATTGCATAAACTTATTTAATTGAAATATTAGTAGGTACCTAAACTGTTCACTAAATTATTTTTAAAATTAAAAACAGTTCAACCAATATTTAAAATAAGCTTACGACTGAATCTAGAATTTATTTCCACCATTACTGTATAATCACATTCTCGAACGTTTTTTTTTGTTTATTGCATTATTTAAAAATACAAAATAATGCATCAAACAAAAAAAAAAAACAGTGAAATCATTGATATCATATTATTTAGGTACGGAGAATTTGGTCTGGTGCTGGAGTTTAAAAAAATGTGATGAGAGAACATGAGAGAAATAGTTTCTAGCAAGTAAAAGTAAAAAGAACAAGTCAGTATTTTAGATATTGAGCGTAGGCCAAGTTCATCTGATAATTTTAACGATATTTAAAACTGAAAACCTAACTTTATTTTCACTAAAACTAGTACTCCTGTTGCTTAAAAAATTAACTAAAACTGTAAGCAAAAGATGATTTCTACATTGTCAAACTAACTTTGCGAACAAAGCGGATTGTTTACTACATTGCTCCTGTATAGTTGCACCATTGTTGAGGTGTTTTTTCGTTGATCCGTTCTCTTAAATTTAGATAGTCAAGCTCTAGTGGGAAACCAATCGTACAAAGTGAGGCTCGTAGGTTTTGCCAATACTAAAAATACTTGTAACCGCATTCAATCAGATATGTCCGTGGTTTTGTTCCTTCCTGTCCGCACAATGTCCTGTGCAGTCCCGGAATGTCAAGTCTCTATCGATTTTGTCCTCGAGTTGGCAGCTGTCAAAATCTTTTTTATTTCTTGTCATAGTAGATATACCTAGATTTTATGTTCCTGAATGTCAATCAAGCTACTTTTCTTAGGCTGGATTCGACCAAACTGGATTAAGTTTTTACTCGAGAGTTCGAGAGAGTTTTTTTTCTTTCTGGTAACTACCTAAGTTTGAAATTACTTATATAAAAGCTAGTTAAAATTTTAAGTAGGATTGGAATCTATGTTTTTTTTTGTAAATTATTTAAAAGTGTTTTTTTGTTATTTTTAGTTAGAAAATCTCTCAGCCACTTTTGCCTAACAAGGCATAATAGTTGAACAAATTTAATTTTTACGATTTTCTTATCGTGGTAAGTGGGTGGGGGTGAATTAACGTGTTATTGGGGTGAAATTAAGGCGGTTAAACATTTCGTGTACGGAATTGTTAAGCTAATTGGTCCCTAGACGCACGCCTTGGGGTTTTGGTCGTGGAGTGGTTCTGTGGTGTGTTTTTGATGGTTTTAGTGTGACAGTTGCTTTTTATTCAGAAATATGTTTTAAAATTTCATTTATAAATACGACCCACAGCATAAAATTGTAGGTTCCTATAACTTGTAGAAGTAGGTATGATGAAAAAAGATTCCTAACCACTCGTAGTTTGAATATTTAACAGTATGATGATGATTAAATCCTGTGTCCCTCATCAGGAACATAGGGCTCTCAGAAGGGATTTCCATTCGACTCGATCCTATTATTAACAGTATAGATAGATATATCCATAAAAAGTTGTATAGAAGTCAAATTGATTATTTATTCTTTGGATAAGGGTGATTTGAAAATCGATTTATTGACTCCTAGTTAGTTTAAATAAAAAGAGATGACGATGATGAGTGATTGGAGGGAATTTCCCTACCTAGTGGGAAAAGGGATGATGAGTTAAACAAAAAAAACCTCCATTAAACCTCCATGCTCTTTAGTTTCTGGGTTTTACTTATGAAATTTTGTGATTGTGTTGATGTTTAAAGTTGAACACTGGTTAAACAACGTCCTGTCTTTATTTGTGGATAGTGATGAATAGAGACAGGACGTTGTTTAACCAATATTCAACTTTAAAAATCTTTCTTATGTAAGGGGATCTATGTTTACATAAAAAAAAAATTGCGTTACCTTAGCTGTGAGTACCTAATATTAAAACACATTTTGAAATTAATACATTACCTAATAACTATTTGTAGGTAGGTACTTACATATTTTTTTACCAGTGTAAAAAACCAATTTTCAACTAGAAGTGGTATTACCATCGCTATGTTCTCAAATAAAAGTTTTATTTTTAAAAGCGCGTGTCGCTCGCGGCTTCAGCGTTATACGTCACAGAAATTATATTTGAAGAGTCGCGGTAAAGACGAGCAACTGTTTACAATGTGGCTCAGTGGTACTGTAATGACGTAGGTTATAAGTTCTGAGAAATTGCAATTTTTGTTTGAACTAGGGTAAAATAATATAATGTTTCTATGAGCTGAGAACCGCTGGGGTAAACGAGTTCTCGAGTGGAGACCACGACTTGGCAAATGTAGGGACGCCCTCCTGCCAGGTGGAATGACGATCTGCGAAAGGCTGCCGGCACAAGTTGGATGCGTCTAGCTGAAGACAGGGCGCGATGGCGCTCATTAGGAGAGGCCTATGTCCAGTGGACTGCTATAGGCTGATGATGATGATGATGAGCAAGTGGTTTATTCTGATGACGGAGTTTTTAGGCTGCCTGAAAGCCTCCGTCATGGCTGAAACACTATCGCTTTCAATACCCAGAAGGCAGGCAGGGAATTGGTTACCGACTTTAAAGCCAGGACGGGCAATTTAACGTGCCTCCCGAAGCACGGAAGCGTGAGGCTGGTAATGCTACATTCGGCCACGATTATAAAATGATGACGTATTTTTGATACGAATAAAAAATAAAAATAAAAATGGATTTAAGCAATGATATTAAAAAATAATAGAATGTTTCTAGCGCGGGCAAAGTGAAGGCTCGATAACGTCCCAATTGACGCGACTTGTCTTTAGTCCGCGTCAAGCAGGTCGACGACCGACATGAACGCTGTTTATCACGTGTAGTCTCCGTGTAGTGAATTACAAAAACCAATATCGACAAAGATCAGAATTATTTAATTATGAGTGCTGTAAACCTAAAAAAATATTCATTGTTCGTCATCACTAGGTTCTAAATAAGTAAATAACAAAAGTAGGTACCTAAGTGCTTGATATAAAACTTGAACGTTGCACGATACTTAAATCCATTAAACTATTGTTACTGATTGTTCGCACTAAAAGTAACATCATTATAAAACAAATTAAACACAGCATCACCCAAAAACCGAACACATGTCACACCAAACTCAATTCTCTCTCGATGAACGCTAAAAGACTTCAAAATAATTAAATTACACGCAATCCAATATACCAAACAGCGGGATTTAAAACAACCAATCAGAGAGCGGCAAATCTGACAGATGTCATATTTGAGCGGCATTGTTAGTGTTTTGACGTTCGTTTTTTGGAACATGACAGTTGGTGCGGGCGGATAGGTTTTTGTTTCGTTTTTATTCAATCTTTGTGGTGGAACTTGACATTTATTGGAACGGGTGTTCTTTTGCCCTTGTTTTAGGCGTAGGCAATTTTTTTCGGATTTGACTGTGGAATATACAAATAGGAGCTTTTAGTCTGCAATGTACTACAGTTTTATATTTAACTAGCTGCTGCCCGCGGCTTCCCTCGCGTGGTACCTGGATAAAAAGTAGCCTATGTTACTCTCCAACCCTCCAACTATTTCCACACAAAAAATCACATCAATCTGTCGCTCTGTTTTGACGTGAAAGCAAATAAAATAAAAAAAATAAACAAACAAATAAACACACTTTCACATTTATTATGGGTGCGGATTTATCTATATTAATTTTATGGAAAACCATCGACACACAGCTCGTTTGATTGCCCATAGTGCATAATAAAAATAATCCTTCTTAGGTAAATAAAATATTTATTTTTTATAAACTAAAAACCCATAGGTAAAGGTACATTTTCAGTTACAAAAAGTATGACTTTAAGTAGTTTAGATTAACTAACTTTATTAGAAGTGTTTATTTTTATTAACATATCATGTCTCACTGCTGACCAAAATGTCTCCCCATTCAACTTTCATTCATCACGCTTCAAGGCCACCATTTGCCAATCTGGCTTGAAAAGTGTATTTATCTGATGATTATTCATTAACACATTTTAGTCCAGTCAAATTAGGAATTAACCTCGGAATGAGAGATAATAAGCTGAATTTTCGTATATACCTTCATTTAGGCGCCCTAAAAGTTGTCTCAAAAGTCTCATAAAATCTCGTGTCTGCGTCTTAAGTTATTCAAGGTCAAAGGTAAAAAAAATAGTTTTTCGCGAATATCTCGGTTGCTATTGGTCCAGTGATGTTAACATCTATTATGAAGTTGTAGAGCTTAAAATTTGCGACCAAATCATAAAATAAAAAATTCCATGCGCTCAACCGTTTTTGCGATAGAGAGAGGGCCGTGAGCGCAAATCGTTCAGTAAGTGTATTTAAAAAACTATACTTCCTAGAACAAAAATAAAAACTATTTCGGAATGTACAAATTAAGTCCTTTCATATGACACCCCACTCAATATATCTGTGTAACTTTTATCTTTTTTACCCCCTTGAGATCCCAATATCTTTACAACCCCTCCATCGATTACGCTCATATGCTCCTCAGCAAATTTCCATAGCACAACCTAGTTATCTACCAAGTTTCATGCACATTGGATTAACGGTTCGATAGTTATGCGAGAACATAAAAATTACACATACAAACATACAAAGCAAAATCGTAAGATCTTAGCTCGCTTTGCTCGCTTGGTCGATAATTAACTGATAAATAAAACAAATTATTCAAAATTCAAGGTATTCACAGATATTCACGTTTGACTTTGCGTTACAGTACCTACGCGTATGGCTGAGCGCTGCGCACTCACCCTACTCTATCGCGAAAACGGTTGAGCGCATAAAAGAATGTTTTAAACAAAATTTGTCGCAAATTGTATGCTCTACAATTTTATAATAGATGTTAACATCATTGGACCAATAGAAACCGAGATATTCGTGAAAAACTATTTTTTTTACCTTTGACCTTGAATAACTTAAGGATTAGCTTTCAAAAGAAATGTCATCGTTGACTCCCCCCAAACGCCCCTCTACCCTCTATCTATTCACGATATTTTGACATGTTAAAACTTTTGAAACTATCTTGAAATAATTATAATTTTAACATCTTGTTGAAGTAGCGAACATTGTCATGGAGACTTCATCAATTTTTTTTTTTCGATGGTAGTGATACCTAGTTGTTACCTTCATAATTATTATTACTTATTATAGAATATCTGGGCGACCAAGCTCTGCTTGGGTGCAAATCGAGAAAAAAAGAAAAAGAAAAATGAGTTAAGTATGTATTTAAAAAAAGCTAGGTCTCGATCGATCTAGCTAGGTAGAGACCTAGCTAGATCGATTCTTCGCCCCCGTAAACCGTAAACCTCTGTACCGCAAATTTTATCGAAATCGTTAGAGCCGTTTTCGAGAACGTGAGTACAAATAAACAAACAAACAAATATTGCTCGTTTAATAGAATAAGATAATATTTCATAAGAAGATCATATACTTGTCGGGGAGAGGGTTCTGGGCGTGAAGTATGGATGGTCCGATATGTTCAAAGACACGAAATAACCAATGTAACGTGTAGTCAGGATGTCTATTTTGTAATCACAATTACTTTCACAAGACTTAAACAGAGGATTGATTCGATTTTTGCCGATTAGAATTACTATCACCATTTAAAAAACAAAATGGAAACGCGGTGAGTTCAACAGAAAGAGACAAAGCTACCCACAGAACATTATTACTATCGAGGAGCGACCGCTCCGCTCCGATGCCAGAACCAAAGTGGCCACGCCGCCCGCCACCCGCTCGAGGAAAGCGAACTGTCCAACAACAAAACTGACTTTAGCGCCCTCTGCCTACTTTGTGTCGACCACACCCAAGTGACAATGACAGTTGTCTATTTGACGTTACCATTATTAGTCTACAGATGGCGTTGTTAACAGGATGTAGTGCAGAACGAAGTATCAAATCAATTAACATTCCCTTTTCTAGCTCCAACTCCGACATAATATGTATTATATTCTTTATACCTAGATAAGTCTAATCACAAATAATTGTATGCTGTGTTCACTGTGTGAACTACAAACTACAAACTACGCCGACTTTGCTTTCTTAGGACTGTCATAATACGTTAAGTTTAGCGTAAATTACAATTTGTGAACCATAAACTTTCATATGACACCCCATTAAATTTATTTGTATAACTTTTATTTTTTTACCCCCTTGAGTACCTAATATCTTTACAACCCCTTCATTGATTAAGCCCATAAGCACTCGGGTCACTCGACACTGGATATATGCACCAACCGGAGTTTAAAACACTAAAAAACACGCTATAGTTACATACGAGTCGATAAAGTACAAAATTACAGTACTGAAATTAACTATGTAAATTAATTTTAGATTAAAAAATAAACTAAAAACCACGTCTTTATTTATTTATTTAGAATGCGTTGTCATCGAGTTGTGAGCTACCCTGACAGTTTTAGCCGGCCAGCTACACGGAAAGTGCTCGAAATTTTAGTCGCGCGAGATTTCCCCCGGAACGACAGACAGATAGACAGACGAACAAGAAAGTGACTATATAAGTATAATAAAAACGTGGTAAAATAATAATGTCATTGATCCTTGATAAGTGTGCACATTTTGATCCGACGTTTTGAAATGGATTAAAACTACGTTCTAAGATTCTGTTGACATAGATGAATACAAGTGAAGCTAAAAAAATCAAATTCGGGGTAATATCCCGATTGGCCAAGACAGTCCTTGAACAAAAGCCAAATTATATAGTTGAGGATGCGACTCCACTCCATTTTGTTCCGAATGACATTCGATTTCGACTAGTCCTATTATATAACAAATGAGAGAAGTTTGTGTGAATGTTTGTTTTACCACGTATCTCCGTAACTACTAAACTAATTTTGCCGATTTTTTGTTCTACTCGTAATCTATAGTGATCTTCGATCTTCTGTTCTATCTAACAAGAAGGTGAAAAAAGGAGGCAAGTTTCTAAGAAATAAATGTACCTAATTTCTTAAATAACAATAAAATAATAAGTACTAAGTTATGAATTTTTAAAGGGGTTGCAATAAAGTTCTATTTTAAATAAATATTTTCTGGTTTGATTCACCAGAGTAATTAAATACCTACTTTATTTTTATTTTATTCAAAATTACCCTTAGGGAGGGACTGTGCATTATTACTAAGGTCGTAAAGTTAGTATTGTTTTTCCTAATCGAAAAAAAAACTAAATACTTACTAACTTTATGACTTTTTGGTTTCATTTTCTGTTACCTGTACAAAGCCGGGGCGGGCAAATAGCTTGTCAAATGTCAAAATGTCAAAACGCGCGTGGATCCGACCTTGTGACCGCCCAGAAGCGGAATGAGCTGCGTTCGATTCTGTGTTTATTTATATAGCAACTCGGGACTCAATAAGGTTGATTTTCGGTTGATCCGTTTAACTCTCTGTGCTCAGAAGTAAAGCTCAAAACTAATTTTGCTTATTATTAGAAAAATAAGCAGTCTAGGTAAACGATAACTTAGAAGCAAATAAAAGACTAAATTTCCTTTCTGTGAGTATTTATTTTGTATATGTAGCTGAACTGGTTTTCAAGAAAAATGCAAAAATCTTGAGAAAAGGTGTCATTTTCAAAACGTAAAAGTATCATGTAAATTTCTATTAATCGTGTTTCTGCCTTTAGAACTAAATAGAAAAAAGATTAAAAAATCACATAATTGGAGTTGTAACTTGATGAGATATTCCGTTTAGTTACAATTTGCAGGCAAACAATCATAACCGTTTTGGAGCTTGGCCTTAAGACGCAGCCACGAGATTTTATGAGACTTTTGAGACAACTTTTAGGACGTCTAAATGAAGGTATATACGAAAATTCAGCTTATTATCTCTCATTCCGAGATTAAGCCCATTTTTATGCTAAGGTGACTGGGCTATTTATCTGCTATTTAGTTGGCACCTAGTTAGCACCTTACAACATATTTTGTCATGATAAAACTGGCAGTTAAAATTTTCATGACGAAATGTCTGAATATCTTTTCTTAAACCATATTACCCTGAAATGTCCCCTAACCTTTACGTCCTGACATTTCTGAATTCACACAATAATGTAAAAGAAGTGTAATATCGTGAAACAAACAATTTTAACCTGTAACGGGCTCAGCGATCGTTTATTTAATTTTTATTGCTGGGGCGAGCTTATCTAGTGTTGGGAACTTGGGACATTGTCGATATATTCGAATAATTGAATAATTAAATTAAACGAATTACCCTGCTTTCAGTATTTTTCATGTGTTTATGTGTGTCTACTATGGACTAAGAAAAGTCCGAAATAAAAATTTTTATTTATTTATTTCATTATCATCATCTCCCTGCCCTTATCCCACTAGGTGGGGTCGGCACAACATGTTTCCCTCTTCCACTTCATTCTATCACTCGTCATCTCAGTGCTCACTCATTTCACACACATATCTGCATTCATACAGTCCATCCATTTTTTCTTAGGCCTACCCCTTCCGGTGTATCCATCCACATTCATTTTTATTTATTTATTATAAGTAGGTACTTATTATTAATTATGAAATAGTAACAATACTAACACTTTAAATAACAAATTACCAATGAAGTATCTAAATAACGGCTTTATTTTAGAAGGCACCGAGAAGCAACTAATGACCAATGAGCTTGATGTATTACTGTTACGATGATGTATTATCAAACAAATTACCAATGAGGTACCCAATAACGGTTTTATTTTAGAAGGCACCAAGTGTGATTAAATAAAATACAATTTAACTAAATTATTTTTATTGTCACAATCCCCACTACCCAGGATTAACTGGAGGGGATTTTTTGGTGGAGATTATGACAATAAACCGTTTTTTTTATCATTGATAAAATACGATCCAGGTGTTTCATAAAATTTCAACAGAATCGGACATTTAATCCGTATTATAGAAATAGAAATAGAAATAGAAAAAAGTTTTATTTTCGCCACTACGGTACATGCACACAAATCAAAAATATTATATTACAGTGACAAGAAAATAAGGCCACCCCTCAGCATTTGCTCCAGCAGCGCCATGGCTGTTAGAGCGCTGGTTTTCAGTGGCACCGAAATGAGTAGCGCATCAACTACTATGACACGCGTTTAAGTTTTTATATCAATAGTAGTTAACAATATTACCCTTACCCCATCACTACTCAAGTTCCACGTCTGAATCCAACCCGTTGCGTGCGTACGGAACACTTATTAATGAACACAAATTAGTCATTTTATGCTCCCGAGTGAAGTTTCGTTGCTACCAATTAACTGAACAATTCCTTTTCTATTTTTATTGCTTCGACTTAATGCGATTTTGTAGCGATGTTTTCCGGAATTGAATTATGATTTTAGTCGTAAAGAATTATCGTGGTATTAATCTGTAACCTAAGTATACGTTCTTTAAAAACACCCAAGTAATAATATTATTGACCGAGTGTAGCGAGATCTGTGGGAACTAGGACGACTTACCTACACGTAAAGGTATCCGCACACCTATCCGCGCCGAACGCGCCGAACGACTCAGTCGCACTCTGTCTTGCTCCGATGTTACGCATTTACACGCAGCACTCATATAGTTTTTCTTTTTCTGACAACTGTTTTATAATATCACTGCTATCTTTTAGTTTTCTTGAGTGATCTAAACCAAGCTGCTTATATTCTACCTAAGTAGCTATAACAAAATTTTGCCGCGTTTTAGAGCTTTTTATAATGAGTAAGTAACGTCTCTATTGGTAGTATCTCATTGTGGTTCCATATTTATCTTTACCTCTACAATATTAGTGAACAACTGTTTCTTTCATCTATGTTATTTCTCGAAGCAATAATCCGTACATCGACACAGACAGAGGTTTTATCACCCCAATCATAAAGTTTATTTTCGATCACATGTGGTGTCAAAGTAGTGTGAAATTATACCGTGCTCGCGTGCCGTCTTCGATTCTAATATCATGCAAGGCTGATGGCTTACCTGTCAAAAATATTAAATAGGTCTAACGTTGAAATATCACGCTGATATTAGCTTGTTATCATCATCATTAAAACTTTGTTTATTTAATTTGTTGTTGTCGTCATTGATTTTGGTTTACACGTTGAATTGAAGTTATTTCTGATTGTGATAATTGAATTATTATTACGATAATAGTCAGAATAGAGGATATATTGTGACTAAAACAATAGAAAAAATTAAATGTAAATTACCCTTCTTAACCGTTGTACGGAACGTAAATCGGAATACGAGTATTAAAAGTCATAAGTAGGTACATTAAATTGTTAAAAAAAATATTCAAATCACCATATTTTTTACTTATTTACCTATCGTTATTTTTAGTTAGATAACCAAGGGGGTAGTAAGAGGTACGTCCTAACATTTAGCACTTTTTCAAAATGACAACCACAGCGAAGTCACGACATAAAAAGCACAAAAAATTCCCACGAATTGAGCACCTCCCCTTTTTTTAAGTCGGTTAAAAATAATAAATAAAAACACCATCTTTCAGCAAACAGACATAACCTTAGCAGGTCAAGTTCACCTACAATTTTATACGCTCACAATTTACTCAACCCGTCTTCATTTATAGGGACATCGAACTCGGTTCACGAAACCATTTCCATAAAAATCGGGCAGACAGCTAAACTGTCAGCCAATAAAACTATTAACACCGCGACACCGCGACAAACCGCGGAGCGAGTCGCGCGACGCGACGCGACGCGACGCGACATGACAGTCGCTAACAACACCAATGGGCTATTATTTACTGCATAAGTTGTATTTCTAGGGTTGGTAAAAACTTACTTATTAGAAAATATTTTGTTAACTTGTTTTCAAAAAGCCACTGTGGTCTAGCTGCGTGGGACCTATTATTTTCTGAAATGAGACAGCACTATTATTCCCTTATAACAACGTTTAAACAACGTCCTGTCTTTATTTGTGGATAGTGACGAATAGAGACAGGACGTTGTTTAACCAGTGTTCAACTTTAAACATCTTTCATTAGTAGGACCCTTAGAATTTATTGCGCAATCTGTTAAAATATTTCCTACTGTTTTTGTTCAAAACATTTATCGGTAAAAAAAACAACAATATGAAACACAATGCATATTCACATCACCATGTTTTTTATTTACTTTTTACCTATCGTTATTTTCGCAGTGGCTTGGATCAGTTGAGCTACCTATAGATCGTTTCCAACGATCCTTAGGTGGCTCAACTGGTTCTTTTTGTATTTTATACTTTTATGTAAATATGTAGTAGTTTAGTTTCTATAAATATATGCATATTAATTTTTAAACTGAATCCTAATCGCATTAGGCCTTTGTATTACAGATGTATTTTGTGGGTATGTATTTAGGTATGTTCATTTCTTAATGCTGAAACATTTGTGTATGTATGCATTTGCAACGGAGATGGCCTTGTCTTTGAGAAATACGTACCTACTTATACATCTTGTTTAAACATAAGATAACACAAGATGCAGGAAGTACGAAAAACCATTGATGCATAGTTGGTATTTGAACCCATTATATATAGAATCATAAGAAATACTCCACTAAGCCGACACATCTCCATAGTCTCACTCTGTCATTTTAAACAGCGAGTCTAAAAAGGTCGCTATAGCAAATTCACAATATGATTCACAGCGAGATTCTCGTGTAAGAAATTACAAAGCTGACAATTCCTATTACGTAGTACCGGCAATTCATCTTTTTGACAGTTTTATAGAGAATTGTAAAATAAAATGGCCACCTATGAACTTCTGAAGTGCCAATCAAATAGAGATTTGTCATGTGTTTGTCATTCGCAAGTTAGTCGAGCGAGAGGAATACAATTAATTCAACTAACATTTGACGAAATTCAAGAGGAATTGCTTGAGCTGAATCACAATACGAATCTCGCTGTAAATCTGCTATAGCGACCTTTTTAGATCCGCTGGTGTAAAATATAAAACAATCGTCTGACAGCCCTATTCTAAACGAGGTATGAACTATGGTGTCGGTCGGTGCCATCGAAGGCGCGCACGCCATCTCCCTCTACTGAATAAATCTCTGCTCAATTCGATACCAGTGTCTGTTATTGCACCGTGATAGATACTTTGGCAAACAAGCATATAAAAAACAGCTGTACTGGTAACTCGTTTACCATAACGCTACTTAACTTTGAATCACGTGGTAAAGGTACCTATAAGTGACTATCTTTGAAACCATAAGTAAAGTAAGTTCGTATAAGCAAGTGGCCAACTCTGGTGACGGAGTTTTTAGGCCGCCTAAAGGCCTCCGTCATGGCTTAACGACTTAAAAGCCGGGACCGACAATTTAAGTACCCTCCGAAGCACGGAAGCGCTCTGGTGCCACTTGCGGTCACCCATCCAAATTGTGAACGCGCACAACGTTGCTTAATTTCAACGATCAATCAAGAACGTCTCAACAAGCTACGCCACAATGTTTTTTTTTTATTAAAAAGCTTACTGTAAAGATTTTCATGTGTTGCGGTTGGAAGCGGTCTGCATCCACCTCCGATCTGCAGTTTTTACAAAGTTGTCTGTCCATCTTGTCGGTGAACTTTCAACACTGCGCTTGCTTATGTTCTATTTTTAACCGAACTTCACAAAAGGAGGAGGTTCTCAATTCCTCGAAATCTTTTTTTTTGTTCTTTTAAGGTTCACCACACATTAAATGTTCACCTCGAAGACGCCTGGACTGGACCGATTTGAATTTGTTTTTGTTATCTAACATCTAACTCTGTTTATTTATGATTTACTAAACTATTTATATTAGGTAATTAATTATATTTTCCCAAATCATAAGTTCCATATTACACACTGTATTTTCTTCTTTCCAGGTGTGGTTCCAAAATCGGCGAGCAAAATGGCGTCGTCAGGAGAAAATGGAAGCAGCTAGACTGGGGCTCTCAGAGTATGGATGCGGAGGGGGTGGTATCCCGCGCCTCAGTGGACTGGGCCTGCCAGTTGACCCCTGGCTCGCACCGCCCCTACTTACTGCTCTACCTGGTAAGATATATTGTGTAAATACGTTGTTAGAAAGTTAGCACGGCCAGGTTTGAACTCTTAGCGTAAGTACAAAGGAGAGGGGTTACCCCTGGCTCACACCGCCCCTACTTACTGCTCTACCTGGTAAGATATATTTTGTAATGACGTTGTTAGAAAGTTAGCACGGCCAGGTTTGAACTCTTAGCGTAAGTACAAAGGAGAGGGTTGACCCCTGGCTCACACCGACCCTACTTACTGCTCTACCTGGTAAGATATTATGTAAAGACATAGCGTCGTTAGAAAGGTGGAAGCTCGTCCTAGTTTGAACTCTCAGCGTATTAATGCAGAGGAGCGGGGTGACCCCTGGCTCGCACCGCCCCTACTCACTGCTCTACCTGGTAAGTTATAAATATAATTGAGAAATTGCGTAATCAGAAGAGGCAATAAGCAGCTAAACTGGGGCTCTCAGAAGGCTGCAGATGCGTCGGTATCCCACGCCTCAGTAGACTAGGCCTGCTAGTTGACCCCTGATTCGTACTGCCCCTCCTCACTGCTCTATCTGGTGAACTATAAACACGTGAAACAATGAAGTCAGAAGATGTAAGTAGCCAGACTCCGAGTAACAGAGTACGGAGGGGGCAGTATACCATGCCTCTGCTGGTACCCAGATCCTAGGTTCCAACGCCCCTCCTCACTACTCTAGGGAATAATATCTCAATACTCTAGGGATGGAAGCAGCCAGGCTGCCTGTGGCTCAGTGGCCTAAAAGTATATTCATAATATACTGGAACCCACGACAATCAAAAATCAATTTTCCACTGTTCTTATGAAAAGACAATAAGCAAGTAACTCAACTTGAACACTTTATTCGACTTTTCTTCGCGACCAAGCCTACTATAACATACTTATCTTTTGTTTCAGGTTTCCTCAGCCATCCCCCCTCAGGCTACCCGAGCTACCTCACCCCTCCCGCGCCCGCGCCCGCCCCCCCGGCGCCTCCAGACCCTCGGTCCACCTCCATCGCTGCACTACGGATGAAGGCAAAGGAACACGTGGAAAGTCTTAAAGGACTCCAGATGGTGTAGATCAGCTTGTCATGTGAAACTGAAGGCTATTTAAGAGCTGATAAAGCTCAATGTTTAAATGGTGGAGACTTTGATGATGTGGAACTCGAGTTCAGAAGATAGTTCCATATTTCCTGCACGGGTGAACTGTGAAAAACCAAGAGGTTATTTCTAGTAGTGGATTATTTTGTGGTATTGCACAGCTAAGTAATCATTTTGTTGTCATCACAGAGAAATTAATACTACGTTGTTGTCATTCTAAGCTGTAGGCCGATTCTATTATAAAACCTTTTATGAACCAAAGCAAAAAGTCAACTATTTCGTTTTGTTTCTTAATCTACAAATGACAAATGAGGTTAGGTTACTGTTGTGATGACGTTTTCAAACAAACTACCAATGAGGTTTTGCACTGCCATTTTGGAGAACGAAACAAAACGCAGCGGCAATGATAGGTACTTGAATGGTTGAAGTTGTGAAAAGGAGGAATTGGCGATTCGATGTGTTGTGATCATGCGTCTTCGGTTCTTCAAATATGGCCAGCCCACTGCCACTTCAGCTTAATTCTTCTTATAATTTTCTGAGCTATGTCAATGACTTTGGTTCTCTGTCGAATTATCTTATTGCGGATTCTATCCTTCAGAGAAACTCCTCAGGTACCACGTGACCAAAACCGCGGGCAGATTCTTATAAACAAATTATTTTTAATCTTACAGTTGTTCTATCTCACGAAGTCCGTTTGGTCTTAATTGTGTGTTCACATGCACGGTGTTTCTGTGTGCGTAAGCTCGGGAGCGCTCAGAATCGGCGCACGCACACAGAAACAACGTGCATGTGCATCTACACACACAATTAAAACCAAACGGACTTCGTGAGATAGAACAACTGTACCTAATATTAACATTCCACCATGTTCGTTTTAATTTCAATATATTTGATTGTAAAATTATATTCTACAAAGTCATACTTGGTACATAATGTTAAGTTAGAAATAAATAAGTCATAGTAGAATTTATGAATAAGCACCTATTTATTTAATGTATGCGTGTAACCTCCTATTTTGAAGTTGGTTAAGTGTAACAAAGCAATACGTATTTGTAAATATTTGACAATAGATTTTAATATTGCATATTTAGGGATGATAGTCAATGTAAAATAAATAAATAATTAGTTGTAATTTATTTTTTTTTGATGTCCGAATTATATTTAACAATAGGATTATAAGTACTCACTTTGTTGCAATAAGTTTTATCCAACTGACAAAAAAAAAACCGTGGGCTTGTTGCATATACAAAACCAATTTAATCTACCATATTATACACATTAACTTAATATACAAATTCCCTGCAACAGCCACCACGGTGCTCCAAAGGAGAGCGACCGCTGGCGCCGTGGTCACAAAAGTAATGGGCACTAAACGCGTTAAACGATTTGAAACATAAACTAATTGTAACAAAGTGTAATTTCTCTTCAATATAACTGTCTTATGCATAATAACTTAGTGCGGCGACAAGGCTCGCTAGAGCAGTGTTCCTCACTGGTGTACCGTGGTCATTAGTTGGTGTGCCTTGGAAAAATAAGGTTACCTATCTCAGTTAAGCTACTCCACATTTCGACCGCATATGCTCAACTAAACAAGCTCATGTTTCGCATAAAAAAAATTGATTTTTCTTTTATGGTGTACCTCCAAAATTTTCCGATTTCCTAGATGTACAGTCAGCGTCATCAATCGGTATCCCCCTATTGATTTGAACAAAGACTCTTTTCATTTGAATCTTGGATTTCAGTCGGGTATTATATCAGCTATTTTAGTTTAGGAACTCGAGCGAAATTAGATATCCATAAGTAAGCAAGGATGTAAAAGTTTTTACAAAAGTTGAGATCAACAGCTTGCAAACCGATCTCTTACTAGGGGGATACCAATTAATGACGCTTTCTGTACCTTGAACACAAAAAGATTGCGGAACACTGCGCTAGAGCACTCTTTTGTTTTTAGAAACAACGCTCTAATGAGCTTGGTCAGCGCACTAAGTTTTATGCATAAGATAGTAATAGTTTAATTAAGTATTAATTTAAACAGTGTACTTTAACCATAAACTTGAATACTTATTTTCATTTGTTCCTAAAATCAAATTAAAAGTGTGTATTAGATAAGAGCTGACGTCATGGGTTTTAAATCACAATCGGGTCAATCTTCAGAATCAGCGCACCTGGTTGATCGCTATGGCGCACCTTAAATATCGATATTATTGCTTTTCTGCCCCTTCAGGGGCCAATATGAAAATATGCTTGTTTAGACACCTCCTTCTCGAAATAAAAATACAGGAAAGCAATAATATCGATATTTAAAAAGCACCATAGCGATCAACCAAACACGCTGATTCTGAAGATTGACCTATCAGACCCCTCGCAGACTGAAAATATTTCTATCAGCCAACAGTTTGGTCGGGTTGGGCTGCTAGTACAAATTGGCCGAAACTGAATCGTTGTAGTTTGCGCACTTGCATCATACGAGTATCTTCATACTGATTAACCCATTCCCTGTCCCTTCTCCTACCTGCCTGACCTAGCCTGTTGCTGGAGCACTTGTGCGTCATTGGCACTGAACGCGATAGTGCACAACCCATTCCCTGTCACATCTCCGCGGTGTCTCCGACCTAGCCTATTGCTGGAGAACTTGTGCGTCATTGGCACTGAACGCGATAATGTATAGTTTATAACCCATTCCCCTGTCACATCTTCATGGTGCTCTCTGACCTAGCCTGTTGCTGGAGCACTTGTGCGTCATTGGCACTAAACGCTATAATGTATAGTGTATAACCCATTCCCTGTCACATCTCCACGGTACTCTCTGACCTACCCTGTTGCCGGAGCACTTGTGCGTCATTGGCACTGAATGCGTTAAAAGCCTGACCAAACTATCGGATGATTGAAAAGTTTTCAGTGTGCGAGGAGTCTTAATAACATTTCTCCGACACGTCTTATTACTATAGCCCTTGTGCAGTCAGCAATAAGATTGATTTTTGTTGCTCAAAGTTTTAAATAGTGTTCACATATTCCAGTGTTCTGTGATGTATATAACTATAACTGTACATAATGTCTGTGCATGTAGCATCGTAGAAAATATAAGATAGTCGAGTATAATAACTGAGAGATTAATAAATGTGTTCTTTCTAAATTGTTTCGTTTACTTTTAAGTTAACCTTTTTAATTTTAAGAAAACCTCAAGAAAACCTCAAGAGAGAACATGCAAGAAGTCGTAGGCCTTCGTAGCTGTGCTACGCCGTAGCTCGTTGCTACGTAACTCGGCTTGTTTCACTCTTCAGCGTGTCACCGGTCGCGTCCGAGAATTGACCATTCACAGCACATTTCTCTGTCAAACAAGCCTAAAATTCGGTCTACCGAAAACTCGGCAGTGTGTAAAGGTGTAATCAGACGGTTCACTCTAGTGAAAGATCACTCGAATGAAAGCTGGAGTTTTCTAAGACTCTTTTCTTTCATTTAATGTTCAGACGCTCCATTTCTAGTGAAAGATGCCGAATGAAGAACAGAAATTAACGAAAAGTGAACTGTCTGATTCCACCTTACCGATGATGTTTACGGAAGTTAGCATTCCATAAGAATCATCATCATCTCTACCCTTATCCAACTTACCGGAGTCGGCACATGTTTTTATTATCCACTAGTGAACGCTCGCGGCTTAGCCCGCGTGGACTACTTTGTTTATCCCACGGGGACCATAAATTTTCCGGGATAAAAAGTAGCCTATGTGTTATTCCAGAAGCTAAACTATCTACATTCCAAATTTCATCAAAATCAGTTTAGTAGTTATGGAGATACGTTGTAACAAACATTCACACACACACACGGACTTTCGCCTTTATAATATTAGTAGTATACGATATTCAATTGTTTTTCAGTTAATATAGGAAATTAATATCTTACATAACTCGTTAGCTTACAAGCCTACTCCATCTCAACATTGTCCCATGCACTTCAAGTCCCGTTAAGTGTAGGCAAAAGATTGCCTCCTGACACTGTATAAAAAAACTTAGGCCTTTACATCTTGACTAGATGATTTATACAGTGTCAGGAGACAATCTTTTGGCTACACTTAACAGGATACTGTAGTGCCTGGTACATTATTGAGATGGAGTGGGCTTGCCCAGGACCTAAACCATCATCTCAGCTTAACCGGCCATATCCACAGGAAAGACATGGTCAATACGTGTGGGGCTGACTAAGCTGTAAGTAGGTGAAGGAAAACATCGTGACACTGTATATCTAGTACACTGTAGTCATCTAGTAAAAAGAAGCAAAGAACGAATTTATAAAACTGAACCAAGAAAATAGTTGTGGCAATGATTATGCAACAATTATCCGTGATTAACTTCGCCTGTCACCATTTGTTAAGGAGTTTGTTACACAGAAGCGAAAAAACATGAAAATGAATGTTAATATCAATGCCTTTAGAATTCCTTTAGAATAGTCACATCACTATACAAGGTAGAAAAAATCAATGGGCCCTAGAGGGCACTTTAAATCCTCAAGATATGTTATTTTACTCAAAGGAAACATTCCTATATTATTTACTAGCGGACGCCCGCGGCTTCTCCCGCGTGGACTACTATTTTTTTTATCCCACGGGAACCGTGCAATTTTTCGGAATAAAAGTAGCCTATGATGATTATTATCTATCTAAATTCAAAATTCAATCTATCTACAATCAAAATCGGTTTAGTAGTTATGAAGATACTTGGTAACAAACATTCACACACACACACACGGACTTTCGCCTTTATAATATTAGTAGGAAAAGAAACAAAACTACATTCAAAGATTTTCTAAAATTCGTTTGCCTCAACCGGGAATCGAACCAGCTAAAAATTCTAAAAATAAACCTTGCTAGATTTATAAACAACAGTCACGTAAAATACACGTAGGTAAGCCAGATTAAGGGTAGTCCTAATGCGTTTATTAAAATATTGCTTATATGACGCGATTTCATTTATTTTCTTTATATTCTTAAATTCTGTATTGTACACAAAATATAGAACATACAAACATAGATTAAAAATGTAATGTACAAAGGCGAGCTTAATCCTAAAAGAGTTTTCTTACAGCAAACCTTGGGTTATTGAGAGATATTGAAAAGTTTTATGGACACGGGATTTTATCGCGTAATTTACCTCATTTATCCCGACGTTTCCGCTATGTTGCAATAGCAGTGGTCGCGGGCAGACTGAACTATTATATTATATGTGACCCACGGCTATTGCAACATAGCCGAAACGTCGGGATAAATAAGGTAAATTACTCGATAAAATCCCGACGTTATGTTACAATATATTGTTATGTTTCAATTCGTACGTCCAATAAAGTACGAATACGCACGTTCTAAAATCGGATCCAAACTGCGGGCGTCCTTAGTCTAATCTAAGCACTTTCCTACAACCAGGCCAAATTGAAGACATTTTAGAAAAAGGCTAGGTCTAACTAAAGTACGTACCTAAACCAGCGAGCTTGTTTAAAGAAAGTAAAAAGAAAAAATCAGCAAGCAGAAATCTGTGGTGTCTGCCCCTTCAGGAAAGAGGCGTCATTTTATATGTAAATATGTTTGTAGATAGTTAATTGTTAATATGTTCGTGGCTAGTTGACGGTGACCGTTAATGCTCACTTCTCGTGATAAAACTAATGTTTACATCTAATTACCGGCGGTTAATCTATTGGGGTAACTTGGCCTATAGTGCAAGAGCTGATGAGTAAATTTTGTACAGTCAGCGTCATCAATCGGTATCCCCCTATTGATTTTAACAAGGACCCTTTTCATTTCAACTTTGGATTTCAGTCGGATTTGCTAGTATACTTATGGATATCTAATTTCGCTCGAGTTCCTATACTAGCAAATCCGACTGAAATCCAAAGTTGAAATGAAAAGGGTCCTTGTTAAAATCAATAGGGGGATACCGATTGATGACGCTGACTGTACATGATGCATAGAACCTTATAACCATTTGACTGGCCTCTTAGCTCAGTTGGTAGTAGATCTGCCTTCTGCGCTGTACCAGATAACTGATAGAATACTCATATATTTGTAAATACATACTTGTACAATACGGCGATGCGACGATTTGTCTCCGACAATAATGCTTTATAACACCCAGACACAGAACAAACATCTATGTTCAACACACAAATGTTGGTCCTGGGTGGGAATCGAACTGACGACCTATAGTGCAGAAGGCAGAGCTACTACCAACTGTGCTAAGAGGCCAGTTAATGTTACAAACAAGTCGTCAGCTCTTACTCTATCTAACTAAAGTAGCAATTACAGCACGCATTAATTAATGATTCGTTTAGCTAAGCGCTGCGCTATGCAAATCGCGGTGAAATATTACTAATGGTACCAGTTAACATGACTAATTACGTAATTCCTTGATTTCATTGCATTTGGACTTTTATTAAAAACAAAGCAACACACCTCGTTGGTATTTTTACTACTTAGGTACCTATTATGTAGCCTCCAGACTCTCTGCGAGAAGGCTCGTCGAGAAGTTTCTCGAAAAACAAACAAATTATCCACACTCTCAATTTTCTCACTCGTGATCTGCAGAGCTAAAATGGTCGCTAATGCAGATTCACAATAATATGATTCACAGGTGATTTGTATTGATATTGCTAAAGCATTTCATCTTTAATTACCGTCAAATGTTAACTGAATTGTACGCAATTCAATTCACAGCAGAATCACATGCTAGGCCTTAAATTGCCATACGAAAAAAAATAACCCGGTTGGTTTTCATTTAATATTGCATCGTATTATTACTACTAATACTCTGTAAATAAGTATTTGGTTTATAAGTAAGTATTTAGTATGTTTTATTATCATTATTAAACATAAATAATATTTGATTGACACTTAGTGCAATTCCAATTCATAGGTGGCCATTTTATTTTACGATTCTCCACAAAACTGTCAAACAATAAGATGATATTGCCGGTACGGAATTGTCAACTTTGTGATTTCTAATACGAGAATCTCGACGCAAATCATTTGTGAATCTGCATTAGCGACCATTTTAGCTACGCTGTTTCCTATGCGGTATGGACGACGATATTGAAACTGCAACCGGTTTGGCTCTGTGTGCCATTGCATACTGTAACTCTGTGAATGTTGTAACTAAAAATAATTAAACTTTTATCTTTGTAGTTTCGATGCTTGTCATCCCATAAAATAGGCTGAGATTGAATAATCAGATGAATAATCTGCAATGAGACAAAACGTGAGTGTAGGAGTCTTCTCTCTTCTCGCCCGAGAAATCCTTTGGCTCGGCCAAAAATACCGACACCGATCGGAGAACAGGCGAGCCCGAGAACGAGAAGGCGAGAAACTCCTAGCTTTGACAACTGATCTAAATAATATTTACCTAGATTATGGTTAATGAACTAATAAGGAATGTTTCCTTTAAGTAAAATAGGTACTCCAGGGCCCATTCATTTTTTCCACCCTGGATAGGATTCTATGCTAGGATTCGAACTTGCAACCCAAAGATAAGTTAAAATAATCGATCAACGGTCAAAACAAACCCAAACACACAAACTTTTTGATTTATTACAAGCATGATAATGTTAAAAGCTCTGCGACCGTAATAACGTTGTAATAACGTAACTACGTAAATTACAAACGAAACGAACGTTACCAACTCAACAAGGTTAACGTTATGTGCCAGATTTAACAGAATTAATTATTGTTTTAAGCTCGCTAATGAATCATTAAGCACAGTATATAGGATACTGAGCAGTAGTGTAGCTCATAAGTCATAAGTAGTCATAACTAAACCAAAAAAAATTATAAAGTCCTGTCGTGCGATTCACGCTTCTCGGAATGCATTCGATTCAATTTTTTTCAGCAAAGAAAAGTTCTGAATTCGAAATACATACCTAGGTACTTTCGGAGATGTGTTGTTGAATCACCCTGTTGCTGATCACTCACTTGAAATCCTCGTCTCGTGAGTATCAAACAAACATCTGCAGTGCGATCCAGACTTCCGAAAATGCATCCGATTCAATTACTGTCTTCGTAAAGTTGACGTTCTTTCATCAGACACTGTAGAAACGTCACGAGAGACGATGAAATAGCCGAGGGTAATAATTTTACATGCCCTTTGAATCACCTTTGGATGAGAAAAAAGACAACAAAAAATCTACGTCGTTAAGTTGTATTTTGGCTCAAAGCTAACAGAAATTCTTTACTTACAAACATTTTTATCGTTTCTCGATCTCATAAGAACTTTACCAAAATTGTGGTAGCTTTCTGAACTACTACAATTTTTACTAAACTTTCGCTAGTAAAATTTTGTGTTTTTATGTTTCTAAATATTAAGTGTTATCACCATAACTATTTATTTATTTTAATTTAATTATAACGACATTAAAACCTAAAATAATTAATTACTTTACAATAATTAAAAGAAATATACAATCAAGTGTAAAGGTAACTAACTAGAATTGTTTTTATGGATCTTTCTGAGATAATGGTCTAACTAAAAAAAAACGGTCTATAGACGTGTAGGTTTGGTAATCCCGGCTGTGCATTAATAAATTCTTTCAAACTTACACTACTGTTTTAAATCATTACTGTGCCATTCCAGCGGTATGAACCCACTAATGAATCATTACGGAGGTTTAATTTGTGTTTTGTCGACGGAATGTGTAATTAATGGAAGTAATCGTTTTAAATTGATTTTTGTGAACGAAGCTTTGGCTTTGGAGAGCTTTAAATCATGATAATTGCTAGGTTTATAAATATATAGTTGCTAAATAATAAATACCCTCATTGTATGTAACCTTGGATCAAATTATCAATATGTTGTATAGTATACCTACCTAATAAGCTCTAGATTGGATCTCGGTTATTTTCGTGTTTTCCGAATACGTCCGACAGCAGTGTGTGATTCCACAAAACAGAATGCGATAGCAGCCTTAATTTGCTTTTCTTAAAAATGACATTGATATTCATTTGTTTGCGATTAAGTTGAAATTATGAGTAATTTTCTTTTCCAAATGACTTTTCGTCAATGGTTTTTGTAAATGCATTATTTTTCTGATTTTACTGTACAGTTAACATTAGTCGTTGAATGTTTCAGTATAAGTTTGAAGTTATTGTCTTATTTCATAGTTTTGAAAAAGACTTGAAGTTTTTGACACGGTATTTAATTAATGCAAAATTAAAACAACGGTTTATATTTAACCTGATAAATTTAGGTAGCATTACTAAGTAATTAAAAGTATATTGAGAGGTATTTATTAACATCTATTACTTACCTACCTACATACTTTCTTGAAAGTTTATGACAAACTTTATATAGATTCTGCTAGTGCCATCTTGCGACGAGTAGCTAAAGTTAATCAGAGTAGACCAAAGTTTGAAGAGGGAGAGATAAAACCTAGTGGGCAAAAACGCGCAAATCTGTACACTTTCTCAAAATTGTGGTTAGATTTTTTTTTGTGGAATTTCATTGAAATGTTTATTTATATGCTATCTATAATTATTATTCTATCTAAAAATGAAAAAGTTTTCTTGTAAAATTGTTATTTTAGGAGAAATTAGCAAGTTTAGTACTGTAGGGAGAAATTTTAATCCAATTCGTTACCGCTGGTTTTTGGTTTTTTGTGATAGTAAAACTCAAAATTATTTTATTAATTTATTTAGTAAAGAAAGAGGATATGTTTTTAATTATTAAATATATAAAATCAGTTTGTTATCTTAGAAATACACGAGTTTTATCTACTTTTCCTTTCCAGTGCGTTACCTATGCTCTAAAATGGCCTTTAAAGTTTTAATAAAATTCCCAAAATTGACTATTTTCTTAATTAACTATTTAAATTTTGAGTATTTTGAGAAACCACATCATTTTGCTAAACAATGTCTACACTTATTTTAAACTTTTTAATACAAACTTAACATTTTTGTAACTTGGATTTGGGGGACAGACATCTAAGGTTAGGTTTACATAGCGCTAAATTCTAAATCTTTTTGAATTTTTATTTACTAGCTATGAAATAGTTGAAATTAATAATTTTAGAAGTAAACTAGAACTTGTGAAAATTAGTCTTAACTAAGTAAAGTAACTAAGCTTAATAATTTGTTTCGTCACAAAAAAAAATATTTTTGAACAGTGGTACCTACTGATATTTAACCACTTTTTCTTCGGAACATAGGTCTAAAACGAATAATTTTGATACCTATGGTGGCCGTAGGTTTACCAAAATAATTCATATTTTGACCTCTTTTCCAAAAAAAAGTCGTTTAATATCAAACACTAAGTAGGTAGATACGTATCCGAAAAAAAAAACAAATTTTGCTCATTTTATTTAAATTGATAACTCATTATCAAAATCAGTTTAGTAGATAGATCAATATATGAATGAGATACAATGAAAGATTTCGTTTACAATTTACCTACCTACATGCACACAGTACAATATCTGCTAAAAACAATACCTTCTTTTGCCTTCGCACAGTAGGGTTATAATGGGTAAATAATAATAGATAAAATAAAGTGTACGCTATGTAAACCTTGCTTTACGTGATTACCAGCTCTATGGTATCGAATCGGAAGTAACGAACTTAGGTACTTGTTCACAAAAATATGAATTATCTCAACTTGCTGATATTTATCACACGATTTTTCACACTAAGTTAATCTTGGATAGTTTATTTCAGTTCTGAAATAAAAATATGCATTGGAAATACGTTTTAAACATTAAAAAAAAATTGAATACCCACCGGACAGTGCCCGAAAAAACGCAACCTCTCACTGACGCCGAAAATCAAACAATTATTTTGAATATTTTGACCTATAAACTATAGACATCCCCTTTACTTTTACGTCTGCCTCGTTGCAATGTTGTTGTTTAAGTAAAAAAATAACTACCCCTCGGAACAAAAAAACTGTAAAATCATTCGAAAACGCGGTAACGGAATCCGGACATGTCCAGTTGGCCCAAATCCCGGGGACAGGCTTAAATATTACTTATTTAGTAGAAATTCTGGCTTTTGCAGCAAATTGTACATTTAGAACCCTAGGTAACCCACTAAACTTCAAATGTATAGCTAAAAGTTTGCCAGTCTAGTGGAATTATTTTTAACCAAACGCTGCTAAAGGTCGGATTTTGTTTAGGGGACAGTACTACAGGCTAAAATTGCGATTTTTTAAACTTAATTTTCTATATCATAATGTTGTTTTAAGCGTTACATTTTAATAAATATGGCATGCCAATTTCACCATGAATCAGATAATGTGGTTACAACTCCTGTAAAACTTATACAGAGCTGCGTAGCAGTCAATTTTACCTGGGGACACCTCGAAAATGCCAATGTACAGATTCTCGCGTTTTTGCCCTAGTATCAATTTGAAAACGATCTGAATTTCCAAAATGAATTCCCTTATTACTAGATTTAAATGAAATACAATTTTTATAATTTATTGCACGGTACCGCCCGCTAGGTACGGTAAACTACAGTAAACTTTAGTTCAGCTACTCGCCACCACAGCGCTAGCATCGCTAGTTCCGCTATCTGCCGCATGGCGCTAGCATCGCGGCTGATTTTTAATTAACCAGCCAACCCGCGGGCGGTTCGAGGCGCGACTGTCGAAATTTGCAAGTCAAAGCCTCTGAAAAAACTCTAAAACACCCGACACAGCCCTTTGGCACCGCCGCAGAATACACAACAGTGCCAGAACAGAAAGGTAAATGGGTAAAGTTAAATTAATTTCGGAGTTAAAGTTGTGCTTATGATTTCTTATTTTATGAAGATAATTAAACTGATTGTTTAAAACTTGCAATTTCACTAATTAATACTGTTCATCAGTACCTATAATCGATCGAGCGAGCGAAGCGAGCGAAGATCTTAGTGGCAAGTTAGGCGATTTTGCTTTGTATGTTTGTATGTTTGTATGTTTGTATATTTGTATGTTTCATTTTTATGTTCTCGCATAACTATCGAACCGCTTATCCAATCTGTATGAAACTTGATAGGTCAATAGGTTGTGCTATGGAAATTTGCTGTGGAGCGTATGAGCGTAATCGATGAAGGGGTTGTAAAGATATGGGGTTCCCAAGGGGGTAAATTTTTTTCAAAGTTACCCAAATATATTGAGTGGGGTGTCATATGAAAGTGCTCAATTTATACATTCCAAAATGGTTTTTAGTTTTCTTCTAGGTTCTTTATTTTTTGAAATACAGAGAAAAAGAAAAATGATTAAAACCAATTAACGGATGTATGGAGAGAGCTCCCGTTTCATAGAGTTTCGATGTATTCGTAGGTCTGGTTAACAGACAAAGAGTGTGACATCGTTGTGGTTTGGTTTGCAATGATTTTAGTTGCTTCTTGATATTTCCTTGAGATTGAAAATAAAAGCCGTGTTGGCCGAGTGGAAGAGTGTTCGATTTTCGATTCATAGGTCGTAAGTTCGAACCCTGGCCGTGCTCATCAATGGATTTTTAGAAAAATTTAAATGCGCATTAACACGAGCTCTAAACGGTGAAAGAAAACATCGTGAGGAAACCAGTTAACGTTCTAATAGCGGCGATGGGCTTGCAACCTGTCACGTATGCAAATGCTAACTCCTGCAAATAGTGGGCTGGGCATGTACCAAAATTATAGAGGGAGACGGAGGGGGAGGGGGAGGGGAGGGGGAGGAGAGGGGGCGGGGGAGGGGGAGGGGGAGAGGGGGTGTGAGGGGGGAGGGGGCGAGGGAGGGGGAGGGGGGAGGAGGGAGGGGAGGGGGAGGGGAGGGGTGGGGGGAGAGGGAGGGGAGGGGAGGGAGGCGGAGAAGGAGGGGGAGGGAATTGATTTTCTCATACATTTTGTATTGAACTACTATTTTAATAATTTCTCGAACTAAGAGGCCTTCCCTGAGGCGCGGTACGAAGTTCGCGGGGTCAACTATTGAATATAAACACGACACGACTTAATGTATTGCATGCATGCCTATAATCTTTACCATACTGAGGTAGTGCATTAGATATCATTGTGTGGTAGACACTAGAAGGAGCACTTAACGTAGGTATAGGGGTAGTCAAGTCCATATCTAGGCTATCAACACAACGGTGCGCGAGATCTCAGTTCGGGGCGAACTACTAGTATTAAATAATACAAATACTTAATTATAGTAAAACTAACCTATAAGTACCTAATTTTTTTTTAATGGTTGTCTGTAAAGTCGGTTTTTCGAGATAATTTTACGTGGTATGGTAACGTCATAAGAAAAATTGATGAAAAAGTGCATATGAATTGCCGAACACTTAGGCCGATCGTGACTCTCTATCGCTTGTTCCGCGCTCTCGCTTGCACGCACGGCTTATGCGGAACGTGTCACTTTTTCGTGCGTGCAGCCGGCGTTCATCGATTTAAAAGATGTAACACGTCAAAAAAAGTTAAATCTATCAATTATCTAACTTTCATTTTATTTTTAATTTTGTAGTAGGTAAGTAAGTATAAGTAAGTAAATAATAGATAATACTTATACAAATTAAAAAAAAACTTTTATTTCTCTCATAACTTAAATAAAAATATAGAAACATGAACTAGTTATGATTTACCTACCTACTACCTATGTATTTGAGTCGGTTTGTTGTAGGAGGCTGGTGCCTGAGATAGGTTTGAAAAAACCTGTACCTACGTACCTACCTATTAGAAATGTTAGTGAAGTTGTTACAAAACTTTTACAACCAATATCAACTCCACCACTCTGTCCTTGCCGTGATCTCTAGAGGTGAATTTCGTTAGCTCTCATTTGTTTTGCCGTAATTGCTGGAGATATGAGGGTATATTCACCCCCTGCACCCCTGCACCCCTGCACCCTCAAGGGGGTGAAACGCCCCCAGCTTTATTGGATCGTTTATTGGACTCTTTATGAAGCGAATTTTATGTAACCACCTCATTAAGTCTTTGTACTGCTGAGGTGAGACAGATTGGATGAGGAGGTTTGGTTAGCGTTTGTGATTTATTTTTAGAATCGCTCGTTTTGAGAGAGGAGTTTTTTTAATTGCTTTTAAATTTTTGAAGGAATATTGTGAGTTTATTTTGATTTTTACTTTTGTTCTAAATAAGTGAATTGAGTTTATTTTGTTTTTTTACATTGATTTGTTCTAGATAAGTTCACACTACGGGATCTGTCTGTTTTGTTTTTTCTCTCTAGCAAGAATTTGTTTATCTGTGCACATTTCTGAAAAATATGGGCATTATGCCAAAAAATGTATTTAAAAGTGTCTCTGTTTACCCCCTAGGCAGGCCAGAGTAATCAACTAAATTAAATAGATAGGTTTTCTTTTAATAATTACGAATAACGTAGGTATTATCAACAACCACATTATTAACATAAAAAACACACTTTAATGTCTAATAGGAAGGTACATCAAAGGGTGGAAATTGAACCTACAATAATAAAAGAAATATCCCAAAAGCTAAAACTAGGCACCTACCTACCGAGTTACTTAGTTGTAAAAGCTATTCAATAATTTAAAAAAATTCAATGACATTTATTGAAATAGAATTAATACTTACCTCCAAGTCATAATTATGCAACACCTATTCCGAGTAGGTAATAATAAAATTTATTTTCATGTTTAAAAATTGCTTTTGAGCTTATGTAGCGCCATCTATTATAAAATAGTGGAACTAAGTTAAGTGTAATGCCGCCATCTAGTTGCAAGTAGCTGAAGCTAAGTATTACATAATTCTCAAAAGGTGGCGGCACGAGTACATTTACGAATCATACTTTAGTGATAATTTATTTGTAAAAGTTTTTAGTAAGGTTTAGTAAGGATTATTGAACCGTCCCAAGAAAATATTATGACCATAAAGTTGACACCGTCTACGGAACCTACATTTATATAGTTACTAGCCGCTGCCCGCGGCTTCGCTCGCGTGGTACCCAGATAAAAATTAGCCTATGTTGCAAGATAAAAAGTAGCCTCCAGCCCTCCAACTTCGACCTCCAACAGGATTTTTCGAAATGAAAAATCCATTAGCAGCATTTACACGCAGAGATCGGCCCGCGGGAAATAGCACGCGCCATTCCAACCTTTGACAGTTTTATCCACGGTTATCTGTACAGATATCTGTACAGTCCAGATCCGTGGTAAAAACTCTACCGCGTAAAGGCCGCTATTGATGCTTCAACCGTC
The DNA here is from genome assembly GCA_958496255.1 of Camptogramma bilineatum. NCBI lineage: Eukaryota > Metazoa > Arthropoda > Insecta > Lepidoptera > Geometridae > Camptogramma > Camptogramma bilineatum. The sequence continues at coordinate 8,443,724 of OY292473.1, read as the reverse complement.
TCAAAAAAATATGACAGTATCGATGACACCGTATACTTATAGTACCTACCTATGCTTATTTCCTAAGGTGAATAAGCACCTATTTATTACCCTTAGGTCCACAGTCCACTAATCCGACGACCCCTGACGGCAATTTAATAAAGAAAGCTGAGACCACAGCCGCAGTAATAACGTTTGTAAAAATATCCGCAGACAAACTCTTAAGGCTAGAACATCGTGCGTATTTCAGTTTTCCTACCAAATTCGTCTCAAGGTTTTCGCTATTTCCCACTTTTAAGAGGTTACACATTTTTTGTCACCCACACGAAAATGAAAAGAATAAAATCAAATCATTTAAGTATTAAGTACTTACTTACGTATGCGAAACAAGGGTAAAAAAAAAGGGTTTTTTTTTCAGTCAGCCTTGAATCTGCTTTTCAGCATGCAAAAATTAAAATTGAAATAGGAGTCACTTCTTAACAAATTATTAATAATTTTCTGGGAGTTATAGCTTTGCTAAGGGGGGATTGCAATCCCGCAAATACAGATTTTGTGTAAAAATCAACTTTTAATAAACATTTCTTACATTAAGCAACAGGAGCAATTTCTAAGATGCGGGATTGCAATCCCTAGTCCAAGGGTTCCAAAATACAAAGATTGTTTTCCCTCGAACTTAAACTTGCTATGGGGGGGGGGGGGGCCTAATAGAGTTGAATATACAATGTACTTTGAAGTTAAAAAAACGTGAAGCGTCGCGTCGCTTCGACTTTGCGTCAGTGTGAGTTGAGCCATAACAGCCGCTTGAGTAAGCTTCTATGCCATTTTATGCTTATAAATAACGCTAAATAAATAATCGATCGAGCGAGCGAAGCGAGCGAAGATCTTAGTGGTAAGTTGGGCGATTTTGCTTTGTATGTTTGTATGTTTCACGAATTGTTGTTCGCGCATAACTGTCGAACCGTTCATCCAATCTGCATGAAACTTGGTAGGTCAATAGGTTGTGGTAAGGAAATTTACGGTGGAGCATATGACCTTAATCGATGAAGGGGTTGTGAAGATATTGGGTTCCCAAGGGGGTAAAAAATTATGAAAGTTACACAAATATATTGAGTGGGGTGTCATACGAAAGGGCTTATTTTGTACATTCCAAAATGGTTTTTATTTTTAATCTAGGATGTATAGTTTTTGAAATACGACCAAAGAATAAAAACTACGAAACCAGAGCTGCAAGAGCTCCCGTTTCATAGAGTTTCGATGTCTTCGTAGCTCATTGACTGATCGGTCTTAAAAAGAGAGGGGCATCGTTGCGGTTTGGTTTGCAATGATTTTAGATGCTACTTGATTTATTTTCATGATAAAAAAATTTTTGATAATGAATAAAAATAATTGGGGTAAAAAAAGTTAAGTAAACAAATATATTGAGTGGAGTGTCAAATGAAAGGTCTTTATTTGTACATTCCAAAATAGTTATTATTTTTATTCTAGGACGTATACTATTAAAAATACGACGAAAATTCATAAATATGAAATAAATGAAAAATTGGACACGACATCATTATTGCATGCATGCTACTATTTTTACCATGAAGAGCTAGCGCAATAGGCATACTCGGCAGTAGTAGCACTTGAAATTATAGGGGTAGTCAGACGAAAGTCCAAATGTAAGCCATCTACGGTGCGCGAGATCTCAGTTCGGGGAGAACTACTAGTTTACCTACAAGCAAGTTTATCCTCTCTAATTTACTTATACTGTTTTTATTCATTTATTTCAATCACAACCTCATAAAACTCAAAAATTCAATTCAACAAAACTTCAGCTACCCTTAACTCGTTTCATACAGTTTTATTTGCACGTAGCCTTAACCCGAGCGCTGCCAATATTAAATTCCACCCCACCCCGTGTTCGAATTACATTATGTGTTTGCTCAACTTAGCTTCATTCATAAAAACTTAATATTTTGACGCTTAGCTGTAGAGGAGATAATCTTGTGGTTATTGAATTTGTCGTTTGGTTACTTTTTGGTTTATGTTAGTAATATTTACGACCAGAGTGGCGCGATTCAGACCTTTTCGGAATGCATTCCAAATTCGGAATGTGATGTTTCCTCGCTTAAAAAACTTTCCAACTTTCCAGTTAAAAAGACTTTTCAACTTTCCGACTGAAATCATCGAATCGGATTTTAATTCGGAAGTCTGAATCAGGGTGCAGTTTCCATATTCTATCTATCTGTGGTTTTTAGGGTTCCGTAGTCGTGACAAGGAACCCTTATTCTTACTATGATGTTCAGACACTCAAGATTATTGAAATTTCAAAGTGTTGTCATACCAAGTCCAAACACATGATTTCCTTCCATTTAGCTGATTTTAGGCATAATCATCAAAAAAACTTCGAATCACGATTAACACATTTATCTAACGCATAAAATTATCTATCGTAAGTAAAATGTCTCACAGTGTCTGGTTTTTATAAACTTTGGCGCAAGTTCAAAACGTGCATTTAAGAATACGAGATCGAGATGAGAGATTGAAGATTTTTCATGTTTCTTAGATATTTTTAGGCGCAATGCAAGAGTATAATTACCGCAGAGTTTCGAGTGTGAATATAGGTTACGTGAAGCTGTGTAAATCATCCGCCTCCTTCGATCTGTTGAGGATGGATGGTTGATCTCCATTTGGAGCGAATGTGGCGATGAGTGGCAGGCATATAAGACGATGTGTCATACTAAAATGTCATAATATGTGTTATAATAAAATTTCATAAGAAAATGAACTCTAAAACAGCGTAACCGATTTAATGAATTTTTTTGGCAATCCTTTGTAAATGAAGTCTTATCAAAATTTAAAATTCCGACGGGATTCGAACCCGCTAATACAAGCGATCCCCCTCAAGCCGGATCAAGATTTTCGATAACCTTCAGATTAGCTAAGCGAGTATAGTACCTATCAATTATTCTCCTTCGATCTCTCATTGTTGAGGATCGTAGTAACTCCTTACCAGAATCTTGTGGATGGTTGATCTTCATTTGGAGCGAATGTGGCGACGAGTGACAGACATATAAGTCGAAGTGTGTAGGTACGATGTTTCTTAATAATATGAACTCTAAAACGGCGTAAGCTATTTCTAGATTTTTTTTACAATCCTCAGATTATTGAAAATGAAGTCTTATAAAAATTTAAAATTCTGACGGGATTCAAACCCGCTGATACAAGCCAGATTAAGATTTTCGAAAACCACTTTTGATGAAACATTTGATGAAAACATGACATCTAGGAAACAGTTGATGAAAAATTAGATGTTTTATCAGATGTTTTATTAGATGAAAAATCTGATGTTTCATCAAAAGTGGCCACTTTAGCTCCGCAGATTAGCCTAACGGGCATAGTAACTCTATGAGTGAAGTTTGATATCTGGCGATATGTAAATGTAGTCTTGGCGAAATCTATGACCCCGCCCGAAGCCGGGACGGGTCACAGTATTCTATAAATCATCTACAAAAGATGTGATACAACAATGTACTGTTACTGGAAAATTTTCTCATCTCGAAAGTAAGTGATCCCAAATGAAACAGTATTAAAATTACTTTACTCATCAAAGCTCAAAGATTAAACTTCATTACATCTCAAACGTGTTAGCACACAAAGCCTGCCAATTCCAAATCAATGACTTTGAAAAAGGCTTTATCACCTTTCTACCGGCAACTGACAGCCTATTCAAAACACAACAATACATTCAAATCAAATATCTACTAGTGGATAGGGATGGGACATGACTCAATCATTATTAGTAGTGAAAACTTAAAAGGAAAAGAAGCCGTGTTTGCCGAGTGGGTAGCGCCTCGACTTTCGATCCGAAGGTAGTGGGTTCGAACCCGGCTTTGCATCAATGGATTTGACCTTTCTAAAACTATTATTTGAATAGTGTTGTGTTCCTGCGGTGAATAAGGTTGCCAGAGCTCTGCTCTCAAGCGCTGCGGTGACAACTGGTGGACCAGTTTTGACCATTGTATTGCCGTCGCAGCGCGAGCATGACTCCTCTAGTGTTATATTTTTATGGCACCTATCGGGTACCAAAACCTAAAAAAAAAGATTGATGAATGATGAACCTCCTCCTCTTTTTTGAAGTCGGTTAAAATAAACATGACAAGGTGAGACTTTTTTGTTTTTAGGGTTCCGTACCTTAAAAGGTAAAAAAAGGAACCCTTATAAGATCACTTTCTTGTCCGTCTGTCTGTCCGTCTGTCCGTGTGTCACCATCGATTATCTCAGGAACGGGTGGAGCTAGCAAGTTGAAATTTATACCATATATTGAAGTCTATAGTCCCTATTGTGAGTATAAAAATCAAGGTCCTGAGTAGGGCTTGCATTCGAATATTCGAATATTCGAATAATTCGAATATTAAATTCGTTCGAATATTCGAATACTGAAGTCGAATATTCGATATTCGATTAAAATTAATAACACCAAACTCAGAACTCTGATGTGCATAAAATGCCACTTTTATAGGATTCGGAAACACTAGAGAGTGCCGCGCGTGATTGCGTAGTGCTTTCGCGTATTTGCCGGCAACCCAGTGGAGGTGCTTTGTCAGGAAAATGCAAATCTACATAAAAAGTTTTTTTTAATCTACATGTTTGATTCCTGGCCAGGAGAATTGTTATTTTAAAATCTAATGAAGCAGTTTACCTTATTATCAAAATTGGCTACCCAAGACTCTTTTGAGTGTTTTGTCGCTTTGCCACCTGCCATCATCGTCTAACCGAGTGTCCAGCCCAATTCCATTTAAGATTCGTAACCCTAACTCTGACGTCCTGGACTTTAGTCCGGCGCCGGATCTCGGTGTTACGAATTCGTTCTTGGAGTTTAATGCCGAGCATGGCCCGCTCCATGGCTCTCTGTGTAGCTTATACTTTGAACACAGTCTCCTTAGTAAGCGTCCACATCAAGTCAAAGTTGGGAAGACACATTGGTTAAAGAGACGGGTTTTCAGGCACTGTCGAACTTTCTTCGACTGAAGCACATCTGCCAGTTTTCCGAATGCGGCCCAGCCGAGTTGTATCCTTCTGGAGATCTCCTTACTCTGATGCTCTTTACCAAAAGATAGAATATGCCCAAGATAAAGTACTTGTCAACTCTCTAGGTACAAGTAGCAAAACAACTTTATTAGTTTATCACAATACCTACCTTATTTGTCTTTTGTTTTTTAGTTATAAATAGGTACATGCTTATCCCAACAAAGTGTTCCTTTCACCTATCAGTATTTCATATGAGCTGAAGCAGAGACCCTTGCGTCTACATACAAGTTTTTAACTTAGTTAGAGCAAGGTTCAACGTTTTGATTGTATAATACAGATACAGGTTATAAGTACAAAACTGACTAAAACATTCTTTATAGGAAACTTTAGTAAGTACAAATATTTACCTACACCTAAGTTGTACTAGCCTACTGTATGTAACCTTTCATTGAAAATACTTATCTCTCGTTTCACCGTTACGGTAAAATTCGAGGTTCCAGAAGCATTCGCCATAATCTTCGTCTTGGACATATTTATGTTAAGGCCAACGGCTAAAGAGGCATCAAAAAGTTGTTGGATCATGAGTTGGAGATCTTCCAGGTTGTGGGCAAACAATACGAGGTCATCGGCAAACTTGAGAAGTGACAGGAAGGCTGATGTGCGGAATGTTTATTCCGCAAGATCCCATGCAAGCATCTTCATAACGTCTTCAAGAGCCGCCGTGAAGAGCTTGGGTGATATTGTGTCTTCCTGCCGCACTCCCCTCTTGATGTTAATAGGGTTGGTAGTGTCGTGAAGGCGAACTTGCATGGTTGCCATGCCGTATAACTCCCGCAGCACTTCCACGTATCGTGCGTCAATCTGGCAGCGATAGAGAGCGTTAAACACAGCCCAGAGCTGTCGGATGCTTTCTCGTAATCGGCGAAAGCTAAGCACAGGGGCCGGTTATATTCTGAACTCTTCTCCATCAGCTGCTTCATGGTGTGGATGTGGTCGATCGTGGAATAACCACTACGGAAGCCGGCTTGCTCGACGGGCTGGTACTCATCTAACTGGCGAGTGAGCTGATTGCATACCACCTTGGCAAATAGCTTGTACACCTGAGATAAGAGAGAGACTTATGGGCCTGTAATTGCTCAGTTTCGAGCAGTCTCCCTTTTTGTGCAAAATGGTGACAATTGCATTTTTCCAAGCATCAGGTGATTTTTGTTTGGTTGATGACTACGCGAAAAAAGAAGGCACCAACCTTTCATACAAAATCAGCATAGTTATTTTTTTGTAGACTAGCTTCCGGTCGGCTTTGCCCGCTAGGTACCTACCTACATAACTTAATAGCCTTTGTTCATCCTGAAAGTTCATTTTTGAAATCGGATGAGTAGTTTCGGAGATAACCTCCTACATACAAACAAATTTTACGTCTTTATAATATTAAGTACAGATATTGTTGACTGATTTTACTGAGAATTTGTGGTTGATTGTGCGTGTAATAATCGCCAATGTCTCGTTACGGCGACACAATCTTTTGTTTATGCAAATAACACTTGAAAGAATAAAAGAAGACGTGATTTTAGTAAAAACAAAGATTTTTGTCTATTATTCGAATAATATTCGAATAATTCGAATATTACCCGAAAAAAAATCGAATATTCGAATATTAAAATTTTCGAATATTTGCAAGCCCTAGTCCTGAGTCAACACTATAAAAAGATATAGGCAAATTTAGGTTTTCGTGAAAACTTGTAGGTACCAAAACTTACCTTAATTATCAACTTTTTTTATTTTTCGGAATTTTTCCTTTACTTGTGCTGTAAGACCTTGCTTGTAACCAAATTTGACAATTCTAGGTCAACCGGAAGTACCCTAGAGGTTTTGGGTTGAAAACCTAAATGGTAATTCCCGTTGACCTAGAATCACGAAATTTGGCAAAAAGCAAGGTCTTATAGCACAAATAAAGGAAAAATTCCAAAAAATTAAAAAAGTTTAAAATTAAAGGGTGTTCCCATACATACATAGTTGACGCCAATTATGATTGTCCTCTGAATTGTATGGGCGCTCATACAAATAAGCGGGCTACAATAACATAATGGGTATAATGGGTAGGTACGGAACCCTCGGCGTACGAGTTCTACTCGCACTTGACCGGTTTTTTTTTTACAAAATTCACAGCTCTTAAAAATAGTATACCTACCTACACAAAAACTTTAATTATTTATCAATAGCCAATAACGGATTTACTTACATTACTTATAATTAACAAAGTTTACATTATGTTTTCTTAAATCGATAATTAGACAATCGAAAAATGTATATAGGTATTCGTATTAATATTATGTGGATTTCGTGAAAAAACCAGATACAATTTAAATAAGCGGCATTGAAAAGAAATGACAACATAGGTATTTATTTATTTCTTATTTATTTCTTAAACAAAATCCACAGCTCTTAGAAAACTAGTGCACCAAAACTTAAATATATTACCGACAGCCAATAACGGATTTACATTATATTAACAGGTAAACCGACAGTGATCGAGGTGTGTGTGAGTGTCCGTGTGTATGCGTATGTGTGTGTGTGTGTGTGCATGTGTGTGTGTGTGTGTGTGTGTGTGTATGGTAAATGCATTATTAAGTAAATACCTTCAATATATAATAATAAAAATTATAATACCTACTGTTATTTATAAATAATAAATGTTATGATTAAATACTATTATTAAGTACCTACTTTTAATAAGTGTTGAATATAAATTACATAAAATTATACTTATATACCTACACCTTACTTACTAATTTAGGTTAACTAGTAGTAGTAGTAGTAGTAGTAGTAGTAAAACAAGCTTTTAAGACCATTATAAATAAGACTACAAGACTGAGTGTATTTTTACATCTTGAAGATAAAGGCGTGAGCCTGTTTTCCTTCATGTTTATTATTATAATCAATTTCATCCACACCTTCCCAGCACTAAGTGCAAAATTAATAAAAAGCGTTACAGTCATATCGGTTCGCCGACTTCGAATAAGCACAACATTCGACATTCAATTCTAGCCCTTATCGACAATTACTATGCTTTGACGAATGCCGGTACATCGGGGGGCCTCCCCCCGGACACCCCCAGGTTAATAACAATTTATTAATATAGTTTAGTTCGTTATGTATAAATGGGAACAACTTAACTAATATCGTAGTGAGCAAATATTCGTGGTCGGTTGTAGTGTGGGAGATGAGGATTTTTTGATAAACTGCATTTAAAATGTACTAACAATTTGTTTTACGTGTATTTTGATAAATCCCATTAAATTATTAATTGTAGATTTGACAATGACATTTGCTACGAAACTCTACGGCGTAGCAGTGCTACACAAGACCCTAAGCGTCAATTCAGACGTACCACTACCACACCACGTCGGTCGCAGCGACAAAATGTGGTCCAGCTGTGGTTACGTGTGAATAGTGTCGCAGCGACTTTTTGCAGTTGCGTTGTGGTACCGACAAAATGTCGATGTGGCAGGCGCCAGCTAGGCGCGCGCTGTTGATGACGTCATGTCGTCGCGATGTGGTTGCGATGTGGTTGCGATGTGGTCGTATTACACAAGTGGTCGACAACAACGACAAAATGTGGTACGTGTGAATTGGAAATTCATTTTCAATACAAATATACGCCCGACCACGTCGCGTCGTTGTGGTGTGGTTGTCGGTGTCGTGTGGTTGTGGTACGTCTGAATTGGCACTAAGTAATTGATTTGAAGTCACTTTGGTCGTTTATTTATTTATATTTCGAAAACCAACAGCTTTGTTCTTGTGTGTGTAATAGAATATCTAAGTAGACACCTACCTAATAGGTACTCTCCTTCCTGCTCTGTTTACTTTGTGTGCAATGTTTAAATGTCTGTGCTATGTTGTGTTATCCAAATAAATTCTTCTTATTTTACTTAACATATACTTCATCACTACGTGGGTAACGCCGCGAGGGCGGATCTAGTAAATTATGATGAAGATTGTAATTAACCCACCATCTCCCAGACTACACTCGTAGCGTTGAATATTAGATGTCATCAAAGCTATTTCATTACATCTCATACACTTTCTGCGAATACCAATCCAGTTAGAACGTAAGAATGGATAGAATAGTTAGACAATATAATATTGCAAATGGATTCTGAGAAGTTCTGATTTAGGTTTTAGATATTGCATTTCCTCTTTACTGGGTGTAAAATAGCTACTCCTTAAAAATATTAGAAGTTTTTTTTTACAATTTGGCATTGGCCGAGTGTGGATTCAAATTCCGCTTGTGCAATTTTTTAAGAAATAGTGATCTAAATAATAGTAACTTTTGACCAAAAAACAAAAAAAGTAAAGACTCTTAGGCTCAACTCACACTGACGCAGAATCGAAGCGAAGCGACGCATCATGTTTTTTACCTTCAAAGTATATTCAACTCTATTTCCATTAGGTAAGGTTCATATTTGTCTTATGCAAATCGCTCGATTCCACGATTAATCGCGGAATTCCTCCGAACGCGCGGTGCTTCGCGTTTTCATAATTTGCGTAACACAAATTTCACCTTATTTATTGAAAATAGAGATGAATTTACTTTGGAGTTTAAAAAATGACGCTTCGACTTTAGTAAAAAAAACTGATTACAACTGTATACCCAAACCACGGTAGACATTAAAGTTAGCATTCCATACGTGACAGTTTGCAAGCCCATCGCAGCTTATAAGCTACCGTATTCCTCGCGATGTTTTCCTTCACCGTTTGATCTTGTTATGTACTTCATTCTCAATAAATTCTAATAGTCAACAAGCTGTTAACAAGATTTATTTGCAGTTGTATTGTTTGTCTGTAGTTGCTGCCAAATCGATTAGTAATTTAAATTGTTCTCGTGTCAATCTTAATCGTTTAATACATTTAATTAATTTAGTGATAATAATATTGAAATACAATTCAATTTGTGTCTACACAAAATGCTTTGATTGTTCTTACAGCTTAGTTGGTAGCTGTCTTCTTAGGTAGTGAGTTCGATTCCCCTGACCCTTCCGTGATACAAAGTAAGGTTTCAAAGGTATTTTTAAAGCTGTAATGAGTTATTATAATAATGGGTTTTAAATAGAAGTGGCTAAATTAAAAATTTAAAAAAAAAAAACCGACCTCAATGTTCTAAGCTGAGCAATTTTTTGCAATCTCGAGGTGCATTTCTGTTCGTAACTCCGAAACTCCTCAACAGATCCTCACCAAATTTTTTGGTACCAATTGGAAAGTATTTCAAACAAAAAAAGGATTTTCCAAATCGGTAGAGGCACCTCCGAGTAATCGGTGAACATACATGAAAAAAGCACAAAAAAAGATTCCGACGAATTGAGAACTTCTGCCTTTTTTTGAAGTCGGTTAAAAATATCCGAATCTCTCTAGTTCTTCATTTCATGTTAATATCCATTCGCCAAACTGGCTTTTATAAATTTCAATGATGATTTGTATAAGTTTTTCTTTAGCAAATATTAGCAAACTGTGACGTAATGAGCTGCGGTCATAGTTGCCTGTGCCGTCCATGTTTATACATGCCAAAACCAAACGTTAAACTATAGAACTAAGATTGAAATTACGGTACAAAGGCTTCCATACTACAAATCTTAGGCCTTTACATCTATAATAATATGATACATGTCAGAAGGCAATCTTTCCCTACACTTATCGGGACACTGTAGTGCCTGATACATTGACATCTAAGATACAAACTTAGGCCTTTACATCTTTACTAGATGATTTATACAGTATCAGGAGGCAATCTTTCCCTACACTTATCGGGACACTGTAGGTAGATGATACAAAGTCTAAGAATAAACCATGATTTTCTTATCAGTACCACAGGATAAATAGTAGTACAAGTCAGTAATGACGTCATTTGGCACGACCCACAATACTTTAAATGTACGGGAGCGGTCTGTGGGACGTCCCTACCACAGACTAGCATATAGTGTTGTAGAATGTTTTGTGAATCACCGGTATTTTAATTGGCAGAGTGTTGTGGCTTCTGGCATACCTTTTGAAGTCATAGGAGAGGTGGAATCGATTTATACTAACATTCATTTTCAATTGATAAAAGTAAGTAGACTGGCCTCTTAGCTCAGTTGGTAGTCGCTCTGCCTTCTGCGCTGTAGGTCGTGGGTTCGATTCCCATCCAGGACAAACATTTGTGTGATGAACATAGATGTTTGTTCTGTGTCTGGGTGCTCTAAAGTATTATAAGTATTTACAAATATATAAGTATTCTATCAGTTATCTGGTTTCCATAGCTTTGCTTAGTTTGGGGCTAGATCGCGCTGTATGAAATATCCAGCAATATTTACTTATTTATTTAAATTTTTGATTTAGTGGCCAACTCTGGTAACGGGGTTTTTAGGCCTCCTAAAAGCCTCTGTCATGGTTTAACGACTTAAAAGCTGGGACCGACAATTTAACGTGCCCTCTGAAGCTGCCACTTGCGGTCACCCAGCCAAATTGTGATCGCGCACAACGCTGCTTAACTTCAACGATCAGTCAAGAGCGTCTGCAAGCTACGCCACGAGCGCTTCTATTTTAACATCATTTATTTATTTATCAAAATAAAGATGTTACAAGTTTGTGATGAGTGTTTTAAAGCTATGTAAGGTTTATCTAAACACTAGGTTCTCGATATTGTTAATTAAGAAACACGAAACACGATTAAAATGTACCCACCCAAGGTAGGCAAAAAACAATGCTGTATTGCGTTGTGAGCAGTCACATACACGCACACACACACACACTGCCAAATTAAAATTGAGCGAAGCCGCAGCATCCTACTAATATTATAAAGGCGAAAGTCCGTGTGTGTGTGAATGTGTGTTACCACGTATCTCCATAACTACTAAACTGATTTTGATGAAATTTGAAATGTAGATTGTTTAAATTCTGGAATAACACATAGGCTACTTTTTTAACCTATTTCGTCCCACTGCTGAGCAAAGGTCTCCCCCAAACTCTTCCAAGGCTACTTTTTATCCCGGAAAAATGTATGTGGGATAAAAAAGTTGTCCACGCGTGCGAAGCCGCAGGCGTTCACTAGTAAGCTATATGCGCTAGTTGCAGATGGCCACTTAATATTGAGCGTGTTCTTTTAATACCGGCACACCCCACACGGCCTGCGATTGACGGCCGCTAAATATAGCCGGTGTCGAATGCGCGATCAACTATCTGTTTTATTTTATAAATACTTAAATCGTTTAAAAGATGGCGATGGTTTTCCGACCCTGCAAAAATGTGGTAAATGGGTCAATCTCCAGATTCAGCGGACCTGGTTGATTGCTATGGCGCCCCTCAAATATCGATATTATTGCTTTTCTGCCCCTTCAGGGGCCAATATAAAAATATGCTTATTTAGACACCTCCTTCTCGAAATAAAAATACAGAAAATCAATAATATCGATATTTAAAAAGCACCATAGCAATCAACCAAACACGCTGATTCTGGAGAATGACCCAAATAAGAGTTGTATTTGAAAAAGTTGCATTCGTCAACACTGTGAACGAGTGCAACTTTTTATTTCCCAATCGTCAACAGTGTTGACAGGGTATTACCGACTGAGAATGACCCCTTGAAAATAGCGCCAGCAATAGCAAGTTCGTATGAGCAAGTGGCCATACGAACTAACTATTGCAGCGCCAGCAATGGAGAGTGAGTAAGCGTAGTATGGGCATGTTATGAGTTATCTAATTGTTTTGTTAGGCTGTGTCACGCTCACCATCAGCGCTGATAGGCGAGTGATCTTTATTACAATGAAATAAGGATACTGATTGTCCAGCACTGACGAGAGCAATCAGCGTAGCCATTTCTGCTGAACAATCAGTATCCTTATTTCATTGTAATAAAGATCACTCGCCTATCAGCGCTGACGGTGAGCGTGAGACTAAAACCAGCCTTAGATGAGTGTTGATGGATATATTTAGAAATATAAAAAAAATATGCATTGGTTTCATCGTGGTAGTAAAAGTAACAATAAGGTCATTGAATTTTTACGTCTCATAAAAAGTTATGCAACGATATTAGGTAAGAAGCGTAAAGAAATAAAAATTATGGAACAAATTATAAATAGAATCGTCTAATTATGTCTCAACATTATGTCATATTACATGAGACAAAACCAAAGAAACAATACCCTAAACAAGTTAGAACCTATCTTATTAAAATCCTCAATGACTCAAATGATGCAATAAAAAACATGTGAAGTTCAAAATAATCTTGGATGCGAAAACAAAGATTACAATACAGAGAAAAGTAAAAAATTATAACAACAAAGACACAAATTCATAAAGAAGAAAACAAAGTCTAAAGAAATATCTGAAAACCGATTTAAAACAAATCCCTAATTACACAAGGGAACTCGATTGTACTAAAATATTTAGTCAGTTGGCAAGACAACATAATTTGTAGGTAGTACTAATGCTTTGAACTAGTGAACAATCTCAAAACTTTCTGTCAAGATACATTAGTTTACAAATCTTGGACATGAAAATTCCATTGAATGAACTCAATATACTAACATTCCCGTCTGTTCTCGGATTTCGTAGACTATAATTAAACTAGCCCAGACTGAAAAACAACGTCACACAGCATAAAACGCTTCGCTCTGGGAGACATTATATTTAGAAAAGTTAGAAACGCTTATTTTGTTCAGAAAGCAGGGAATAAGCGACCGACGCGTGAGCAGTGCGGATAATGATCTGTTAAACGAAGGAGAGAGAGAGCTGTATACGAATAGTAGTATGGAAACGTGTTGGTATGAACGTTCATATAGTTCGTACAAGTAAGCGTGAAAAAGCAGGCAAGATGTCGGTTTGTGTGTGAGTAGGGATATAAAGGCGCTGAGGTAAAATTAGAAATGTTGAGTCTTTACTATTTATGGTAGTGGTGGCATGTGGGGGGCCTCTGTTCTAAATTTATATTCTTCGCGGTGTTTTTGAGCTATCGAAAAGATATGCACGATGTTTGAGTATGTAGGTCACTTGTCAAGCGACACACCTAGTAGTAAATCCTAGTATTTATAAGCATTATGTCTAAAGGAAGGAAGTAGGTAAAGGAAACTATTTATAAACAAAAACGAAAGCCAACGACTGTATAAAAGAAAATGTAATTAAAATAAATAAATTAACCGTTTATTTATTAATTACATGGCATGAGATCCATAACGATCCCGTGTATAATAATAAAAATAAAAAAGAAAAATTAAATTTATATAAATTTATAATACAATAAATTACATTATAATAGATGGCGTTATATTAGATGTTCAGTTCAGGTATCACTACGTACAACGTACAAATGCTTTCGAGCAAGATGTCACAACACTCAGCACTCAGGTCACGCTGCAGCTGCAGGCATACAACAGCAGCGCATGCTCTCAACGCAGCGCTTAGAAGCACTTGCGGTGGACGATGCCGGGGCCGGACTCGTCGTACTCCTCCTTGGAGATCCACATCTGCTGGAAGGTGGACAGGGAAGCCAGGATGGATCCTCCGATCCATACGGAGTATTTCCTCTCAGGGGGAGCGATGATCTTGATCTTGATGGTGGAGGGAGCCAGGGCGGTGATCTCCTTCTGCATGCGGTCAGCGATACCGGGGTACATGGTGGTACCACCGGACATGACGGTGTTGGCGTACAGGTCCTTACGGATGTCGACGTCGCACTTCATGATGGAGTTGTACACGGTCTCGTGGATACCGCAAGATTCCATTCCCAAGAATGAGGGCTGGAAGAGGGCTTCGGGGCAACGGAATCTCTCGTTTCCGATGGTGATGACCTGTCCGTCGGGAAGCTCGTAGGACTTCTCGAGGGAGGTGGAGGCGGCGGCGGTGGCCATCTCCTGCTCGAAGTCGAGGGCGACATAGCAGAGCTTCTCCTTGATGTCACGCACGATTTCCCTCTCAGCGGTGGTGGTGAAGGAGTATCCCCTCTCGGTGAGGATCTTCATGAGGTAGTCGGTCAAGTCGCGACCGGCCAAGTCCAGACGGAGGATGGCGTGGGGAAGGGCGTAACCTTCGTAGATGGGCACGGTGTGGGAGACACCATCTCCGGAGTCCAGCACGATACCGGTGGTACGACCGGAGGCGTACAGGGAGAGCACGGCCTGGATGGCGACGTACATAGCGGGAGAGTTGAAGGTCTCAAACATGATCTGAGTCATCTTTTCCCTGTTGGCCTTGGGGTTGAGGGGGGCCTCTGTGAGCAGCACGGGGTGCTCCTCGGGAGCGACACGCAGCTCGTTGTAGAAGGTGTGATGCCAGATCTTCTCCATATCATCCCAGTTGGTGATGATGCCGTGCTCGATGGGGTACTTCAGGGTGAGGATACCCCTCTTGCTCTGGGCCTCGTCGCCTACGTAGGAGTCCTTCTGCCCCATGCCCACCATGACGCCCTGGTGACGGGGGCGTCCGACGATGGACGGGAAGACGGCGCGGGGCGCGTCGTCGCCGGCGAAACCGGCCTTGCACATGCCGGAGCCATTGTCGACTACCAACGCAGCAACATCGTCGTCGCACATTTTGGCGTGTGTGTATGGGTTGGGACGCGGTGGATGTTGACTCTAAGGCAGCGAGACTGCGAGTGCGTCGGTCCGGTCGGTGGGAGGGTTATATAGGCGCACGTTTCTCTACGCCGCGCGCCTTACATGGCGAGCGCGCCGGCCCCCGCGCGCTCCCACCGAACCCACCACTACTCCAACCTACATCCACATTTTACAACTCAAAATACCACTATTACACCCTAAAAACATCCCTCTTTTTACCCCTGGGAAATGCTGTTTGTCCCGCCCCCGCGCGCCGCCGTAACGGGCGCTCAAAGCTAACCGCCCGCCTTGCACCTTTTCAGGCGTTGGGCGGGCGGCTAAATCGGTTAATTTCTATTTTAATTAATGATTTCGTAATTATTAACTGTAACATTGTATTGGAGTGCTTATTCTGGACCATTTTAGGATAATTTTTCTAAAAAAATGATGTCCATACTACATTTTCTTTAATTTTCTGTAAACGTTGTAGCATAAAATCTCGTTTATAATTTCACTATTCATAAAAAAAATATAGGTTTCAATGAACCTTAACCAGTTCATAAAAAATATACCTTATTTCTGAGAAACAAAGTCAATATTCGTACACATCTTGGCATCATATTCATACATATGGGTTGACGACCGTTATGTACTAGTAGGTCAGTAGACTTACGAGTTCACTAATGTAGGCTTTTTATAAATATCCAGTTTTCAGTAATCTAGTAATTACATCAAAAGCATTACGATATCATAATGTTTTAATTATACTACACTGGTTTTCTTTAAATAAATCATGTTCTTTTTTTCACTTTCGGTCTGAGATTGATCTACTAATCAACCTACTCAGATCGTAAGTGAAAAAAAATCATGCTACATTAAAGTTTTTTTGCATGACGAAGAAAATCTTCTTACGTACACATTAGTATGTAATTTCGATGTACATTATGGATAATATAGTTAACCTTCGATAAGCCATCAAAGTAAGCCAGCAAAATCGCCGATCGTCGATGCTAAAAGCAGCATGTCTGCTATAGCCTTATCATTTTCTTCAATCCGAAATACATGAATGCTGTATCGTTAAAATATAGCGAAACACAAGTTTTATGATCGTAGAAAGTGGAAATCTAGTCTACCCTGCGGGCTTAAAAAGGTCGCTGAAGCAGAATCACAAAATGAAATGAACTATAATGCCATCTCTTTCCACTCTCAGTCAATGAAAAGAGATGGCGTAATAGTTCAATTCCTTTTGCGATTCTGCAATAGCGACCTTTTTAAGCCCGCTGATTGCCACTAATAACGATCTGTCCTCCCGTACAGGAAAGAAGTATGATCTATTATTAAACCGATGAATTAAAAAGTTTGAAAAGTTGTGGGTCAAATAGAACTGAAAATCTCATTCATTCGTTTTCCGTTTCTATTTTAAAGGCTTTGTTTACCAACAGAATAGTAGTGTCACATACACAGGTGCTGCCAAACCTAATTGTGTCCTACCATTCAATAAAACGTATTTATATCCCATTCATTGATCTCTCTCAATTGCATACCGATAACTCAGTATAAATAACAATGCGATACCAATACTTTTACCAACAACCCTATCGGTTTTGAAAACATCGCTACTACTACCCATTACTCTTTCTATTCGACTGCTTTTTACAAACTCGTATTGTACGCGGCAATGGATATGTAGCAGCGAGATGTAGTATGTTTCAGCGGTGCGTGGAGCGAGAATCGCTTATCGAAACCCTCGAGCTGTTCGCTGTCCTTTGCCGTTTTTGACTTGTTACTTTTTCGAGCTTCGAACAAAAGCAGTAATGGATGATGTGTCAGGAGATGGAGTGTCTTTCAATTGATAGTGGCAAGGTGCATGTGTATTTGAAGAGTGCAATGTACGTTTATTTTGGTAGACAGGTGCTGTTGCTCAGATCTTGTTAGGAAGTTGCAGGAAGGAAGGGCTCGATATAGAAAAGTTATAAAACGTATTACGAAATCCTGAAATCAGGGTAATGGCGAAAATGGAGGGGTATTTCCCTTCTATTCTATATGATTCATCGATAGAAGACATTCTGATACTTCTAGGGACGTTGTGTTCGGTGTTTAATAGTTTTCAAACCCATAAGTACATTTTTACACTACGCGATTTATGTATGAACTTTTTTTTTATTTTTATTCTAGATAGACCTTTGTTTAGCCACCTTCTCCTCCATCTCACCTGATGGTAAGCGACGATGTGGCTGACGATGGATCACAAAGGTCTAGAAGACACTTATTCACTCTTGACTTGAAGAGACCCAAGTTATAGTTTTCGGGGAAAACAGAAGCCGGCAGCGAGTTCTAGATCTGAGCAGTGCGGATGATGAAGGTGGAGGAGAACCGCGTGGTACGAGTGATGGAATGTCCACAAGGTAAGGATGGTACTGCGGATGATACTAGCTTCCACCCGCGGCTTCGCTCGCGTGGATACCTGGCTAAAAAGTCTGAAACTAGCCTAACACATTATGCTCTCCAGAATATAAACTATTTATATTCTAAGTTTTATCCAGATCCGTTTAACCGATCTGGCGTAACCCTTATGCCGCCTATACATGTTGGGCGAGCCTAATCCAGCGTAAGCGAAGGCGAATTGATGCAAGGCGAAAGATACGGTCCAGACGTTTGGCGAGTCTATGCAAACCAATGCAAATTGGCGCTTGTATTCACTCAGCCAGATAGGCGAGCGATAGTGAGGCAAGGCAAATGGTGCTGTCCACACGTTGACATTGGCGTTCACTCGGCGAGCCTACGCCAGCATGTAATAGCAGCTTTAGATGGATCAACTGGTTCTAATTGTATTTGGTAAAGTTATGTCAATATAAAGTAGTTTAGTATCTGTAAATAAATTTTAAAGTGGAGTGCTTTACTCGAACAATCACAATTCAGTTTATAATACCAAACAAACAAGATTTCCTACTAACTTATTTATTACTAGCAGTATTAATTCAATGTCAATGCGAGCTAGATTAAATAATAATCAATTAATCCATTCGAGAGCCATTACAAGAGTATTAGTACACAACAATCGCATCGTTGTAATAATCGATGGGTTGCCAATCGGTGTGTTTATAAATACGGCAAGTTCACTGTCGTTCTTGTCTGTGTGGACATTAAACAAGCGATTTGTAAATATAAATTGCTTTGAAGCAGCCGTTACTACACGCTGGCGCAGGCTCGCCGAGTGAACGCCAATGCTAACGTATGAACAGCACCATTTGCCTTGCCTCGCCATCTCTCGCTGGCCGAGTGCATACAAACGCCACTTTGCATTGGTTTGCGTAGTCTCGCCAAACTTCTGGACGGTATCCCTCGGCTTGCATCAATTCGCTTTCACTCGCGCTGGCTTAGGCTCGCACAACATGTAATAAGGGTCCCAGCAGACATGCTACTTTCAGCATCGGCGATCGGCGATTTAGTCGCTTTTTAGAAAACGCAGTGACCAACATTCCACACCGCACACTTAAAAACGCCAAATGCGGCGATCGAGTCGGTTTTCGAAATGGTCGATCGCCAATGCTGAAAGCAGCATATCTGTTTAGGCCTTACCATAAGCAAAGCATCACTCTGCGGCATTCAGGGGTAGTTTCAGATATGCAGCTTCCAAGGTCTGGAATAATATCCCTCCACCTATAAGGGAACTCCAAGGCGTTATGGGCTTTCGTTTGAGACTTAAGCGTTACCTTTTTGAACATCAGAAAGCAGTGGCAGACTTGAGACATGAGGTCTCTATTATATAGCTTTAAAATTATATACCTATATAGTTTTTTCTTCTTATTTTTGTTGTTATTTTTTATTTGTACCTACATTGTCCTAGTTGCTTCAATTTGTTATTGTCTCGTGCTGTGATCCTTAGGCGAGATACCTATAATAATAGTTATTAAATACCTTGTACCTTTTTACGCACTTAGCATTTGCCATTTATTTGCACTTTTTAGTTGTCAAAAGTTGTTAAGTTAAAAGTTGTTCATGTTTAAATTTGTTCATGGTGTAGGTTGATGTTGTTTTTGATGTTTTTTTTGTTTATAATTTCCTCTATTGTTTTGTAGAGAACGTACCTATTCATCCGGTTCTGACGGAAGATCAGCGTTGTGCTTACGCGCAACATAAGGCTGAGTCAGACGCCTTTTTGTAACAGTAAATTTCTTCACTCCTTTGTTTTTAATTTTAATTTTGTGTATTTTAAGAAGACTTGTTACAAATAAACGCTTTATCTATCTATCTATCTATCTATCAAAGTGTGTACCTATAGTTTTGGTCGATGTATTCTTCTATTTTGTCTTAAAGCGACAAGGTTACTTATGACATTCTGGGGGCTCATCGACCTAGGATCAACAACATCAATACACATTATAAATATAGTATAACTCAATCTTTCAAACCTTGGAACCGAATTTAAGTAAATTTTATAATTCTCTGACATGAGATAAAATAAATAAATTCTTAAATGAATGTAAAAATACAATTGGTCATCCGCTTATAAGCTCTGTTACAGCTAAGCTAAGCTGGCTACAGTTCATAAATTCGCTTATTTTATAGCCCAGCGTCTCAGTCTATGGACCAACGTGGAGTTACATCTGTTGCTGTGACCTTCTCAAACTACGCAGTTAACGTAACGGAGATATTTAAAATTCGAGTTAAAATTACATAAAAACGTGTACTATTGTGTGTGTGTATAAAATGACATTATCCAATCAATTAACAATCTAAAATGACGTACGAATCTATTGCAGTATTATATTACCTTCCTATTATGTTACTTTTTTCTTGTAAAATGTTGATAGTGACTTTAAAAATATTGTACACCATTTTCCAATGGTAGCATAGCGATCTTAGTAAGTAAGTAAAATCTGTATTCACCTATGGTCCACAATAAATTATTATGAATTACTGTCTGCGTGTTGATTAACAATTTTAAAAGTTCTCTATATTTTTCAATAAAAAATCCTTTGACAACTTTCATCATCATCTCAGCCTATGCTAAACTCCTTGTCGAAAATGTCGACCAATCAAATCTCGAGGAGTTATTTGCACAAGGAATTTGTATGTCGAGTATATTTAAACTTTCGCGATCACTATTCATATACAAAAATATATGAACACGGGATTTTACCGCGTAATTTACCTTACGCGATAAAATCCCGCGGGCAGACTGAGTCTGCCCGCGACCATGGCTGTTGTAACATAGGCGGAACGTCGGGATATATAAATAAGGTAAATTACGCGATAAAATCCCGTGTCCATATAATTTTCAATATGTCGAGTATTATTTGCACAAGGAGTTTGTATCGAGTATTTTTTGCGCAAGGAGGTTGTATTGAAATGGAGGTCATATATATTGGTGTGTTCTAAATTTA
Organism: Camptogramma bilineatum; assembly: GCA_958496255.1. Taxonomy (NCBI): domain Eukaryota; kingdom Metazoa; phylum Arthropoda; class Insecta; order Lepidoptera; family Geometridae; genus Camptogramma; species Camptogramma bilineatum. The sequence continues at coordinate 8,422,786 of OY292473.1, read as the reverse complement.
AGCACCAAAATAGTGATTAAAAGTGCTTTTTATTCCCTGTTTTCGGTGAATAAATTAAGCTTTTAGAGGGGCAATGGTTTAAATAAGTAAATAAAAAGAAAGACACTGTTTAGTTTTTATTTGACTGTTGTCTAAGAAACAAAACCAAAGATTTTAGACATCAGAACGTATCTAATAGTATCCAGTCAATTATTATTTTGTGCTCCATTATCGACAAAAAGCCATACAAAAAAATCAAACTAAATAACCGGCTTAAAATGAATAAGTTTCATATCATAAAGGGAATATATCCTCTCTAATTGGCGAACAAATTGATTCACGTAATCATTTTGATATAATCTCCAATTTCGAGTGGTCACACGCCACCCCTATCTTGCGATCTTTTTACTGGCAACCCTATGCAATTGCAGCTGTCAACTAAAATCTACTGTAATCCCTTGAATATTAGATCCAGATCAGCATGGCAAATGTAAATGAATTGTACTCGTCGTTACTGCAATTCAAAATGAACCTAATTTCTTTCAAATAATATTGAAATTGCTTTGTTGGCTTTTGAATCTGCAATCTTTTATTGTCTGGTTGTTATGTGATATGACTGTGATTGATCAGAGATGTGGTTGATATTTAAATTGCGGGAAAAAGTATGAATTATTTAGTTCTAAAGTAATATTTTTAAGTGTACCTAGGTACTAAAATGTAGGGTTTCTTCTTGATAATTGCCAGACATTTGCTCAGAATCAAATCGAGAGGTGAAATAGAATGAAAAAGAATGCCCATTGGGACAACGCAATCTGATTTTAGACATTGGAAATGTCTTTTCACGAAATTTCACAAAAAAGTGCGATCCCCTTATATCTTGGTATTTTTGAGAGTTGTGATGATTTTTCAAAAAAAGCTCGCAAAAAAGCAATTAACTGGTACCTAGAAACACTTTAAGCCTTAAGACTCTTAAGGCTAGCTAGTTGTTTCTACTCCAGCGGGGCTAAGAAGGCCATTATATCAGAATCATAATATGATTATAATTCAGCTACAGTGTCCTCAGCAATTCCTCTATATTTTCATAAAATTTTGTCTGAATTATTTGCCCTGGTTTTTCACGCTTTTGATCGAACAGCAGCGGGCTAAAAAGGCCGTTATAGTAGAATCATAATAAGATTCATAGTAAGTACCTACCTATCTATCATTCAGCTAAATCATACATTTTGGGGTGTTGGGCATAAGTTTTGCAACTTGCTTGTGACTTTGTCATAAACGCGTAGGTACATAGTACCTAAGTCTAACTTACTTAGAAACCATTGCTTATGTTACTTTTACTTTTGGAACGATTGGTATATTCAATATTCAATCACTTTATTTATTGAATTGCTTTAAACGACTTTATCCATTGTATGCGTTAAATGCTAAAACAAACAGCAAGAATGTCAAATTAAATGGCAAATCTCACGATGTCCCTGTGGCAAAGATGAAACAACAGATAAACCAGTCAAATAAAGTTGCATTACCTACACCGTAAACAATTTACCAAAATCCGTACCTCCATAGTACCCATATTATAAATGTGAAAGTGTGTTTATTTGTTTGTTTATTTGTCCTGCTTTCACGTCAAAACAGAGCGACGGATTGATGTGATTTTTTGTGTGGAGATAGTTGAAGGGCTGGAGAGTAACATACTTTTTATCCGGGTACCATGCGAGCAAAGCCGCGGGCAGCAACTAGTACTTATATAAATCCTAAATTCTGACTAGCAGTCGTAGTCAGATTTTTAAACCATTTCACTGTTCAATGAAGGTGTAATTTAAATGAAATTATCTTCTACTCTTTAATGTACCTAGATAATACACTATACTTACTCTAAAAGACTTCGTCGCTAGAGTTACCCACTACCGCTACATAAGATAAGATAAAAGTTCTTTTGACACATACAAAAAATACAGAACAGTAAAAGATACACGAAGAAAGTTATAAACAGCGGACTGATTGTCTAACTTTTCTCAAACCTCAGATTGGTCTCAAATTGTCAAAACGATCGCGTAAATATCTTTTGTCGCGATCGGCCTAGTTGAGATGAGAGTGACAGAGCTACTTGCGTGGTCACTAAACTGTCAAATTTGACAGTTTGGGACAGATTTTGTCGCTATCATCAATCAGGGGGTAGAAAAGCAGATACCTAATAACAGGTTTGCAACCAGTGGTGCCAAAAAAGCCCAGTCTCAGATAATACGATACTCTATCGACAGTCTCCTCTGTGAAGCTCATATAGGCAAGATCCTATACTCTCTATCAACAGTCCCTTCTGTAGTAGTAACCCGTGTGGGCTGTAAGGGGCGTGCATAAAATGCACATCGGCGGGTGTCGGCCGCGTGCCGCGCAGCAATCATGTAGCTAATTGACGATTTGATGTCCGCTTTACACTTACGAGCACGAAAACTGTGATGGCACATGAAAGTCACTTATTTCTTACTAGCTGCTGCCCGCGGCTTCGCACGCGTGGTACCCGGATAAAAAGCCTATGTTACTCTCCAGCCCTCCAACTATCTTGACGACCTCTGTGGCGCAGTGGGTGAAGGCCCGCCTGTGACGCAGGAGGTTGCGGGTTCGATCCCCGCCGCGGGACAAATGTTTGTATGACTTGTATGTTTGTATGTCTGCAAATATTTGTCTCGGGTCTGGGTGTTTTCTATGTATATTATGTATGTATTTACAAAAAAAAAATGTATTTAAGTAGTAGGTATATCAGTCATGTGGTTCCCATAACACAAGCTCTGCTTAGCTTGGGGCTACATGATGCTATGTGAAATGTCCAGCATTATTTATTTATTTTATTTATTTATTTATCTCCACACAAAAAATCACGTCAATCAGTCGCTCTGTTTTGACGTGAAAGCAGGACAAATAAACAAACAAATAAACACACTTTCACATTTATAATATGGGTATTAGGTACGGATGTGTAAATCAAAGCGGTCGTGGCGTAGCTTAAGTAAGTCCCGTATGAGCAAGTGGCCAACTCTGATGACGGAGTTTTTAGGCCGCCTAAAGGCCTCCGGCATGGCTTAACAACTTAATAGCCGGGATTGTTAAATTTAACGTGCCCTCCGAAACACGGAAGCGCTCAGCTTATAATACCACTTACGGTCACACATCCAAATTGTGACCGCGCACAACGCTGCCTATAGGGAAGAAAATATAGGCGAACCAACTAGATGGAAAGTGGAAAGTAGCTGACCCCACTTATTACGGGAAAACAGTAAGAAAGTGATAAGATTGTGAGATTGTTAAGAAAGTGATTCTCTTAATTAAATTACTCTATATAATATTTTATGTAACTCTAACTCTAATCTTCTCATACTGTATGGACAATTACACAGAAAACGTGAAAACATCTTTCCTGTAAGGGTATCTAGAAACCACGATATTAGTAATAATCACAAAAAAAAAAACTAAACAAACTAACAACTACGATTCTGATACAGATTTTTCACCATGAGGTGAAAAAGTAATGAGAGTGAATGATGATCACTCTCATTTCTTTTTTCAAACATGTTTGCCGGTACATGTTAATTTTTTTCTTTTCAAAAAAGTTTCACCTATAATTTTGTCCCGCAGTGTACAGCCAGCACACGTCGTTAATCCTACGGAATTACCAGTGGCTGCCTCACCGAGGGCGATGTATTAATTTGTTCTTCATTGTGTCGCTTCTTCCCGTACACGACCCGTTTATTCTATTAATTGGGCATGCTCCGATTTGATTTTATTACCCGCTGATTGAGTTTAATGTTACGTGATATTTTAAGTAATTTATTTTTGGGAAATCGAAAGCGATCGAAAGACTGGATCAGGAACAAGACCAAAGTTATAGATGTTGTATAGATGTCATGGCCGTCATAGCTAAGAAAAAGTGGGCATGGGCAGGGCACATTGCGAGAATGGACGAAAGTCGCTTGACAAGGCCTTGAATGGAGATCCAGGGCGGACACTAGAGGACGCGGCAGACCACCGAAGCGCTGGACAGACGACATCCGACGATGATGATCCGAGACTGGATGAGTCGGGCACAAGATCGTCGAGAGTGGAAGAAAAGGGAAGAGGCCTACATCCAAGATTGGATCACCACAAGGCCACCATGATGATGATGATGATTCTTAGAAAATGTAGGAAAATAAGTAAATACAACAACAAAATTGCATATGAAAGGTCTTGACTGTGCATATGAAAGGCTGATCAGTCGCACACGAACACACACTGCATCGCCTCGGTATTCTTTGTATGGAATTCTATGGACCAACGCTCACTACATCAACTTCGTAAATTCACCGGATCGCCGCATCGCAAGCCAAAAGTGAAGCAACAAGTGAACGCCGGCGCCGAAAAGGCGATGCGGTGCGGAGGCGACTCGACGAGGAGTTGCTCAGGAGTGTCTTAACCAACTCGGCTACGGAATCCACATTCATCGGTTCGAATCGAAATTTTTTATAAGACTTTTCATTTTCAATTAAAATAACACTATCTATACTTCTATACTTAAATAATAAAGCGGAAGAGTTTGTTTGTTTGAACGCGCTAATCTCGGGAACTACCAATCGGATTTGAAAAATTATTTCTGCGCGTGATAGCTAAACTCTTGAGGAAGGTTATAGACTACTTTTTCATCATCATCATCATCACCAAAAACCATCACTACGGCGGCAACGCCGCGAGGGCGCTGCTAGTAAAAGATAAAAATTAAAAATTCATACGTGCCTTGCATCCTCCAGATTTATAAGAGAGATTATTATATTTCACTAAGTAGTCCACGCCTATGTACTGGACACCAAGCACAACTTCAGAGAATAAAAAGGAAATCAATTCTCCGAAGTACCGCCTCGGCGAGCTCCGCCGCGACCCTCATTCACACAGATTAGGTAGAGATACTACGTATCAGATGGAAATGTCGGGAACATTTTAGTGTGGACTTGTGTTCACAGATTATATAGATGTTACTCGCTCCTGATTGGCTATCAGAAAACGATGTATGACGTTTCTTTTTTTTTTTCTGCTACACCGGCACCGAGCAGAATTGTCATTCTACCAAACAAATTAATTTGGTAGGATTGCTTTTTTCATTCAATATTTCTAAGGCATTGATCTCAATGTGTACTATTGAGATCAATGCCATAGTAGAGGTCAGTGGCCTAAGGGAAAGAAGGTGTTGTTGATAGAAAACAACGAAACATAGTTAATCATTTATTATTATTTTTTAAATTTTTTCATAACACTACATGGTATAGGTATTGTATAATAAACAAAGTTGCTTCCCGCTGTCTGTCCCTATGTAAAAAAAAAACATCATCAAAATCCGTTGCGTAGTTTTAAAGATTTAAGCAATGCTTAGATCTTTAAAACTACGCAACAGATTTTGATGCGGTTTTTTTAATAGATAGAGTGATTCAACAGGAAGGTTTATACTTATGTATAATACATGCATAATATAGTACCTAGAGAAACACTGATAAATCTTAGGTTTCTGTGATGTGTGATGTGACCAGTGCGAAGCCGGGGCGGGTCATAAAGGCCTCAAAATGTCTGTGACACACTTGCTTGGCGTCTTGAAATCTCGTTCAAACTCACGTTTCTCAACAAATCACTGCATAAACAATCGAGCCACTTTTTGGGTCTGATTACACTACACACTGGGAATATGGAATACAGCGGCCTTTCGCAAATTTGTACAACCTGGTACAACACAAGTTAACACAACACATAAAATACATCGTAGGTACTGAAGGTACAAACCGTTTGCAGCTAATAAGGAACAGAAATAGGCGGGGAAAATCAACAAACTAAATACACAATGATCGTTAGACATTAGACCGCAGAGCACAGACTACCCACATCCACAGAGATACCTACCCTCAAAGATCTCAATCATTCATTGACATTGACATTGTCATCAAAATAGCAACTCATTCGGAATCGGAAGAGTTGAGGAGCGGAGAACGAACTGTCATACATAGTTTTCTGATCAAAGCACAGATTATATACAAGTCCAAGCTTCTGACTAGGAACATTTCTACCCGTGCTCATTCACTCTTTTTGTGCGGACATCAGAGCACCTAATTATTTAAATAATTTTTAAAATAAGTGTTTAAATTCATTTTGTTACGCAGTGTTATAGTGCTAAGTGCTAATTATGGGTTAAAGGAAACGACATACTTCTGAAAGCCGTAGATACGAGTAGGTAACTCGTTAACTCGGTAAGTGCTTACAGAAATTATAAAGGCGCAGATAGCGGTGACAATGGTAAGTGCTTACCTACTCTGCACATTATTTCTTAAAATGGACCATAGGTATTTATCATACGTAATAAATACCTACCCTGTATGAATAGATTTCTCATATTTTATTACGATAGGTACTTACTGCTTTTTGAATCATACGCGTGCGTTGGATCTTGCTATGATGCAATCATAGTCGTTAGATCAGAGCTGCAGTACGATTATAAGTAGGAGTGTTTGTCTTTTCTAGTACCGTGACGTGATTACGGTCAAGATTTAATGTTTCGTCATAGAATTATAACCCCGTGATTCATTTTGAACTTAGAGGCTTTCTAGAGCTTAGATGGCTGCCGAATCTGTGGCAGTCTCTTTTCATTGACAGCGACAAAAAAAAGAAGAGAAAACATTTTCTAAAGCCTTGCTAAGTTGTTTGTCTTTTATTATGAATAAGGGGATAATTTTTTTATCATTGTGGGTATGCTTAAGATGCTGGTCATTTACAACGATAGATGTTGAGAATTCGTACGGTCGGGTTGTTTTTACAACTACCCTCGACTTTTAAATAACACTGATCCGATTTTTTTATTTTACGTGTTTGACGTGTCAATTATATACTTATGCTTTTTATCACACGTAAGCCTCAATGCCATGATGCGATCATAGCCTGAGGACTAATCTTACTCCCTTACAATGCGATTGTACCTACCTGGTTGTGTTTGGTTTTTTCTATGACCGTGAAACGATTATGATCATTATTGAACGTTTATCATAAAATATAGATTTGTGTTATGAAGCTTGTTTGTGTCATTTGCAACAAGATAAAGATAATATTAGTATGAGAATTCCATACAGACGAATTATTTTGGCAACTACCTTAAATTTTTGAATAACAGTAGAATGATGATAAGACTTTTAATTTTGATGAAACAATGGAATGATTTATTTAATCGTACGAGGTTGGTGATAAAGATTACGGTTAAGATTGTGTAATTTATCACATACTTTTTTAGAAACATACGTATGCCTTGGTACTATGATGCGATCATAGTCGTGCGCTGACAACGGCAATGCAATTTTATTCATGTTTTTGTTTTTCTAGTACCATGACTTGATTACGGTCAATATTAACCTTTTAACAAGAAATGTAGGTTGTGTCATATTACGTACATGTGTTAAATAAATACTTGTCGTTTGCATCAAAAGGTACTTATTTGAGATTTTATACAGGATTATTATTGTGTCTTGGTACTATGATGCGATCATAGTCGTACGCTGAAAATAACTGCAATACGATTTTAGACATGTTTTTTGTTTTTCTAGTACCGTGGCTTGATTACGGTCAATATTAACCTTTTAACAAGAAACATAGGTTTGTGTCATGTTGCATACATGCATTAAATACTTGTTTTTTGCAACAGAGTATATTGGAGATGTTATACAGAATTATTATTGCGCCTTGGTACTATGATGCGATCATAGTCGTGCGCTGGCAATGACAAAACTGCAAAACGATTTTATTCATGCTTACGTTTTTCTAGTACCGTGATTACGTCATTATTAACCTTTTAACAAGAAATATAGGTTTGTGTCATGTTGCGTATGCGTTAAATACTTGTCATTGATAAAGGGTATTGGAGATTTTATACAGAATCATGATTGTATGACCCTCAACTTTTAACTATTTATTTTTATCCTGCAATGTTGGTGGAGAAGATTGCCGTATGTCTTGAATACGTTATAATAATCGCGTGGCAATTTTACTACTTTTTATCACACGTGTGCCTTGGTACTATGATGCGATCATAGTCGTGCACTGATTACTACAATGCGATTGTAGTTGTGTTTGTTTTTTCCTGGTACCGGGACTTATTGGCAGTCGGCTTGATATAGCGTATGCGTGAAATGCTTGTCATTTGCAACAGAGGAGGTTGACAATTTATCATAGATATTGGTTATGAATATTATCGAAGTATTTTATTCCTAAATGCGCATACTTTCATGTTACGTGTAATTTATGAGATACTTACTACTTTTTAAACACACCGTGTGCCTTGGTACTATGATGCGATCATAGTCGTGCACTAAGTACTACGATGCGATTGTAGTCAGTTGTATGTGTGACATCCGTGGGTACAGGGATAAGAGTCTCTGCTCCTCCCAATGGGAGGAAGAGAGCTAGTTAGCGTAACGGATGCAGATACCCCTAGCTCGGCGCATCCTTTTTTCGACTATGCAAGGTACATCGACCGTACCTTGATGCGCCACCCACGTCTGCCCCACTGCCTACTCCTCGGACAACGCACGATCCTGCTCCTTCATCTGGTCGGCCAGTTCAGGTGAATACTGCACCAGCAGCTAGCAACCTATCGATATCCTTGATGTTTGGGAGAATCCGAGGAGAAACATGTTTTAACCCTTAAATTCGAGAAGAGATCTCTAAACGTTGGGGGCGTTTTCAGTGCGAAGGTTTGGTTATAGACCGGCAAACAGCACTTTGGTCAAAGATGTATTTCAGGGATAAACATCTAGAAGTGGCCCAAAGCTATCCCGACCTGGAAATATCGACTTTGGCAGCTCACACGTCTTTTTTAGTCGAAGATGTCAAGAATGAGACGGATAACGTCAATCGATTATCGGAGAACCAATCAAATTCTTTTGTATTTATGCTTTGAAAATACAATCGACCGATGGATACTTATAGCGTGCACACTCGATAAGGAGTTTCAAAAAATAGTGCAGGACGTTAATGGAGATTTGCTGCCATTCGGAGAAGATCCCGCTGATAAAATGGAGGCTTAAATCGGCAGAACGATTGAAGGTTCAGGTGAAGAGATCTTATGTAGCTGAAGGGGCGACATTGAAGTTAATCTATGACTTTTACCTGTAAATATGCAGGATACTGAAATCCTACTATGTATAGACAGTAGGTATGGTTGTCATTTCCTGCATCAATAGAATGCGCGGCATTCAGTTCAACCATTTGAATGGCATAATACGAGAAATTTGGAAATGGTGTGAATAGTTGGCATTTACCAATAAATTGTTTATTCTGTTTATTATTATTCTGTGACCCGTGAGGGGTCCCGAGAATGAAACTGCACAGCTATATCTTGTATAATTCTAGCCGAATTCTGTATCAGTATCGTCTTATATGCTAGAAGAGCCCACGTGAGTGGGTCGCTATTAAGCTTCCATAGTTTACGTATTCCTTATGCTAAACTTATTGTTGTACACGCGTTTGCAGGACGGGTAGCTGGGACCCAGTCTAAGCGCGTGCATATTTCCATATCTCAATATAGAAAGTCAGTTATAAATATTCATTTCGTATATTATAATTATGTTGCATCGGAGAGAAATGTGGAAGCTGATGAAGGCTAGACATTGACGTTCAAACATTGATACAGATTAAGATCTAATTTTAAAAGAGATTCATTAAATTTTTAATGAAAGAAGCTGACCGTTCTTGCTTTCTGATTGAATGCCAAGTGTGATAGTTATATTTCACGTGGAAGAGGGATCGATCTGTTTTCAGTAAAGACGCCTTTGCTTTAGACTGGAGCTTATAATTCTTTTACGCTTTTCAACCTTTCTCGTTAATTTTGAGGGGTCCGAGATCCCTTACCCTGATATAGTGTCTGTTACCTACCAGGTTGACCTTCGTCTAGAAACGATATTGTCTCAATTTCATTATTGTCAGAAGACTCCATCAGACAGTACAACGTGACTTTTGAGAGGTGGCGGTTTTTTATGCAATGGTAAAAACAGAGATCCGTTTACACAGAATGCTATTTTGTTATTTTTATAGTTGTTTTGTTTTTTTTGGTTTAACTATCATCTTATTATTGATACTGGGGCTAGTTATTCTAACTTAAATACAGGCCGCTCAGCTCTGCCTTTAATTTTTTGGTGAGTACAAGGTTATTAATGAGGGGTTATCACTATCTTAAAGTACGAAAAGACTGCAATTCTACTCGCATTGTCATCTTAAGGAGGATTATCAAATAGATAAGCTGTTAATTATTCTAACATGGAAATTGTAATGTCTGACTCTAATCGCCCTATGTCTCAACAATAATCCCTTCTTTCCCAAGCTGAATTGTAGTTTGCCCTGCGCGGGCACAGAGGCTCTCATCGTATTTGCCTAGAAGCTTCAGATTCCTTTCGCGGAAGGACAAACACCGAATAGCCTTTTCTGACAATTATTATGAAACCAATACTAATACAATCTTTTCCACTTTTAGTAGAAACTTATATGGATAAATAGATGTCATGGGCGATACCTAGAGGTGTGAACACAGATACACTACTGTGTATTTTATAATAGGTCATTAACCACCAACTGCAAAGGGAGCAGCTCCTTTGCTGAGGAAGTATACGATGGTGGTAACTAGTTGAAGCTCAGATTCCTATGCTTATTGTAAAATAAGTAACAAATCAAGAATTTTGTAATTTTTATTAGTTGCTTATTTACAAGTTCTTATAATTTTGCAATATGCTCTAAACATCCTACTTAGTGAAATATAATAATCTCTCTTATAAATCTGGAGGATGCAAGGCACGTATGAATTGATGGTTAAACAAACTTACCTAGTAAAGTTTGACCATAATTATACGTGCCTTGCATCCGAAGAGATTTATAAGCCCACCCTTACCCGATTGCTACTTGCAGTAGCTTCATGCCCAATATATTAATCATTGCAAAATTATTTCTCTAAAGATAATGAGGGTCGCGGCGGAGCTCGCCGAGGCGGTACTTCGGAGAATTGATTTCCTTTTTATTCTCTGAAGTTGTGCTTGGTGTCCAGTACATAGGCGTGGACTACTTAGTGAAATATAATAATCTCTCTTATAAATCTCTTCGGATGCAAGGCACGTATAATTATGGTCAAACTTCACTAGGTAAGTTTGTTTAACCATCAATTAAAAATTACTTGTCAACAATTTAAGATATAAATCTTTCGTTTTTTTAATTTATTTTTTTAGTTCTAATAATAGGTCAAAATAATTGAGTCGTTATTGGTCCCGTATTAACGACTCAATCAATACAATGACAAACAATAATATTATTCCATTAGACGGTCCCATGCAGTTATTTGTATAGACCTGTGGGAATGGTCCCCCCTCAGTTTATTTGATTACGATCGATGCTTACGATTGCTATTGTGTGACAGTTTGAAAGGTAGGTATTGCTAGAGTTGTAAGTATGGAATTCAAAACATCCTTTTATAAGCTTTTAGACAATTTTAGATTATTATGTAACGTTTTCATAACCTAAATTGATAGAAACATGCGCCTCATGAATTTTTGCCAATTTTTGCCCATTTAAATAATTCAAGGGCTAGATGAGTAAGTATATCAATATTGCCTTCCATATTTATGTAAGTATACCAACTAATGCAAAATTGAAATGTCAAATATTGACATAGACTTGCCTCTGACTTCCACTTTAAACTTCCTCAAAAGAGTTGAAACCTGAAATCTAAGATCTAACTTTTTATTTTCATGATCAAAAGTAGTTCAGCCGGATACAAGAATAATTGATAGGAAGTAAGTATACCAACAATAGTTGAATTTCAGATTATTTGCCATGTTCCTACGATATTAGGAACGATACATACTTTTACATAATCTGTGCCGCGTGGGCTGTGTGACTCAATAACACACTGAACTGAAGTGGCAAAATGTATGATTCATGTATAAATAGAAAACGAAATGATTTGGCCTAGGATATACCTCAACTTTCGATGGACTTGGATCTATGAATCGTCTTTTTTAAACTTTCGCGATCAGTACACATTCGAGGTACTTCCCCAGTCGGGCTGCTCGAATATACAGTGAGGAAAACCCAATATGCCCTTCCTCCTATAGATAAGGATTTAATTTTTAGATCAAAGATCTAAGATTCAATTGAATCACATTGCTTTCGGGGAATATTCTCAAGAAGTCCACGACCTGATACTACCATCTCTATTCCACTTCAGGACAAGCAGACGTACGGCGCAATACCATCCTTATCTTGTGGACATTCCATCCACTCGTACCACGCGGTTCTCCTCCACCTTCATCATCCGCACTGCTAAGGTCTGGAACTCGCTGCCGGCTTCTGTGCCTCGAGCACCAGTATGCACGAGTTTACTATTCTATCCGTGACTATAGTAAAGTATCTCAATTGTATGGAATTCAGTGCAGCGCCTCTAGCGGTAGCTTGACTAAACTAAATTTAGTCCATACAATGGTCCATACTTTACTATAGTCACGGATAGAATAGTAAACTCGTGCATACTCGATACATACTTAGTACTCGAGGCACTATTTTCCCCGAAAACTATAACCTGGGTCTCTTCAAGTCAAGAGTGAATACTTAGGTGTCTTCTAGACCTTTGTGATCCATCGTCAGCCACATCGTCGCTTGTGAGGTGAGATTGTGGCTAAACAAAGGTCTATCTAGTATTAAAAAAAATGCAAATACTTAGAAATGATCTAATAGTCTATCAGCTCTGCATCGGTTGGTACTTTGTTATTTATTTGTAGTTGCATGCCAGTCGACAGGTGGCCATTGTTGGCAAGTGTCGAATGGTACAATGTAACTTCTGTCTTCTTCGCTCTTTCAGTTTGATTGATAAATGTTTAGCGTAGCTTTTAAAACGGTTGAACCGATTTTAATGCAGTTTTTTTTTTCAGCGATGAAACGTCGCTTTCCCTATTGTAAACACATTCTGAGAAGATCCGCACTGCAGGCGAACACCTAACACAACAAGAGATGACATGATGCTGAAATCAATAGTTAACACCCCCTGGTTCATAACCAACACGGAAGTACACGAGCATCTACAGATGAGCACAGTTAAGGAGGAAATAAAATTAACTGCGGCCAAATACAAAAAACGCTTAGCACATCATCCCAACCAGCTAGCAGCTCAGCTCACTCAGACCAGCTACCGTAAACGGCTAAAACGACATGACGTCCAAACGCTAGACCAAAGAAACTAGCAGCAAACATACGGAGTTGTATCCAGCAGTGGATCACATCCCTAACGTGAAACTCTCCTTCAACACATTTGCTTATGGTCGCAAGACTGATCGCAGATCAAACCGAAACACAAAAAAAAAAAAACATGATATGGCAACATGACTCAGTCTGGGAAGGTGGGGGTCCAAGGGTTCCAAAATACAAAGATTGACTAGTTTTCCCTCGAACTTAAAAAAAATCCCTTCGACAAATACTTGCTAAGGGGGGGGGGGTCTGGACCCTAACCCCCCCTCCCCTCCCTTATATACGTCCATAACATGACTGTTGACATTTAACTGATTGATGAACTTGCCAGTTGTTGCAGAGTAATTCAAGCAGTCGTTTCAGTTTGATTTGTTGTCTTAGACGATTTGTTGTATAAGTCAGGCCAGCAACGAATACCGAAGTCTGAATGGATTGCGGCCTGTTATGTTCTGAATTATGACTATATCTAAGAAAGCTAGGCCCCATACCGTGTTTGTTGCCCTGATTCTTCATGGTGTTGGTCGAGAAAGAACAGGAGTAGAATCACCTAGCTTTTAAGACGTTTCAAAGTGTTCATATCGGTCCTACTGAATAAATGATAGGTAATTATTTGAATTTTGAATCTGGTGTTTATTTAGCTTGTCGCCTTGGATAAGTACATAAGTTCTGTTAATCACCTAGGTTGAACCTAAATATTGTAAATTCAAATTCTATTTGCAAACTTAGCTGTACCTACCAGTGAACAAATTCATGATTATCATAGCTAAACTTACATTGCAGAATTTGATTTTGACGAGCTCTGTGACGCGGGTTCGATCCCTGCCGCGGGACAATTGTTCGTATGATCTGCAAATATTTGTCTCGGGTCTAGGTGTTTTCTATGTACAGTCAGCGTCATCAATCGGTATCCCCCTATTGATTTTAACAAGGACCCTTTTCATTTCAACTTTGGATTTCAGTCGGATTTGCTAGTATACTTTTGGATATCTAATTTCGGTCGAGTTCCTATACTAGCAAATCCGACTGAAATCCAAAGTTGAAATGAAAAGGGTCCTTGTTAAAATCAATAGGGGGATACCGATTGATGACGCTGACTGTACCTACTTATATTATAGGTAGTATAGTATGTAGTAAATCAGTCATGTGGTTCCCAGAACACAAGCTCTGCTTATCTTAGGGCTAAGTACATGATGCTGTGTGAAATGTCCAGCATTATTTGTTTACTTATTAAGTACATACATACATAAAATCACGCCTCTTTCCCACAGGGGTAGGCAGAGACCACGGATAAGTATTAATTAAGTATTTAAGTAATTATTATAATATAAGTAATTATTCTCTTACACCCGAATACTGAAACGCTACAGAGTTTAAGTGGTGCTTATCATTGAGATGTGTGAATGGCATTGCTGTTTTCCTTTAGTGTTCAGGGCGTCGATTCTCGTACCGAACTTTTTATCAACCTCAACCAAAACCTCAACTAAAGCGACTGTTTCCATGACTACTAATAACAAACGACTCAGTTGTGGTGAGGTTTTCAACTTTGGCAGAACAAATTTTTGAAAAGCTATTCTACTATTTCACCAAATGGCTGACATTTAAGAGATCGAACCAAACCAAAGCGGTTGTCATCTAGTAGAATACAGGCCCAGAGCTCGTGTTAATGCGCAATTTTTTTGAAACGAAAAATCCATTGATGGCCAGGTACCAAACCCACGAACTTCCGATCAAAAGTCTTAGCACTAACCCACTCGACCAACATGGCTATTTAGGCTGGATTCGACCAAACTGGATTAAGTTTATATCCGAGAGCTCCACACTGGAGCTTGACTATTTAGATTTTAAGCGGATGGATCACCGAAAAGAAAGCTAGGCCCCATACCGTGTTTGTTGCCCTGATTCTTCACGGTGTTGGTCGCGAAAGAACAGGAGTAGAATCACCTAGCTCTTAAGACGATTCAAAGTGGTCATAACGGTCCTACTGAATAAATGATATTTGATTTTGATTTTTAGAGTAAACTACTAGCCGACTTAATTCAAAATACAATTGTTTAGAAAGCGCAACCGAACATTATTATGTGCATACAAATTATCCTGGTTATAAGGTGTCAACTTTACAATATCAAAATATTCAAACAAACATTAATTTACTCTCGAGACTAAACTTAATCCAGTTTGGTCGAATTCAGCCTTGGTAAGTACTTATAACAACGATAAAAATAAGATTCAAAAGCTATGTCGATAGTAAAGTAGGTAGGTACCTAATCTCCCAAACATGTTGATAGGTAGGTACCCAGAATCATCAAACACACTCCAAAAATATTCTATTGACTAAAACATACACGTGAAGAAACCAATTTAGAAAGAAAGAGATGGTTATAACCTGAAGGAATTTCCCATACACTAGAGCGAGACGCACAAACTGCATCACGAGACCATTTCAGGCGAAACACGCACCAAGTTTGCGTTTAAAACATCGTAATTTAAATAAAATATCACAGAAGATTTTCAATCTCATAACTGAAAGCATAAGGTTGGTTTTCGTATTACGTCTTGTTGGCTATTCCTGGCTACGCGAACTCAGTTGAACAAATTTAATTTCAACCGGCAAAGTTTGTAGTAGGTAGGATGAACGACTCAGCTGTTGAATAATCTGTGTGAAGTAATGAATTACGTCACAATGCATACAACGTTTTGACTTTTCTACTGTAAATTATGTTTTTTATGAAACGAAAACTATAGAAATAGTCTCACCAAAATCTTTCGTTTTGCATTTTACAAGGTCAACTAATAATGTGCCTTACCTACTAAGTATATTGAATTGACTTATAATAACTAGGTACGTAGGTACCTAGTCTAAAATATTAGGTAGGTAGTGTAAGCTTTATTTATAATCGGACTATTATCGGTCTGTGGACATGATGGTAGAATGCACTAGAGCACCTTTGCCTAGTCTAAAAATAAGTGTAATGACGGTTTTTGAAAAAATAGAGTGAGATAGAAGATACGAACTGGCGAAGAACGCTTCGGTGTATTTGAAAAGCAATTGATAGATTTTGTACAAGAATTGAGAATAAACTATATTCTATAAACGCCCTGAAGAAGTTTTAATATATCGGAAGTGGAAGAACAACGCGACTTTCAAGTCTGAACACGCCAAAGGCTCCGATGATCCTGAAAGGCTATATGGTTTTGTTCACAGTTTTGTTAGTTTAGCGAACAATCAAGGTAAAGTTACTTTTTCACTTTAGAGATACAACTAATTATATACATAAAGAAAACTATGTTAATAATGATCCTATGCATCAGTTTGCATGATACCTACCGTTGATAATACTCAACTAAAGATTTATTTCATTGGAAGTAGCAGCCTGCTACTCAGGTACTAGCACCGGTAATATCCAGACTTCAGGTTTTGGGGAAGTACTAAGTTCATATCTTACAAAATTTACTTGTAATTATTACCTATGGATGTATGTAAACCCTAGGGTTGGGATAGACCCTACTACAAATTGAATTGCTTCAGATGTTATCTTGATTTACTTGAACAAATACATCCAGACATTCAAAAGGTGTTGCAGAGTTTTAAACCCCTCGAGCAAATTAAATTACCTACATTGCAATAAGTAGGCTTGTGATTACCAGTATGACAATGAAAGAGCCAATTTGTGATGGTCTACAAATTGTTTAGAAGATTGTGAGCTAGTCCGAGCTAGGTTGAAATTTAGAATATTTATTGTTCTGGTTCTTTATCAAAGTAACTTGAAGACTATCATTCAAACTTTCTTTCCTTTACAACAGTGCTTGCCTACATGTTTTATTCTAGAATATAATGTGATTAAGTTGAATAAAACATTCTATCGCACCCAATAATTACTCGACAACTTGATAACCTGATATTTGCTTAGATTAAAAAAAAAATTATAACAAATGAAAGATCTGAGATAAAGTCTACCGTGCCTTGGAGATATAGATGTGATCCTGTAAGATGAGTGGAAATTATAACAAATTGTTTTGAGTTTCAGAACATGAGTGATAGCGAAAATAAGAAAAGGAATCGACCCAGTCGTGGACGAACTCGCCGCAGAGATAACCGCGGCAAGGAACGACGCAGCCGCAGCTCAAGTGGACACCGCGGTCGAGCAGATCGCCGTGGCCACAGTGACCGCCGCCGCCACGGCCGTAGCAGAAGCCGCAGCCTGAGAGGCCGCTACAGCCGCAGTGTTTACCGCAGCGATAACCGAGCGAAGAGGCGCCGTAGCAGGAGTCATAGCCGCAATAGCGATTTCCGTGGGACAACGCGGCGTAGTAGGACCAACAGCCGCCAGAGCAATGACCCAACACAGGTCAAACATAGTCGAAGGTACAACCACACACTTGAAAGAGAGGTACGTGCTGAATCTGAACAATCTAAGAGACAAGGTGACAGTGATAAAGGAAAACCAGAATCTGAGGGTTTAATAGAAAACTTGTTAAAATTAATGAAGGGCAAGGCAGGGGATCGTGAAACGTTTGGAACATTGAACAATGTAATACCTGAGTTTGACCCAATGTCAAAAGAACAGAACGTTGATAAATGGCTTGATAAAGTTGATGAATGCTCAGAAATATATAATTGGAATGAAAAACAAACGATCCACTATGCCCTGCAAAAATTAACCGGAGTAGCTAAAACATGGTACCAGGGCTTACCTTCTATTAAGTATCCCTGGGCAGAATGGAAAAAAATATTAAAGGAATCATTTCCTGTATCTGAAAACTATGCTGAATTACTTACAGAGATGCTTAATAGGAGAGCGCGCCTTGGAGAATCACTAGAAATGTACTATTTTGCTAAAATGAACTTATTAAATAGATGTAAAATTTTCGGTAAACAGTCAGTCGATTGCCTTCTTCATGGTATTGATGATCGAGGAGTAAGACTAGGGGCTCAATCGGCAAAATTCGATAAACCAGAGGATGCATTAGAGTTCTTTAAGACAGTCAAACATAACAATACAGAAAATAGAAAAGATTTCCGCCAAGGAATGAATCGAGGAAAACATTTTACTAATCAAGTAGTGACCGGTAACACAACTAAAGTGAATGGAAACCATGTAAAAGATAGGGAATCCATCAGGTGTTTTAATTGTAATGGAATTGGGCATGTTAGTTTCAAGTGCCCTAAACCTATAATTAAATGCAGTAATTGTACTTTGTTGGGTCATGATGCTACGACTTGCCCTAAAATAAAAACTGCTGCTCCACCTACAGAAAGGAAAGTTTTTGAAGTAAAAATAACAGAAAATATGAATGATAAATACAATATTGCGATTAAAGTTAATGGCATCATTACTCCATGTCAAGTTGACCTAGGTAGTGAGGCGACATTAGTTAGACAGAGTGATGCCACCAAGTTAGGTTTAAGTTGGGAAACTGTAAGGGAACCGTATTTAAAGGGATTGGGGAACGTGCCGCACTTACCCCTAGGCCGCACTCAAACTGATATAGAAGTACAGGGAATCTTAGAAACTAATATAGAAGTCTTCATTGTTGACGACCACCTTATAAACAGTAGCGTATTACTTGGTCATAGTTTTACTGAGAGACCTACGATAAAAATTATAAAAATGCCGACTGATTTGAAATTTGAACGAGCAGATAGTCAAATGAAGATACCTCTTATTGCTGTAGCCGACACTACTGTAAATGTTGGTGAGATGAAATCTATAGCGGTTAAATGTGACAATAAGTGCACGGGAAGTATTTATGTGGGTGGATCAGTCAGAGGCCGCGTGGGTTCTGAATATTATCTCCTACCTGGGGAATACCAAATCCAAGATTCACAATGTAGATTACTGATTCAGAGTATTGGGAGTAGGTCCGTATATTTCGCCAAAGACACACTTATAACTCGAGCACAGTTTATAAAAACAAGCAAATATGTATTTAATGTCTCCAATGAACCTATAATTAAAGAAAACACTACTATAAAATATGGCGAGCAACTTTCAGATCATGAGATTTACAAGTCGTCAGGTTTATGGTAAACTCCCCTATCTGCAAAAAGCAAAATGTTCAGGAGAGAGAAAAGACTGGGAAAAAAACATACTTTTGCAGTTTTGAAATAGTTCCTATAGACCTATTTAAAAAAATTAAATACATTTGTGTATTAAATGGAAAGCATGTTTTTATGTATTATTTAATAATACATAATATTGTTTAAATAGCGTAATAATGCAGATTCGCGACTTTACTGCTACATACAAATATTTTGTCAAAACAGTTTTAGCCCGTGGTAAACTCTCCTATGTGTCATATTCGCGACTTTGCACCGTCAAAATTGGTTTTCGTTTAATTTTTCGACTGCGAAAAAGTGAATCTAGTATAGAAAATGAGTTTAAAAACTTTTTAATAGATTGGAAGTCTTATATTTGAGACAATTTAGGGGTACAAATAACAACATTACACACAGACACACTAAATTTAGTAATTACTATAAAAACAGCCAAGTACAAGTTCTGTGGTTTGAGGTTCCGTAGTTATTTATCTTATTAATATCTGTTACCTGTGACGTCGTACGCGTTAGATTACTTTGATTATTACCTACGTAGTGCAGTAACGTTTTTAACGAAGCAAGCTTCCTTTTTTTAAGCCAATGCAATATTGGAACACTTGATTTTGCTAACCGTAATCAAAGGAACGGCTAGGTGCTTGTCGTTTCCTATTCTGTGGTCAGACATAACTCACTTTGCTCGCAAACACTCATGAAGCATGAAGCTTAAACGCGAGCAAAGCGAGCTTCCTCGCGAGTATCTTCGTGAAGTGAGCCGAAGTATTTTTAGACAAATGTAACAGGTGATAGGTACTTGATATTGTTTACGGTGTGGAAAGAAAAGGCTGACTACTTGTCGGTTCCTTTTTTTTGCTCAGACATAGTTCACTTTGAGTGAAAAATACTCATGAAGCTAGAACTCGAGCGAAGTGAGCTTCAGATTAGGCTGATTGTTTTTAGACAAATGCACCGTCTTACACTTGATTTTGCTAACTGTGCTCAAAAAAAGAGCTAGCTGCTTGTTTGTTTCCTATTCTGGGGTCAGACAACTCAGTGCACGCAAAATACTCAAGAAGCTAAAACGCGAGTGAAGTGAGCTTCCGTTTCTCGTTAACAGAGCCGATTTTTTTAGACAAATGCAACATTGTAATACTTTGTTTTGCTAACGGTGCTCAATGAAAAGGCTGGCTGCTTGTCAGTTCCTATCTGTGGTCAGACATTACTCAGTGTGTGCAAAATACTTATGAAGCTAAAACGGGACCGGCTGGATTTTTTTAGATAAAATGCAACATTATGTAACACTTGGTGTTACGGTGCTCAAAGAATGGGCTGGCTAATTGTCAGTTCCTATTCTCTCGTCAGACATTACTCACTTTGCTTGAAAAATACTCATCCTCATGCGAAAACGCGAGCGAAGCGAGCTTCCTCTTCTCGTGAAGCGAGCCGATTTTTTAGACTAATGCAACATGTGAAACTTGACTTTGCTTACGGTGGGTGCTCAAAGAGAAGGCTGGATGCTTGTCGGTTCCCATTCTGTGGTCAGACATTACTCACTTTGTTCGCAAAATGTAATGAAGCTAATGCTGAGCTAAAGAATGCGAGCGAAGCGAGCCGAATTAGTTTTAAGACAAATGCGTGATGATATGATTTTACATTCAAACATTTTTACCCCTTTTCATCCTCTTTGGGGTATAATTTCCAAAACTACTTTTTTAGGGAATCATTATAGGTACCTTCCTCTCTTAATCCATTTGAGAACACTTACTTATAAGATTGAAGCAAATCGAAAAGAAGTTCCACCAATACAAAACTTAAATACCCTCTTCTGGCACTCCCTTTGAAGGGTAGTTTTGAGTTTTGAGAAAACTTTTATACTGGTTTTTCTTAGGTATTTGTATTGCAAAAAATTTATAGGTACCTACCGAGTTTCAAGCGAATTCAACCACCCGTTATAAAGTTCCCATACAAACTTAGACACCCGTTTAACCACTTTTTAGGGGTTTGTTTGAAAAATCCCGAAACAGTGTCTATTTATTTTGCACTAACAAGACCTATTAGAATCAAGTTTCAAGCAAATCGCTCTACTACGCGTTAAAAAGTTACATACAAACGTTTTCAGCCCTTTTAAACCCTTTAGGGGTTGAATTTCGAAAAATCCAACCTTAGTGGGTGGTTTCAAGTATGTGCTCTCGTAGCTAAATAATGTTGGCCGAACGTGAATCTGCCATATTCGCTAGTTTACCGTGATCATTTTTCTGTTTCAAACACAGGAACTCGGTAGTAAAATGTCTTATCTACACTTACGAGAATTTACCTTGTTGCAATTTCAAAAATTGCTCTGATTCGCTTATTTACTGCTATGGTATCTCAAAAACTATGGGAGCTACAGCCATGAGAATTTTACACAGTGTGTATCACCGCATTTAAAACTATTTGGCATTTAAAAGTCATTTTCGTCAAAAACGCAGATAGGGGAGTTTACCATAAACCTGACGAAGTGTAAAGAGCTCCTGAATAAATATAATGATTGCTTTTCAAGCGGAATGCACGATCTGGGATTTACCACTGTAACAGAAATGGAAATACATTTAAAAGACTCAACTCCGGTGGTTTATAGGCCATATCGGTTATCGCACCTTGAACGCAAACAAGTACAAGAGATGGTGGATGACATGATCGATCACGGTATAGTGCGTGAGTCTAACTCACCATACGCTAGTCCAATTGTGCTAGTCAAAAAGAAGTCAGGCGAAAAACGATTATGCGTAGACTACCGCGCGTTGAACAGCCGAACTAAACGTGATCATTACCCCCTACCCCGCGTGGATGATCTACTGGATGATTTATCAGGAAATCTCCTATTCACTTCTCTTGATCTGGCATCTGGGTACCACCAGATACCAATTGCCGAGGAGTCTCGCGAAAAAACAGCCTTTGTCACCCCTGATGGACAGTTTGAATACAACCGCGTTCCTTTCGGCTTGGCAAACGCACCGGCTGTATTTCAGAGGGCAATCCATAAAGTATTAAACAAGGCTAAAGTTGGATATATTGTCATTTATATGGATGATATACTGATTCCATCTAAAACATTTGAAGAAGGATTAGTGCGTCTCGAAGAGGTACTCCTTTTGCTACGAGAGGCTGGCCTAACCCTCAAAATGGAAAAATGCCAGTTTTTCCGAGAGAGAATTGATTTTCTTGGTTTTGAAGTGGGCAAAGACGGTATAAGACCGGGGTCTCAGAAGATTGAAGCCGTGTCGAAGTTTCCAGCTCCTCAAAACCAACACGAGATTAGAAGATTTATCGGATTGGCAAGTTTTTTCAGACGGTTTGTAAAAGAATTTGCACTAATCGCAAGACCCCTTACAAACCTCTTGAAGAAAGAGACGCCCTGGCAGTGGGGAGAAGCTGAGATCAAATCCTTTGAGACATTAAAAAGTTCACTTATAGATAGACCAGTTTTAGCCTTGTATGACCACAGTGCAGAAACACAACTACACA